>OY294021.1:14958499-15008227 GCA_958510785.1 Exephanes ischioxanthus
CCTGGCTGCTTCTGCTGCTTCAGCTGCTGCGCTTACCTCACATCCGCAGCGTCCTCCAGAACCAACCGAGCTTACTTCTCTCATCCTCCGCCGAGGATTTCTTCTCTCATTCTTTTCGGGTCCCGACCTCCATTGTCTCGCGAGCGCTAATAAACTATCCCGCGGGGCCACCCCCCGTGTATAGATATCTCCCCCTCCCCCTCACCTTGCCGCTGGTCCCTCATTGTTATTATTATTTCTCGGTTCGAACTATCCTGGGGAACTGGGTAAGATAAAGAGAAAACGAGACTCCGCCAAGAGTGAGCACGTGCTGAAACGCCCGAAGTATGGAGAGAAGCGGGGAAAAAAACCGCACGAACAAGCCGGCCCCCATGGCGTGCGTTATGGAATTCCACTACTCTTTATCCATCCCTCCCGCCGCCTGACCGACGTCATTTATTTCGATTTCCTTTTCTTTTTGAAATTCTTTTTTTTACCCTCGAGTACATGCACCTATAGCTTATTGCGGTGCCTCCGTCGGTCGTTTTATCTCTTGTTTTCTTCATCAGCTGTTGCAGATGCAACCGAAGGTCCGATTTGGAAGATAAAGAAAGTAAGAGGAGAAATTCTTGGCGTGTAAGATGCAGTCTCGATGGAATTCGGATAAATGTATTGTCTTCAATTTTCATGGGTTTCAAAGGAACAAATTTTTCAAAATCACTCGACGATCAAGCGTACCCAAAAAATCAAGAATCCGCGGTTCCGTTGCACTTTAAGCATATAAACAAAGGCCCGATTAGGAATAAAAATAAAAATAATTCTTCGCGTGTAAAATGCAGTCTTGATCATAATTTGGATAAATGTTTTGCGTAAAATTTCTCTAGTTTCAAACAAGATGGAGTTTTTCAAAAGCATTCGACGAATCTCGATGAAGTTTCGAGTTCTAAAAAATCCTTCGCGTCTACACCCGGAAAAAACATTTATTTGACGGCCACCGTTTATTTGGATTAAGTAAAATATTCATTTAATTTCAATAAATATTTATGTCATTTAAGTAAGTATTGACTTAATTTAAATAAACATTTATTTAAATCAAATAAATATTTTACTTAAACCAAATAAACGGTGGTCGTCGAAGAAATTTTTTTCTTGGTGTAAGACATAGTCTTGATTGAGTTTGGATAAAAGTTTTGAGTAAAATTGCTTGAGTTTCACGGAGGATGAAATTTTTAAAAACCACCCGACGATCAAGCGTGTCTCCGAAAAGCCAAGAATCCGCGGTGTCGTTGCACTGTCTCCCCGTCGGTGAGAGAGTCCCACCGCGTCTTAAGCACGTAACATTATACATATCGTTGAGGATAAGCGCAAAAAACCTCGCGAGTAAGCCTGAGAAAATTAAGATTACCAGATAAGGAGAGAGGAGATCCCGCGGCTGGCTGGCCTCTAGTGTGCATCCGAGCGGGCTCCATTCCGAATTACACTCCGACGTGGGCAGCACGAAGGGGGCGGTGGGCTTGTAATGATTATCGCGTAATAATCGTAACTGCTGATAGCGAGAACTCGAGAAGTTTGCCGAGGAAATGAGGATTCCCCTTATGCCTATCTGCGTCCGTACGTGTGCGAAAAATATGAATATAAACGCTCGTGTGTACGTGTGAGATACGTGGAAGACGGGAGCTAGCGCTGAGGATGGAAAGGATGAAGGATGAAGGTGGGGAGAGTGCGCGATGAGGAAGGCGAGAAGAGGACAGCTTCCTCGCTGAGTAAAACGGGAGCCGCCCCGACACTGTGCGATGTGCACACGCAACGCGAGATAGAACCGGCGAAGCTAGTAACGCGCCGGTGAAACATGAAAAAAAAAAGGAGAAAAAAAAAAAATACTATCGGAGCTCGACGTCTTCTCGGGGGTAATATGAGAATCTCGTATAGTAGTTGGCTAAGATCTAATCTCGCGGGCGCGTCTGTCCGCGGAGAGAAGAAACACTAGACACATACAACACCACCGAGGATCCTGTCGGGATATAGTATAACGCGAGCTGGCTGTTTCTCTCTATCTCGGCTCCTCGGCTACCAAACAGGTAAACGGCAGCTACGGCGCGAGCGGGGAAAGATGGGCAAGCCCTGCACCCTGGATTCTCCTTATATGAAGGATATCCTTTCCTAACTTATTATTTTGGGCCTTCTAGATTTCTATGAATTAATAGACTGGCCGAACGATCTTTTTTCGATGGTTAGGCTACCGTACGAGTTCTCCATTCGGCGGCTCGATTTTACACTCGGTTAGGACATCGCTACGAAAACTCACCGACAACGGGAAACAAGAAAAAAAATATTGTTACTAAAATGCTCATCAAATCGAAATGTAAAGGACGATTGCTTTTTGCTGTTGAGTTATATCGAAGGATTTTGCAAGATGTTTTTCACATTGCATGGGAGTGAATTAAATGAAGTGAACATTTTAAAACGGAAGGTAAAAATGTTGGCCAGGATACAGTGTAAAAAAAATTGTAAATGTAATATACCGGACTTGAAGTTTTTATGCAAAAACTGGTGCATGAGATTTAATGTACAATTGTGATGAAAAATTGATATACTTTTTTATTGAAATAAAGCTAAATTATAAAAATTAAAGTACTTTTGTGTTACAAGTAAAGTAAATTATTAAAAATGAAGTGTTTCCAATGTTTTTAATATAATGAACATTAATTTTTAACACAATTGTACATCAATCTTAATGTACCAATGTTTGCATTAAAACTTCCAGTCCGGTACATTAAATTTCATACGAATTGTTTTTACAGTGTTCGTATAAGAAGAATATTCCTTTCCTGACTTTCAATTTTAGCCCTCCGAGACTTTTATGAATGAATATATTGGCCGAACGATAATTTTTCGATGCTTACGCTACCATAACAGTTCTCCATTCCACGGCTCGATTTTGTAATCGGTTACATCGTTATGAAAACTCACCTGCAACAGAAAACAAACAAAACAAATTACGTTATTGAAATGCTCATAAAATAGATCGAAATGTAAACGACAACGATTGTCTTTTGCTGATAAGATCGATCAAACAACTTTACAATATTAATTTACGGTGCTTGGGAGTGAATTACATAAAGAGGAAACAATAATAAAAAAAAAGAAGTAAAAATATTGGTCAGGCCTCGCTGACGTCTGGCCAGCGAGAATTTAACCGAAGATCGGTTAATGCTTGCGCGCAATACCCACAGGACTCGGGGCGAGGTCGTAAATCGTCATTCCCGACTTGCCTGGGTCGAGCTGTTGCTGAATGAAAAAAACTGACAAAAAAAAAACCACATTTCTCGCCTCCCAAATGTCGCGTTGCACTTCCGGTTAGGGATAAACTGTGCGGTAGTCGTGTCATCGAAGTCGTAGCCTCGTCGGTTCGCTTCCGGACAATTAGGCAGCGACGCCCGGTGACAAAGTCGAGTTCCGGCCCTTTCGCCAGTTCTGGAATCCGAGGAAGCCCGCTCGATCGAACAGGTTGCATTCGATAATTAGCATAGGGCACGATCGTGGCCGTGAATAAATTAGCCGAGTGAAATGAAAATAAATTAAAGTGGGCAGTCGGTGAACGGAGGAATATGGACGGCGGAGAAGGAGCTGCCGAGGTGCGACGCTTCGAGGGATGAAACGGAAACAAAAGACCGATCGCTATCTCCGGTGCGGCGCGTCGCGGCGCAGGGCGTCGGCGACGGAATCGCGCGCGCGAACGACTCCCCGTTCGCCGGCCCCGGAGAGCGCGAATATCGATACGGCGGGGCGGAGATGAACAGCGCGTTCGGCTGAACATTCGCGAATTATACGCGCCTCCGATCGACCAACGATAACTCCCAAAAGAAAAAAAAATCAAAATATTTGCATGAAATAACGAAGGCGATTTATCGTCAATTAGGGTAAATCAGGGTGGCGCTGTCGTATGCACAGTTTTTAGCATATGTGGATAGAATATGATTGCACCGATCATTATAAGATTGTATGCGCAAGAGTCTGTACGATATACCACGTGGCCATGTCCTCCATAACTTTCGGGTAACATGGCCAGTAAAACCATTTTCTTTTTAGCTTGACATCTGAAACATTTGACCGAGGTAATTATTGTCTATCTGTAGTTCATGTAGACGACATAAAATATACTAGGACATGTTTTGGGCGATCCCTATGCTTCTCCGGGTCTAATCGACTACCATTGTTACTATGGCCATATCACCAGCAGTGTCCAGATGATATGGCCGATCGCAAATATTTATTTATAGAGCAAGTAAATCACGCATCAAAATGATCAAAAGGTCTCAGTTGCGAGAGCCTATAGAGGCTTAGAACTTAAGAATAAAACAAGAGATGATTATTAGAGGAACCCGAAGAATGAGAGTCAGTTGTAGGTACGGAGCATTGTATTGTGTGGAAACAATTGTGGAAAATAGATTATGCCCTTGCAAGAATAAATTATACAATCTTTAATGTGTGTTGTTCATTACAGAGTAAATTAGTTCAGGTCGATGTTTATAGAGTTGGTTACGACCGAAATGTAAAGGTTTTTTTGTAACGTTGAACCTCCAATTTTCATTGTCTACAAAAATCATGACCATATCAACGCGAAATACTCTATATCGGCGCGTGGAGCTCGTTTGAGAATTTAAGGCAGCGACAGCCTGCGCGTTCTTACAAATCTGCCACTTCCGTTTCTCGTGCCTAGTCGTGTGCGACTTCGAGGCTGAACTCCCTCCCTCTGTCTGCTGCATGTGCACAATGAAAAAAAAAAAGGAACAACCTGGCGGTGCACTCCCGCACGCACTTTATTCCTCGACGCTCAACGGCTATGCAAGTACGGGTGCATAACTTATGCCCCAGGCCCGATGTTCGAGGGATGGTGGGAGCGGGGTGGCATTCCTCAGGAATTCCCATGACTCTCCCGTACACCTCGTCGTGTATTATAACCTTTCCGTCGTATACAATTATACCTGCACCTCGACTCTTCCATACCAGCTCGACGGAATGGTTGGTTTTTTTTTCGTGTATTTATTCGATCGAGAAAATTCGAGGATCATTAATTTCGAGCGTTACACGGTTCTCCCGGGTGCGCGCGCACACGCGTCTGCGCACTTGAGCAATCGGTAAACGCGCGCGCTCATCTCCGCCAGATGCGTCGTACACGCGTCACGGGCTCCATTGTTCTAATTCAAATATGGACAGACGAGTTCGTCCGTGTTCTCAAAATTACAATCTTGTTTCCATAACGGACGCGCCCGAGATACCGATAGATCCGACGGAGTTCGTTCATCGATTCCTCGACGGGGCGGGAGGGGGGGGGGAGATGCGCGGTAGATCGTTTCCCGTCGATCTAGCGTCTCGCGCGTTGCGCAACCGACGCGAACTCCGTGGCGCTTCCTCTCTATCTCGGCGTCTGTCATATCGACGTTCCTTAGCTCTCTTGTTCTCTTCGAATGCTAAAGAGCTTGGAGTGAAAAAAGGAAAGCAGCGATGCAGGAGCGCGCAGCTTATGTGGATCTGAAAGGCAGACTTTATGGTAACCAGCAACCGGAGCCTTGACATTCGAGCCTCCGGCTTCCTGTGCGTTTCCCTGGCTGTCTGGCAACGCGGATCCATAAAGTATTTGTACACGTATCGACGCACGATCGAACATATTCCTGGATCGCGGATGATCTATACGCTCGATCCATCGCTCCACGGTCGGGAATGTCGCAGCAGGACTAGGAAAATCCCGATGAACGGAATACCACACGAAAAAAAAACATTTGGATTAACCAAAACTTACGGGGATACACGTTGAAAGCTAATATCTGGTTGGTACAACTAATTGTTGCATGATTATTTGTCTCGCATTCTCGGATATCTTGCTCGATCTTTTAACGAAATCGAAGATATCAAGCAAGCCATGCAGCAAGACATCCAATATTGCTAGATGTCTTGCTTGACATCTTCGTTTCTGTTAAGACATTGAGCAAGATATCCAGCAAGACAGAAAAATCAGAAAAACCAGACGTCAATGACGGACAGCGTACGTATTGAAGTACACTGAAAAAAAAAAAATTCGCTTGCGGTCTGCCGAAGAAAAAAATGTTTGTTTCAATTCTACTTTCAATTCTTACAATTCCATATGATATTGAAACAACGACAGCAAGACTGTCAAGGTGACATATTATCGTTTCAATCCAGTATGAAATTGTACGAATTCAGAGTAGAATTGAAACAACGTTTTTACTTCATTGGCAGCCCGCAAGCAAATTTTACTTCATTCAATGATTTTTTTTTTTTCTGTGTATCAAGTACTTGAAGTACTGAGCGCAGGGTAATTCTTGAGTACTGGCATATTGAGTACTGGTAGAACTGAATTGCTGAAGTTCTGAAAACTAGGCACTGACTCTGTACTTGATGCTTCGATATGTACTTTAAGTACTTAGTGGATTTGATCAGCTTTGATGCAAAATATGTCAGTATAGAGAAACACTTTTCTGTACCAACCGAATAACGTCATTGAACGCGTGTCACCGCGCCTTGGCTAATCCAACCATTTCTTTTTTTCAGTGCAAAGATCCCTCCCTCCTCTGAAGTCAGTTCATAATGTTTTGCCGACAGCCCCCGAAGTTCCCATTCGCATTTCTCTGCTCGCAGAATCCGGCGGTGTTAACTTTGCAACGGAGATCAGAGTTCGCCTACCTACGACTACAGCACCGCTGCTACTTATCCCGCTGGCTCGAAACATCTTCCGAGAAAAAGTGTACTCATCCGAGGGCTCTCTCTTTCTCTCCGCCGACGCAAAGGAACGTCACGTTTCGCTGCTTTGACCACAAGAAAAAAGGAAAGACGGGACGAGTTTAATAAAATAAAAAAATATAAAAAAATTAAAAGAACGGCCGAAAAGAGAGAAATAATAATTCGACAAGAAGCCCTCTGAGGCACTCGACGTCCCGGAGTGGCATGAGTTCTGAGATGAAGAGGGGCGGCGAAGGGGCGAATACCGAGGACCCACAAAAGAAACCGCGGTAGAAAAATTAACTGATCTCTCTCTTTCTTTCTCTCGGCTACCGGCGCTTCGCTCTCGCATCACCGCTAATTTCATTCTCATTCCGGAAGTCCGCGTCCCTTGTGCACTCACATTTGTCGCCGTACCGCGCCTCGTCGACGTCCAATCCGCTATGAAGAGTGCACGAGACATTTGAATGAAGAACTCGCTTTGCGAACTTGCGCTCATTGTCTTCGAGGACGCTGCCAGTACCGTCTTAAACAATAGTCATTTCATTCCCAAATACTTGTCTTTTTCTTTTTAATTGTTCGCCTCAATTAATTTAGACACTTCGACGACAACCGCACCCGGACAAATTTTACGACCCAACTAGGTTGTAAAGCTAAGTTCAAGCACTAACGAGCGAGGATAAAAAAAATTTCGTCGCCACAAAAAGATCCGTCTGGTGGATTCACGCTCATGGTCTTTAAGGATGTTGCGAGTACCGTCTTAAACAATAATAATTTTACGCCCAAATATAAAAACAGCTGTGAATCTTCTCTTCTAATTTTTTCTCTAAAATCCACCTAGAGACATCGACGATAACTGCGACCGGACAAATTTCACGACCGAAGAAGGTCGTAACCATAGCAATAACGAACGAGGATTAAAAAAAATGTCAACGATAAAAAAAGATCGCCTTGCGAACTTACGCTCATGGTCTTTGAGGATGCTGCAAGTACCGCCTTAAAAGAGAGTCTTTTTGTTCCCAAATACAAACAGTAATAAAGAATCTTTTTCTTTTTAATTTTTCTCTTCAACTCACCCAGAAGCTTCGACGACAACCGTGCCCGGACAAATTTTCCAACCGAGTAAGTTGTAACCGCTAAGTCGAAGCAATAACGAGCGATGATAAAAAAGATTCGCTTGGCGAATTCACGATCGTGTTCTTCGAGGATGCTGCCAGTACCGTCTTAAACAAGTCATTTTATTTCCAAATACAAGTATTAACGATGAATCCTTTAATTTCTAATTTTTCTCTTAAATTCGCCCAGACACATTGACGATAACTGCGACCGGACAGATTTCACGAGCGAACAAGGTCGTAACCGCTAAGTTCAAGCAATAACGAGCGAGGATAAAAAAAATTTAGCTCGTAATCTCGTCGTGGGCATGTCGCAGCCTCCTCGAAGATCTAGCGAGCTCGCATAGCCGAAACCGGCTATGTACGTGCTCGTGCTCCTTTCTCATCTAAATCCTCGGGCTCTCCGGCTCGTCGCATTCTCTTGTTCTCCGAGCTCCGCCGCTGCCTTACGTAGGACTAGCTCGTTTACGTGAATGTGCTTACGCTGCAGCCTCTCGCCCGCTTTATCCATAATTTTATCTTAATTTCAGCGCTCGGTCAGTTCTACCTCCCGCTCTGTCCCGAGCTCCGTCGGAAACAACAGGAGCATATTCTGGTTCTATATGAGCGAAGAGAAAAAAAAAAAAGCGAGCTGTAGACGGATGACGAATAGTTCCGACTCGACACTGGGTCGTCCTGCCCGGAACGTGATGATTCTCTACCCTCTACGCGCTCGTTTCGTCGAGGAAGGCCTAGCGACCTCCCCGCCAAGGACCGAACGACTCTACGCTTTTTTTTGTATTATTTTTATTTTTTATTTATTTTTTCCTTCGTCGTCCGCACGCCCCGGACACACAGACTACGTGGACCCTTTTCGTTGTTTTTTGGGTTTTTTTTTTTTTTTTTTTTTTTTTTAATCGTATTCTCTCACTCACGAGATCGCGCTGTCCGATTAAACATCCCGAGTAGCAGCCTCTCCTCACCTCTCGGCTTTTACCTTCTAACGGCGGGCCGACAGCGACGACGATATCGCGTCACATGAATGAAACTCGTTGAACGAGCGGAGACCCGAGAACCGAGCGGGCACGCACGCACGTACTACTATTATCTCGTTCTCTTTAAGTGCTACGAGGCTTTCCGGTCGTTTTTTTTTAAATATTAAAATTCGTTAGGCGACACTGGAGCTATTACCGTTTACGAATCGGACCGTGTACCGTTCGTGTTAAAAAAAAAAATTAAAAACCAAAGTCTTTTCTGCGGTCCGACTCGCGGTGGATCTGTCACGTCTACCAAAAGTCAGCGTCTAGTTTCTTTACGTTTAGTTTCAGCGTTTAATTTCTTTACGTTAAGTTTCAGCGTTTAGTTTTAGCGTTTAGTTTCGGCGCTTAGTTTCAAGGTTCAGTTTTAGTTTTAAAAACTGCGAAAACTTTGGTACTTCCCCCCTTAATATTTCACTCAAAAATCCACTGCAGATAAGAAATTTTTATAAAAAAATTTAAATCGGTGCCACATTATTGCCAACTAGCTGATTCCGGATTCCTGACAATGGAGAGGCACGTGGAGGGGCATGTTGTCGAAAAAAGTAATTTTGCGGAGCCGGGATAAATCGGCAGCCATTGGCAAGAGAACGGAGAGGCTATCCGAACTGGGAAGGAGAGTGTCCTCGATCGTGGTCGTTTCATCGACGTTTCGGTAGGTGTATGCTCGGCCAATCGTGGTCTTCTCGTTACACACGTGTCTCGGGGACGCGAGCGCGGTGTGCAACGACCATAGGCGCGCGGTGTGTACCCTTGCCCCCTTCGAGAGCCCTTCTCTCCGCGTGTAACAATCTCCGACACGTATCTGGGTATGCATAATAAATGAGAGCGCGCGAGAGGAAACCGGGCGAGGAACCGTGGGCATGATGCTTGTTCCCCGATGTGTACACCGCGATGACCACAGCCGAACATCGGTATAAAACGATCCGCGACTCCGCTCCGCACACCCTTTAACCACCGTGTTTTCCGCCGATCGGCCGAGTCATCGTTAATTCGGGTCCTGGGTGCGATATACAAATATTATCTTTTTTATTTATTTTTTTTCGTAGGGTTAAGGTGGTGATTGATTTACGCGTTAACCGGGGTAGTCCATATTCCCCGCTTTTATTCTGTATATAATTTTTTGTTTAATTTCCTGAGTAGAACCGTCAACTCCCATTAAAATTCGGTAAACCCGGGACTTCGTGTTTAGCAAAATGTTGGGGGTAATTTGAACGCGAGACAAGTCGGGATGTTTGAACACTGTAGAAAAATATAATAAACGTTTTCCGAAGTTTCAAACACATATGCGTTTGCAATTTTACAGTAAAATGTTTATCTTTAACAAACATTTTTGTACATTTCAGACAAAAGATTTGTAATTTTAATTACGGTATTTTTACTTTACGCAAAAGTACATTAATGTTATATTAATGTAAGTAATGTAAGCAAATTTAAAGTTCCAGTACCTTAACTGTACAATTTAATTTTACACTATATAAACGTGAGCGCTTATTGAGAGAGGATACGGATAGAAGTGGAAAGTGGGCGTAATCAAATATTATCTTTTTATTTATCTTCATGAGCAGGGTAAAAGTGGTGATCGATTTACTTGTTAATCCGGGTGGGCCATATTCCCCTCTTTCACCCTACATATAATTTTTTCTTATTTTTATTTCCTCGGTACAACTATCAACTTCCACGAAAGTTCGGCAAACCCGGGACTTCGCGTTTAGCGAAATGTTGGGGGGGGGGGGGGGGAGGGGGGTGTAATTTGAAAAAGTGTATTAATGCGAGTAAAGTCGGGATGTTTGAATACACGATAGAGGTCTCGTTGTGAGAGGATACGGATAGAAGTGGAGAGTGGGAACGCACACGCGGCGTGAATTCAAATGGTCCACTTTAAATGGCGCCGGTTGTCTAGGGCGAGGATCTCCCTCACGTAGAGAGTCCACCTATACGTATCCTCTCCCTCGTGCTTGTTTGGGTCGTGGAGTGAGAAGAGAAGCCGACTCAGCCGACACCGCCGCGCTGTAGTTTCCCTACTCGGTCTTGCATAAACTCCATTCGGTAGAAACTGGTAAGGCGATCATTCTCGTTGTCGCGCCTGCGGTCCGGTGGGCTGGTTAGACCTACGCTCGGTCGGACCTCTTATCGGGACAATTTGTTTCTTTTTCTTCGAGACAAACTCACCGTAATTTTCAGGCAGTTCGAATGGCTCCAGAATCGCTCGGGTTGTTCTGGGTCCAAACATACTCCAGCTTACCGATCTCGAGACAATTATTAGAGCTCCACTTTCCGCTTCCAGTTTCCACCCGTGAAAGTATGGCGATATCGGCCGAAACCGACCAGACCGGAAAAGCGTATGATCGTAGAGGCGCGATCAGCCCCGCGATTGCGCCTCCTCGCCGTGTCCGATATCTTTTATATGCCTCGTCCCTTTTACCGACCATTCGTCGTAGTTGTCCTTGTTCCGGAATTCATTCGACTCGGCGGACAGAGAGAATCGCCGCTTAGCGACACGAGGAGCGATAAATCGCCGGGGAGGGAACGCGGGCGTCTCGTAGATCGCAATTATGAGAGCCCGGGCAGGAGCGCGACGAGATCGGCGCGGAGCGGGTACCGCGGCGCGGTTGGAGATCGAGAGCTCGCGCAAGAAAGGGCGAAGAGGACGAGCCGTAAGAAAGAGATAAAGTATATAAACCGGGAGGGGAACACACACGCTTCTTGTTTCTTATAACTCCCCGCGCTATCTGACTGTTTTCTGCTATCCTTTTTCCATTTGGCTGGCTCGTTCGCGTCTCCCGGTTTCTCATTCCCGATCGCACTCCGGTCCGGGGCGCGTGTATAATAATACTCGCGCTTCCCGTCCTCGCCTTCCTCACCGCTTCTGCGGGATCGGGCCCCGGAGGACTCGCTGCTTAGCACACAAAGAAACGTTCTAAAAGTACCCTTTTTCCCCCCATTTTTTTTTTTTTTTTTTCTTCATCCTCTTCCCTCGGCGGCTTTTTTTGCGACGAAAACGAGGCGTCCTACAGTTTCTACGGGAGAGAAACGGAACGGGGATTGGGACCGGTGGAAGAGGAGGCCCTCTCTCATTCTCATACCGAACTTACTCTACCTAAGAGCGAGCTTCCCCTCTTGATTCTTGATTCTGGTCAACTGGACCGGGCTCGCCCTCCCGCATGCTAATGCACACGCACGATACGCAACTGTTCTCGCCGTCCTCCCTGCTCGCGCCCTCTGCCTGCCTGCCTGCCTTCGGCCCATCCGCCGCCTTATTCGATTTTCGCCTCTCTTTTATTTTGCCAAATTTGATTCAACCGACGAGATTCGATCTGACGTCCGATCGGCCTCTCGTCTCTGTTCTATGCCACGCCGGGCCCGGCGACGGTAGCCGGAGACGCTGCAGAACGCTTCTTATCCTTTCCGCTCCTGCATCCCCAGCCGACCCGTTAAAAATCCTGGCCTTCGGTACTGGCTAAGAATTTTACCGCTAGATTGCATCTAAGGCGCGATTACTACAGTGAAAATAAAAATTGGTTGGACTACCCGAGTAGAAATTTTCACGCGTTACATCGGGCCCTGATAAGGTCCTGAGAAGGCCTGACAAGGGCCTGATAAGGCCTTATCAGGACCCTGTCAGGGCCCGATGTAACGCTCGAAAATTTCTACTCGGGTAACCGAAAGTCGCAATGACGTTCAAAGCTGTTATTTGGTTGGGACACCTAAAGCATTGTTTTGCTGAACGATTATTCGGTTCGGTCGATTTTTATACAAATAACGCTTTTGAACGCGTTCTGGTTAATCCAACCATTTCTTTTTCTCAGTGTTAGACAGTCGTACAGTCACACCGACACACAGTCAAACGGTCAAACGGTCAAACGGTCAAACAGTCAAAGTTATATATTTTATTTCTCACTTGGATGATTTTTCGTTTTCGAGGGTGTAAGATTTTTTTTGTTGTAAAAATTCTTTCTACGGACTTGAATTTCGGTAGTCTCCAGGCGGAGACGTTCGATGACGAGAGACATCGGCTGACGGATGCACGGGTGAGGTCGCGCGACAGACGAGGATAGCTCTCCACCATCCTATACGGCTTTCCCCTCCCCATTGTCCCGATCGCCGTTTAAATTTGAATCGCCGAGAATCTGATCGTTTATTGTTTAAATTTGTTGACTCGTTCTTAATTTGAATTTAAGATTATTCGCTGGCGCGTTGCGAGAGACGACGTCGACGACGACGATTTGACTTGGTGATGGTCGCCAACAGCAGCAGCGACAGCGGGAGCTCTCGGAGCTCTTTCTATCCTCAGCGTTTACTCTCGGTTTCCTTATATATAACTCGCACACGTTTGTAGATCATACGATGTAGCGTATATACAGAACGAATCGAATATCAGCCTATCCGTCCCGAAGACACAGAGCTGTCTTGCTGTCCCTGCGAGACCGAACAGTTCAAACTATAATACTCATACATTTTCGCAACTATACTTTCTCACTGGACGATTCTCGTTGCTGCATCTCCCGCTTGTTCCCGGAGTCATCCCAGGCGCAAGGATACATTTACTCGCGTGTGAGAAAGCATCAACGGGTTACTACTCGGACTTCGAGTCTAACAGGCTTTCATTCCTGGTTTCCGTCGTCTTTTCACACAGGAGAATTGTTTTTTGTTTTTTGTTTTTTTTTTTCTTCTTTTTGCGATTCCACGTACGAATGGTAAATCCAACGTGCATGGCGAAAACGAGCCTCGTCTATTACGGGTCCGCAGCCTCACTCGCGAGGGCCGCAGCAATCATTCGTTTAAACACTGTGCGATAGTCGTCTTTGACTCTCGGCGGACTCGGTACAGTCGACGGAGATCTCTCCTCGATAGGACCTACCGAGGTTTACCCCTTTCATTCGCCCAAACCACTTTCTCGGTGAAAAGATATTATTTTCGTTCGGAACTCGACACTTTTTGCATATATCAAAACGTGTGAAAGAAATTTCACTTTCAAAATTAAAAAAAAAATAATAGATGTTTAATTAAAAAATAAACTGCCCTTTTGGCAAAGCGGAAAACATGCCGCGGTAGTGTAAAGGGTTACTCGACGGAGTTTCAGAATATACTTTATAGAGCAGATCGAATCGAATGACTTTTCAGAAAAAATATCTGATTTCACCAAAAAAGGTCGGTGTCTTTCGAAGCGTATCTATTTGCTAAAACCGATTTATCGTGCACGGAAAAACAAATTCAATATTAATGCCCGGTCGACTAATTTTGAACTTTTTAGCAATTCAATTTTTACGAGAATGTTTTGTTTTAATGTATATTTGTATTGTATGTTTGAATTATCATTGAAAGACTTTTTGTATACGTAAAATAGCATCGCCCGTTGATTAAATAAATAAATAAATAAATAAATAAATAAATAAATAAATAAATAAATAATACTATTCCCTCCAAAGTTGGTTATCGAGGTGGTCCAGCCTAAAGCCTCAAACCTCCCTCTTCCGTCCGCCGAGGATGAAGCTGGACGGGTTGTTTCAAGATGCTTTAAAAAAATGTACCTTCTAACTTTATTTTATACGGTACATCGCATCGATTAACTTTTCAACGGAAAAATATCCGTTTTCACCAAACAAATCGCGCCTATCTATTAATATCATTCATTTATCGTCAACGTAAAAACAAATTAAATATTAATACTATTCGGTCCAAAGTTGGTTCGTCGAGGTGGTCCAGCCCGGAGACTGATACCTTCCTCTTTCCTCCGCAATCGCATAGAGATTTGTTTGCCTGGTATAATCACGGTGACCCCGGCCAGCGCGGAGCATTTGTTATTCCGACTGTACTTATCTACATGGAATACCAAATAGGGGGATCCACCGTGAGGGCAGAGGCTGATTCGTTCGAGTCTCTCGAGTATATACGACTCTTCTCCCGTCGCTGATTCTCCTCGCCTCTTCCCTCTCTCTCGAGGCTGACTGACGTTAGTCAATCAAACGAGGAGGAAAAAATAGTCACCTTGGCGAAGAACGACGCGCTTATATGCTCCCCCCCCCCCCCCCCCTTCCTACGTTTCTCCGCGCATCTTTCCTCTTTCGTCGTTCTTCGCCACACCGTTGAATTCCAACAACCGGCGGCGCTTTGGACTCTTTGCTCTTGTTTCGTACGAACCGACTCGAAATCGAGCCCGTGCCCCGCCAGGCCGATCCAGTCCGGCCGCAGCTACTCGGAGCTTCTTTTCTCGCGACTCCCTCGATCGCCGAGAAACAGCGCAACCGAGGCTGCGGATCAAAAGGCCCTAAAACCCGCGTTGAGGGACGAGGGTTACGTTGTTTTATCAATTCTTGGCTCTATACATATATATATATATAAAACAGCGGTATGTATATATGTATATATACATGTTGCCTCATCGCTTCCAGATTGTCGAGTTCCAGGCATCTCCCGGTGTCGCCTGGCGTTGCACCTTGCCGCGACCAATCGCACCATCGTCACAGACTCGGCCCAAAATGTATTCCATTTTTTTTCTAATCCGAGTATCGTCTATATCAACCGCCAGTCCTGACGAGCTTCCGCGATTTTTTTCGTTCTCCAAAGATCGTCAAGGTTTCAATAAAAAAATCAATCGATTTTTTTTTTTTCACTTTTCTCCAGCTCCAATAGAAATTTTAGAACGTTACATCGGGGCCTTTGAGGGCCCGATGTAACGCTCTAAAATTTCCACCAAGGCGTTTCCGTCCGCAAAATTAACTGATACCTCGCTCACCAAAAATACAGTTACTTCGGCAATTCGAAGTGCGCAAAAAAAAAAAATACCAATCTTGACAATCGAGTGCAAAATAGGAACCGGATCTTCCGGAAGCTGGTTAATTTACCTGCACGCGGTGAGCCCAAAATAATGTATATTCCCAGGGGCTGCCGGAAGTGAGGGAAGAGTGGGGGGAGCCTCGAGGAAGCAACGATCCAGGTTGCCCCGTCTCGATAGCGTAGCCACCGCCTAATTGAATTAAAGTTTGATCGTCCGGGAATGCCTCTTTCGATCTCGTCTCTCCGGACTCCGGTGCTCGAGTTTTACGGTTCGCTCGGACGACTGTATAATGGAATAATGGAGGAACGGGCGGGCCCGGCGGAGTCCGACGAGGGACTGTATGCAGAGGAAGAAAAATAGAGGCCGGAGGAGAGGAAAGGATAGGAAGGATCGGACGATCGAGCCCGGACGAGGAGCGGGACAGTGGACACAGGACCTGAGGCAGCGGGTAGCAGGTGACGCCGTCTCCATTTGATCCTCTCTCCCTCACCTTCTATTTCACTCACGAACGTAAGCGCGCACACTCGCACGGGCCCTGGTCCATACCTTGCCGGAATAAATTTAAATTTTCGTCGAGGGCGCATCTGTTGCGCCCGACGGCGGGCGGATTAATTAGGGACGCATAAAGGTTCCCGTGTCGCATACCAGCGCGCAACCCTCACATGCAGGCACTGGTGAGGACCAACTTCTATTTGCATCGAGGTCCGGGGCTTCGCATCGGGAAATATCGGGTGTGCGTAAGGGTCCGAGTTGGCGCATGCGCACGAGCGATACGCGCAGGTATTCTCGCGCACCCCCGCGTGCGTGTGCGTGCCTAAGTCCCCGGAGCGTGGGAGGGAAGAGGGGAAGGGACGGTGAGAAATTAAGGGAATTTGTATTCGGCGAATTATTCATAATTGAGGGGGCGCCACTTTGTGGAGGCCCGTTCTGGACTGCGCGATGGGAAGACCGGAAACCCGGGGCGAATGCGACGGGAGTTCGGCTATGGTCGAGGGCCAGAAGCCAATGTCGAAGGAAGATGAAGCTGAAAGCGAAATGTTATACCGTGCGTATGCAACATCCCAACTATATCGCTCGATGGGACGGATCAAACGACCGGTTGCTCTTTTGTTCGTTAATTCGATTGTATGGAAATTTGAATGCGAAATTGACGCTAGGCACCTCCGCACTCGACTCTGTATCTGGGAATGCGTGCGTGTGGGTTGGTGGGTGCGCGGTATAATTTACAGTCGCAATCGCAGATACGCCGAAGGGCGTTGCGATAGGGCTGATTAGAGAATGGGGCGAAGGATGCCGTATTGAAACGGTAACTGTAATGGAATCCGTGTGGTTATCGGTCGATCGACCGTTTTCGACATCTTGGGATGGGAGAAATTATGAAATTTAGCGGGTCTGGTCAATTACGAGAATTGACTACTAGAACTGTTGTTGAAAAGTTAATCAAATTTCGTACGTCTGATCCGTAATTATCCTTACCTGCTTGAGCTCATTTTTTTAGAGTAATTCCTTGAGATAAATTTAATTAATTTTTCTACATGTTTCTATTAGTTACCTTGCAGCGCACATCTCGAGCGTTTTCACCACCTTGGGATAGTAAATAATGAAATTTTGTGGGTCTGATCAATGACGAGCATCGACTACTCGAGCTGTTTTTCTGTTCGTTTTTTATACGAAATATATTACAAATTAATCAAATTTCGTACGTCCGATCCATAATTATCCTTACCTGCTTGAGCTTATTTTTTTAGAGTAATTCCTTGAGATAAATTTCATTTATTTTTCTACGTGCTCCTGTTATCTACCTTACGGCGCACACTCCGAGCGTTTTCACCACCTTGGGATAGTAAATAATAAAATGTCGTGGTTTTAATATACAACTAGCCTTGACTGACCGAGTTATTTTTTCTTCCCTTCGAATACGAAAAATAATTTAAAAAATGATCAAATTTCCTAAGTCCCATCCACGACGATCCTTACCTGTATGACCCCATTTTCTTACAATTCCTCGAGATAAATTTAATTTATTTTTTTACGAAGTACGGAACGCTGTGTCCTCGAACACTACCTGTTCCTATTGTCTACCTTGCAGCGCACACCTGCGCAAATATATGCAGGAGAGCCTGCAGAGGACGCGACGTGAAATGTGAGGCAATAAAATATAAAGAGTGAGAAAAAAAAAAAAAAAAAAGGGAAGCTGGTGTAACGTGGGTATAGAGTTTCTGTGACGGTAGAAAAGTAGTGAGAGCTCGGTGGGGAGGGTTGAGGGGCGCGACGTGGCGCCGAGGGTGAAACTGGATGGGTGGTGTCGGGATGCTTTTAAAAAATGTACCTTGTAACTTTATAACTTTTTAGAGGATTACGTCGTTAGACAGACAGAGTGGGTCGGGGGTTGCGGAGGAAGGTTCGCTGTGCATCCGACCGACCACAGACGGAGTAGCCCTGTTTCTCCCCTCCTCGACGAGGGTTTTCTTAATAAATTAAACAAAATTAGCCGCCGTCTCTCGCGGGCTCGGGGATAAATTAAGTGGCGGAAAGAAACAGGCGTGGCGGGCTTCACTCCCGTGCCAACATTAATTCCCCGTGGCTACGACGTAATTCGGATCTCTCTAACGATACCTGCTGGAAAATCCAACGCAGATGTACGCGAGAGTCTCCCACATTTTTTTATTTTATTTTATTCTTTTCCGTGTCGTTTCTCCGAGGCTAATTGTGACTCGGCTTTTTATTATTTCAGCACTGGAACATCGAAAGCCAAAAATACGTAAGGATGGAAATATTATGCGGAATAAAATACAATAAACCGTAGACGATAATCTTGGGAACGGTATGCAACATATATAGGATTTATATATAAATATATACAATTTTATTTTTTATATATTATAACGAAATAATTCAGACAATCCGAACAAATGCGGGGCGTACTGGGCCAGGATTCGAAGCCGGGACCAGGACGGACATTTTTTTTCGGACTGTCTGAATTATTTCGTTATAATATATACGATTTTTTTTTTTCAAAGTTACGAAGTACGACTCGAGTCCACAGAATCTCGGGAAATTCCTATCAGACTTAACTTATCATGCACGCCCTTTCTCCTATCCGCAAACAACAAGTAGTTCTTAGGCAAATGGATTTCGGCGGTAACCTTTCATTCGTCGACACACAATCTAGCACTTCACAAATAAACCTCAAATACAATTACAGTAGAACCCCGTTTATCCGAGGTAATATAGATAAGCGAAAACTCGGATAACACGGATAACATACTCAATTCGAACTTGTACTACTATTGTACATTTAAAAAATGCCACACAACTTCATATAAACATTAACTTTATTAGTTAATTTACGACTTGTTTCCTTTTTTGAGACATCACGATCTTCTACCATTGATTCTAGAATCGGAACTGATGTATTTACAGCTAATATAAAGACGCAGCAAACTTGTACAAGTTTAAGCGCGTGCGCAACAATGTAGCAGTCATACAGACTGATCCGTTTTAGATGCGTTTTATCCAAGTTTTTCGTAGTATCCGGTCCTAAACCTCGGTTAACGTGGAAGGCTCGGATGAGTTGGGTGCTGCGGACAACGCGGAGGCTCGTATAATCGAAGGTCGGATAAGCGCGGTCCTACTGTATTACGAATTTTTCTATTTGTAATTTTATGTTTTAAGCACACGAGCCGTTGATGCCCGTAGGTCGAAAAATTAATCTCGCAGTGGTGTTTCCGTGGGGGTGGGGTGGGGGGAGGGGGGGGGGAGTAAAAATGGCCCCTACAGTGCAGCGAGGGCGAGCCGTGGATGGAGTAAGCTCGTTGCAGCGGGCCAGTGACGACGGGAGGGAAGGCAGGGAGAGCACAGAGGAGTGCGGAAAGTAGAGCGGGTGTGAGAAATATGAAATATGAAGGCGAGCGAGAGTCGCGCTAGCGGAGCCAAGAGAGAACGAAGGGCCCCCTCCTCAGCGACCCTTTCCGTTCGTTCGTCGTTTTGTTTCAACGAAGGCGAACGTCAACAGGGTCGTTTGTCAGCTTTTCGTATTTTCCAGGACCAATCGTTTTCCCCTCCCTCGCCCACCCCCCGCCCGTCCGCTACTTCTCTGTATACAGCGCACTGTACATACACACACACCTTCCGCCGAGAGATATAAATTGTTCTCGTTATTACGCGAACGAGAGTACGGAGGAAAAAAAAAAACGATGAAAAAAAAAAATGAGGCATATAATAAATTGTTATTAGGCAGTGAGGTTCTCCAATAACGCGGTAATAAATATTCCGCCCGGGGGGAATATTAATTTTTTTTCCAACCTCACAACGAATCGCGAATCAGAACGAGGCGGAACACTTTTTTGCATCAAACATTGAGCTCAGCGCTGGGCATTTTTTTAGCTATCAGAGAAATAAGGTTCAACCCTTCCGAGGTATAAAATTGTTCATTCAGCCGAAAGTCGATGATATTTTTCCAGTTGCAGGCCCTTTCCGTGCCAGAGTGGCCCCCGGAGGCACAATTTAATAAATGTGTATATATATATATATATATATAATATACATAGAAGTCTTCTGTGACGACGTGGCAGAGTGCCGTTTGTTCCGCTGCGCGACGAGATTGGATTTAATTAAGGATAAAATTAAAGCCGGTTGGAGTAATTGCGTGATTAGCCGGAGAGCAGTCGTTCAGATAGATAGATATATAGATATATATATATGAGAAAGAGGACAAGCGGTGTGCGGTACGGTGGACGGCAATCCAATCAGCGTATTCGCCGCAAGTGGCCAATCAAACCCTCTTGAAGGCGCTACCGGCCAATTTGCATGAGATTTACATGGCTAATCGGGGAATATCTATCTACACTGAGCACCGACACCACTCCGCGAGCCGGAGGGAGAGTTACAGCCCGGAGAAACAGATGGAACAGGAAGAGAGAGATTTCTCGTCACCGGACTATTAACTGGACCGAAACCCTAGAAAAAAAAAAAAAAAAACGATCGAGTTTTCCGGAAAAGTATAGCGATCGACGAACACGGGCGTGGTCGCTCGAATTTACCCCGTCAATTATATAATGAGCGACGGTCCATTCGCGAACAAATCCACTTTGACGATTCTTTTGTCGATTCCAATCGTGATTGGACGATTCCCGCCGTCCAATTTTCCTCGTTCCGGGCTAACGGAGTGCGCAAAATTCCATCATTTTTTCTTTATTTCATTATCATCAGCGCCGGTGCGCCGCTGGCGGATCTCCCTCCCCCGGTTCGTCAGATTTAAAACCGGAAGTGGCGAACCGGCGCATCGATCGCTCGGCATTAATCGATTCCGTCGGGCCACGGGACTGCAACGGCGGAGACGCGAGGGGGTAGGTTTCTCGTGCCCCTGCGCGCGAATCCTTTCGTTCACCCCCCGACCGCGGGGGGGGGGGGGGCGAAATTCCCCCTGATTCGCTCATTTGTCCGGTGGGCGTTGTAATTAATCCTCGAGCGATGGAGCCCGCCTTTGATAGCGTGAATCGCGCGAAAGGGGGTGTAGGCGTGGCCAAACGAGTACCAGTTACTCGGGGGTGGCTAGAAACAAGCGACGAGAGAATGCGTCTCGGCCGCAGCGGCAACCGAACAACCCCCCCCCCCCCTCCCCCCTCCGCCCCTGCTGGCGCGGTGTGCCTCGCGGCGAAGGCTCGCCCGGTCGTACCCTCCCCCACGTGACTCTCGGTCAGCCAATCATCGCCCCGCTAATGAGGAACTCCCGAGCTTCACCCTTCTAATTACTGACCGTTGATTCGCGAGGGTGGCCCGGGAAGCCGAGGCCTTTCCCACCGACGCGCCGCTGCAGACTGCGCCGTCTCCGAATGGACCAATTATTTTCTCCATTAAATTTTTTTCGAGTTGTTTTTATCTTCTTTTTTAATAGTCTCTCAATGCCGACAAGGGCTCCTGCCCTTATCGGGAGCGCGAGTGCACACGGCGAAGTTTGCACGGGAAACGAAAGCTCTCGCTTGGGATTCAATTAAAGATAATATATATACATAGCATAGTTGGAAGCTTCGGGTATTGTGCTTCGATTGGATGGAATCTCGGACGTAATAACAAACGTTAATGGCTATGATGTCGGAAAGAAATTTTCTGCCCTATCGAGACTTCAACTTTTTCAGCTCGGCGAGATAAACTACCCTTAATTAACATTAATAATAATAATAATAATAATAATAATAATAATAATGATAATAATAATGATAATAATAGTAATAACTTCAGAATACATTTTCTACAGTCATCGAGACTCCAACTTTTCCAGCTCGTCGAGCTAAACTACCCTTAATTAATAATAATAATAACACAATCAAAAAAAAAATAATAGCAATAATAATAACAATAGAATAAATCCTCAGCTCTCGATCGAGAGTCCGCGATCCATCTTCCCGCGACTGCATAGCGAGAGGCTCGTCGTAGAGGGCGAGGTGTTTCGGTGCACGAAAACCCGCGTGATTTTCCACAGGGGATGAAAAAAAAAGGAGAAATTCCAATTCGACGTCGTTGCTTCTGTGCTGTGCAAAGAGAAAGAAGTGTTCCCCCTCGCGTCCCCCCCATCGACGTCTGATACGCAGAGAGTTTCTCGAATACACATAGAGAGGTACAAAAATGCACCTGTGTCCCGTCACACGCGAGGAGTGCGCGCCGCCGAGGCAGCCCTCGACGCTCCGAATCCTCCCACCCTCTCAAAAGATCCACACACACACACGTGCGCGCGGAGCATCACACGCACAGGTGATGCCGTGGCTCCAACGCCGCACCCGTTACTCTCGTTCTCTCGCCGTCCCTCCGTCACATACAGTTCGATCGCACACATTATTCCCATTTACATACAACCCTCCCCCCTCCGCCGACGGTTGTACGTGTTTTCTATTATTTCCTTTTCCCACCCTCCGGTTGTGTACCTCGCAGCTCGCGCCCTCTCGCTCCGATCCGCAGCGACTTGGCCCGGGCGCATAGTATGCATCGAGTGTCCTCCCTATTTCCTTAAAATTCCGATGGATCGTGGCGCCGCCGTTCGGTCCCATTCGCTAGGTCTTGCCGCCCTTCCCCTCCGCACCGCTGTCGCAACCCCCTCGCGCAATATCGAAGCGCACACCTACGTGTAGACATGTGAGCCGGTACCTGTGTGTGTATCCCTGTGTGAGCTGCACGACGGTGATGGAAAATCCTTGAGCGAAGGAGGAAGAAACGAAAGGGAGTCCCGCGAAACACGGAACAGGAGAGACATAGAGTCGGGGGGGGTTGGGCGGGAGGACGAAGGCTCCGGTGGTAATGGTGATGGCAATGGGAATGGCTGCGGGAGGAGCGAGAGAGACGAGGAGCAAGTCGGACAGCGGATGTAGAATGGAAAGGAAAACCGGAGCGAGAGGGAGAGAGAAAAAAGGGAGCCAGGGGAGCCCGGAGCGCGCATTCGTACGTATACTATACGGGATTCCAGTTTAAAAATACAAATGGAGTATCGAGCTTTCGAGGGAACGTGCTAGGGGTGGTGACGCCGAGGGGGGGGAGGGGGGGGGAGGGGGGTAGGTTGGGTGTGTAAGAGAGGGACCGGCCGGCGCGTCGGTGTAACCGTGTGACGCGAGGGACCCCAGAGAGAGAGTGAGGAGAAGTGAGGAAGAGAAGAGCTCCGGGACGGACTGCCTCGGCGCGAATGTTAAAAGGAGAAAGAGACGAAGGAAAAAGCCAGGAGCGGTCGATGGAGAGAGATCGTCGAAGAAGCGGGATGAAGCGAGAGCCGCGTCGGTGGTTCGAACCGGGGGGGGGGGAGTTTGAACGGTAAGGGAGGGCGGGGGGGGGGGGGGGGGGGTGTGGAGGAGATATTTCAAAAATCGAATATTGATCAGAGCTGCCAATCCTACCCTCTCTAACGCGGCCATACGTGTGAGGAAGCAGCGAGCGGACACCAGTGTATGCGACTTAAAGTTCGATGTGTGTTTGCTCGTCATCTCTCTTTTTCTCCGTCCTCCCTTATTTAAACTTTTCGTCTCGCTTCAGCCCCCCGTTTCGCGAGGGGGAGGGGGGGGAGAGACTCTACCCTCATTTCTTTCTCTACTTTACCGCGCGAGGGTGTGCATTTCCACTATCCTACGTGAGAGAAACTTGGGTTTTTCACACATACGGAGAGACACGCGGAGAGGGCTGAGGAGGACGGGAGGAAACTGCGTGTACCTCTCGTGTCGGTGTATCTCATTCTCGCGTCTTTCTCTCGGCATATTCCATAGCGATCGCCGTCTCTACTTCGATTTTTTTGCAGGCCCCGTACGCCACGGACAGTCGGTAGGGTAGTACAAGTGAGTATAAGTAAAAGTATGTAGAAGACTCGCATGGAGTACGGAATCGTGGGTATGCGAGGTGAGGGGGGTTCGGGATGGATATACGTACACAGCCGCGCCGTATGACGAACTTGGGGGAGGGTGGGGGGGAGAGAAACCGAGTGGATGGGAAGGATGAACGGAAGGGCGGAGTAAAGGTGTACGCGATGCGGGTGAGAAAAAAAGATAAAGAAGGCAGAGAAATAAGAACGAAGTAGGGAGAGGTTGGTCTGGTGTGTGCCGGTGGTGCTGCTTCTGCTGCCGAGCTCACTCAGATTACTCACCCTTATATATGGGCGCCTCAGGCTGGGAGGGGGGGGGGGGGGGGTGGTTCGAGGGAAAACGCGAGGTAGCGGGTACCGGAGAGAGGCAAAGGGTAGGTCGAAATCTTTTAATGGCAACCATCCAGCCCACCCTTCGCCGGAGTCGGTGCCGCGCTTTTCCTCCTATATATATCTAATGCGTTATACCCCTCCAGCCGGACTTTTCCCTCGCCCACCCGCGCCCAAGAACTGCTCACCACTCACCCTGCCCCGGCCGCCCCATCGCCCGACCACCCACCGTATTAGCTATTCTTATGTCCAACGACGAATGCCACTGATCTCTTTCTCCCTACGGCCAAGGGACACCCTTCGGAGTAATCGCATTTTAAATTACCCGGCACGTATAGAGATAGCGGACGGCCCGGCGACACTTATACGTACACACACGCACGGGGGAGTATCTTCGGCTACGGGCTTCTTATGTATCACCCATTCCGGCATCGCCGGCCGAGGATATCTCCGCTATCCACATTTACGTAAGCGGACTCTAAATATAATGTATACTTATACACACATGGGACACGCGGGGGAAAAAGTGTCGGGGGAGAAATCCTTTCGCGCGGCGAGTTCGAATCGATACGATGGGACCATCTCGGGTGATGGAGGATTCCCGGCTGATACTTATGCCCCGCTGTACCTCACACGATCGGAGAGTCCATTGCGCGCCTGACAAACATTTCTCGGCCGCGTGGAAGTCCCTTAGTTTATTTTTTGCCCCGTCGGTTCTACAGTTTCGGTGATGCTGTTAATTTTACCGTCTTATTTTATTTTAGATGGAAATGTGGTTCGTTGATTAAACCTTTGAAGCAGGATACATTACTGGTGATACGCCTATTTGAATTCATAAAAAGGGCAGCAATAACCAACTGATGTATTTGAATTTTATTACTTGGAAAAAAATGGTATCCTTCATAGGGTTAAAAGAAGACGCATTTCATACACTGAGAGAAAAATCGGGGATGGAACGAACACACATGAGAGGTTGACCCAAACAAATATGGTTGGCTCAATGACGATTTAGGTGGCTTAACCACCGAGAGATTGAGTTGACAACGTAAGGTTGGCTCAACCTCTCGGGGAGATTAAATACGGCGAAACTCATGGTGAACTTGAATCAATAGATCTCATCGGGGATGAGCCAACATCAGTGAGGTTGATTGATTCAAATTAAGGTTGACTCAACCTCAATGAGGTCGATTGGTTCAAGTTCACCATCACTTTCGCCATATTCAACCTCACCGAGAGGTTGAGTCAAACTTATGTCGTTAACTCCATCTCTCGGTGGTTGAGCCACCTAAATAGTCATTGAGCCAACCATATTCGGTTCGCTCAAGCGCTCATGTATGTTCGCTCCATCCCCATTATTTTTTTCTCTCAGTGTATATCACAGATCTACGGGAAATCGCAGTGACGCTCATCGACCAACCTTCTCGACTAAAAAATCTCTAAATATATATATATATATATTTTTTTAACGTAGAAGAATTTTACTGCACATTCGCCTATGCGCTATACCGGGGGCTTTCAGTCTCACGTTCCTGACGAAAGTATTTCCTTCGTCACTCGGATCTCCTCTTAAACTTCCTCTCCTCTTAGTTTTTTTTTTCCTCCCACCCATACCTTCTCGCGCTCCTTTCGTTTCATTCCGACCGTCTCTCTTCTCTCCGCGTCATTCGCTCGGTGGCCTGCCACACGAAGACAAAACACCGGCGGCAACGTCTCTTATACTATATACGCGACCCGTGGAAATAAAACACTAACAAAACAGCCCCTTCGCGCGCGCGAGCGAGACGGAGGAGCGTGAGGGGTGGCGAGAGAGAGAGGGAGGCCGAACCACCCCCTTCATCCCCTTCAGCGTTCCGCGCTTTCCCGGTGCCCGGCCAACCAGCCTCGTCTAACAAACGAGCCACGACACCCCGCGTAATGGGAATGCTGCTGGCTCTCGTATGTGTACGCGACGTTCACACACGAGGAAACTCTCTTCCTCTCTCTCTCTCTCTCGCCCGAGCATCATCGTCAATGGTTGCGTAGCCGCCTGTGCGCGGACGGGCGGCTCCACGTACGAACCGAGAGAGCGAGAGGAACCGATGTGTTGCCCGAGCCGAGGCACAAGACCGTCGACGGAAAACCCGAGAACCCGGAGGAGAGGTAAATCCATATTTTACACCACCACTACAGCTTACTACTACCCGCTACTTCCACAACTACGGACTTCTCACAACGTCCAACGAGAGCGGACTCGCCCTCGCTTGTTTCGTCCTCTCCACCCCCGTAAACCAAACCCCCTCCCCCACCCCCGGCGGCTAACTCTCTCGCATCCCTTAAGTTCCTTACCTCGAGATCAAGCTGGCTACGGATCTGTGTGGGGTCCATTCTTTTTGCAATAATAATTATGAATGTTGCTTAATCTATTTTTTTTATCTATTATTATTAACAATAATAATATTATAGTATACACAATAATTTTATTATTATTGTATGGATGTTTGTGTGTGTTTACTTGCTTTTAAGAATACGACTGATATAGCAAGGGCGGTTTAGCCTTAGCTTATTCGTTAATCATAAACGCGCGCATTTTAGATCCGTTGATAACTAAGTGGAAAATTGCATTTACTATCGCAGCTTAGCAGCAAGTCTGACATTGCGAGATTTACCGGGTCTGCGCTGGCTAAGTAACTCTTTTATTATTAATAAAATAATTTTATTATTATTGATTATCAATCTTATTATAATAAAGCTAATTTTGTTATTATTAATGATGATAATATCATTATTGCCTGAAAGTAATTCAGCGGGCTATTTTCTGTTTAAATGTTGAATCGGTTGAATTGGATCGTTTGATTGGTTGGTTGATCGGGCTTGCAGGCTGGCATGAGATAGCTCGGAGCCCGCAACGTACCCGCGCTCTATACCTGGTCTATCGCGAGTACAATAATAGTGAGTGATTATGTGGCTCGAGAAAATTTAATCCGAAAACTTCATTTAAATGAATTAAATTAATTAAATTAATTAAATTAATTTTAATTTAATCATAACCGCGCGCATTTTACATCCGTTGATAACAAAGTGGAAAATTGCATTTACTACCGCAGCTTAGCAGCAAGTCTACCATTGCGTGATTTACCGAGCGTGCGGGGCTACGTGGCACTTTTATTATTAATAAAATTATGTTATGATTATTTATTACCAATCTTATTATAATAAAACTAATTTTCTTATTATTAATGATGATAATATTATTATTGTCTGAAAGTAATTCAACGGGCTTTTTTCTGTTTAAATGTTGAATCGGTTGAATTGGATCGGTTGGTTGGTTGGTTTATCGGGCTTTCAGGCTGACATGAGATAGCTCGGAGCCCGCAACGTACCCGCGCTCTATACCTGGTCTATCGCGAGTACAATAATAGTGAGTGATTATATGGCTCGAGAAAATTTAATCCGTCGAGCAAACATCGCGAGAGTGTATACGAGGAAGGAGAACGCCGCAGCGTTTGGTCCGGTTTACTTTAATCCGCAGTTAAAACAGAACGTATGACACTGACCGATCGGCGGTTGACTGGACTGGACAGCCGGACGTGAACTGATTAAGAGGATCGTTTCGCTTGCTCTGCTTTTCCCCCGACCCCGGGGCACACGGTCGTGTCGGGCGAGCCCTGCCCTCGTTCCTGGGCCGTGACTTGACCGGATTCGTTACATCCAGATTAATTACTTCGGTCCCTCAGCTTAACCCTCTGACCAGCGCGTCGAGGACTCGCCCAGCGAGAAAGAAGCGAAGTAGCAGCGGGGGAAAAAAAATAGCCGAGTCGGAAAATACAATAAAAAAAACAAGGGTTGAAGGACCGAGACTGAGGGACAGGAGAAAAAGGGGTGGACCCTTAAAATCATAAAGATCGCTCACAGCCGCGTGCTGAGGGACGGGCGTGACGAAATCGATACTTCGTTTCCGATATAAATTCGGGGTTCTCGTTTTCACTCGCAAGGGTGAAATTCTCAATGCAAGGGTAGAACTGCTGTGCTCCAGCCAGTTTACTTTTAGGCTCGGAAGACACAGTGCATTTTTTTCTATACGCGATTAGTCCCAGTCTGTATACTTTTTTTTTTTCTTTTCTTCCTGGTTCTTTCTTAAATGCTTCCGTCAAAAATTAAATTATTAAAAGTGCTCGGAGATTCATTGGACCGATCGTATTTCGCCGATCGCTCAAGCCATCGTACGCGCCCATGTGTTTCTTTCCAAATGGCTCCCACCGGAATGATTAGACTCTATACTTTTTTTTTTCATCCAATCGATTCGATACATATATATTTGTGTGCCGTCTACGTGCGAGGGACGGGCGAGTCGGGAATGAAAACGCGGTGTTAACCCACCCCTGTTCGGACCGTCCCGATAAAAATTGGCGTGACGGTCTTATTATGCAGCCTTGCAGCGCGCTCGGAGGGGACGCGGGGCTCGCGCGAAGTCTGATGAGTCGACTCCTGAGGTCCTCCTCTGGGAAATACTCATCGCCGGAACCCCTGTCGTCTTCGGCGGACTTTTCGTCGCAGGGGGCGCGTTTTTTGTTTTTTTTTTTTTTTTTTTCTATCGCCACATTTCGCGCAACTCTTTTGCCGCCTCTGCTGCAGCTCGCTTGTTTCTGTTTCGTGTATATTTTTTGTCGTTCATTTTCATTTATTTTTCTTCCGGTCAATTTCACAATTTTCTTTGTTGAAAACAGACTTGGTAGGAAAAAAAATGTCGTGTGTTTTTTGTTGTTGTTGATTTTCGATTCTTTTTCTTCAGGGCGATTTTACAAGTTTTAGTTAAAAATAGACTTCGTAGGAAAAAAAAATGGTGTATTTTTTGTTGTTGTTTTTCATTTCTTTTTCGTCCGGTCAATTTTACAATTTTTAGCTAAGAATAGACTTCGTGGGAGAAAAAGAGGTAACACCGTCAAGAATTTTTTTATGAGTTGAACGATTCTTCGTCCGCCCTACAAAGAGATCAGATTTTTCTGTTTCTTTCGGAATTCGCGAGTTTTGTATAGTCGCAGAGTCGTTCCGTCACTTGAGAGACGCGCGGGGAGCGGGAGGGCGTCAGTCGCGAGTGGCAACGTGGGTGTTGGGTCGGCGGCGACGAAGAGGGATGCTGGGGGGGGGGGGTTAAAGCGCCGAAGGGTGACGCTGCGAGAGGGTGAGAAAACGGCAGACACAGAGGCAGAGAAAGCGAGAGGAAGAGAGGCGACAGGAAAGGTTTATGAAAGCAAAACGAGAGTGGGACGTGCGTTGCCTACCTTGCTTCTTAGCCCAACACGCCCAACACTGCCGAGAAAGCATCAGCTTTCCTCCATCCCTCCGCCTCTTCATCTACTGTGCGAGCTCTTTCAGTTCCCTATTTTAGATCCAGCATTCGATTATGTTTTTTGTTTTTTTTTTTATTATTATTATTTCCGTGTTCATGACTCGATGTCATGCGCGACAGAATGAAAATGTGCGAATTCCCAGTTTTCAAATAAATAATGGATGGTGATAAACGGGTTTTCCGTGCAGTTAAAAGTAATTACACTAATGGTATTATTTTATACCAGGAAATGGACGGCCACATATTGATGGTCCGACTTGAACCCAATAGTAACTTACCAACCAAAAAATGCTACGATTGTTCGATCCTGAAACTTATATTCTGGTGTATGATCGAATTTGAGGGATTATTCGTTGTTTTTTACATTTTTTCATTATATTCGTGTTCTTGACATCAAGCATGCACGAAAGTATCTAGAAGGTTCTGTGATGGATGGCTTTTCCGACAGTTAAAAACAATTAAGCTAATGGTATTATTTTATACCAGGAAACGGCCACATATTGATGGTCGAGCTTGGACCAAAAAAAAATAGCTTATCAACTAAAACATGCAAAAATTGCATCCTGAAACTCATATTCTCGTCTATGATCGAACTTGAGTTCCAACTTTGGTCCCGACTAAAGTTGGAGCTCAAACCAGAGTCCAAAGTTCGATCTTAAGTCTGAACTCGATTCCAGAATTGGGACTATAAATTCGGTCCTTGAACGCTAGGATTAGTCCCGGGAAGACGTTTTCTTCCACCTTCTCGTAGGACCGAAAGAAAAAAATAAGTGACACAGCTTCCACGGTTCGATGTCCGGCACGTAGAGACAAAGTCTCTCATAAAGTCGACTAGGATAGCTCGTGAGAGCGCGTACCGCTACGAACCGGAGCGGAGTGTCACTCCCCTTTTACTCTCCCAATTTCCCCATTCTCCGGGTTTCCCTCTCACCCACTCCATCTTCCTCTTCTGCCTGCGTCGCTCCTCTTCCGCCGCTTCTTATACTCGAGCACTTGAGCACACACGTCCTCTCTGTATACCATAACCCTCGCACGAAGCTAATCATATTTTCTAATCCAACGCCGGCGTGGCCGCCACGAGCATCATCTCGCCTTCGCCATTGCCTCTCGCCCGACACCCGAGAGGCAGGGGTGGAAAAGTAGAAGAGAAAGTCAGGAAAAAAAAGGAAAAAAAAAACTCCTCGCCTCTCCGTCGTCCTCGATCCTCCCTTCTTGCTCCACTCATCGCCGTCGTTCTCCGCTATATCATATAATTTTTCCGACAAAAAGCACTTACGCTTCAACCCCTCTGGCACGACGCGACAGCCATCCGAGACGCCCCCTTCTTCCTCCTCATCCACACCCACGGCAGCCTCTCTCGCAAACAGTTATCCTCACTTTCCTGGCAAACTCTCGTTTCATTACAAAAGCCTGCACTAAAAAAAAATTGATGGCTTGGAAGAACTGATAGTTCGTTGAGAAAAATAACTTCAAAAATGACGTCTTTGCCAACTGTGACAGGAAATGACGTGGATACTAAGATTAGCGATCTGACCTTCAAGATATTTTTATAACAATTCTATTCGTATTTAGGTGGTACCGCGTGCGAGTGTTATTACATTTACCGCAGGCATCGCCTCCTGTATAAAGGGACACATTTTCTCAGCGGAGTCTGAGGAAGATTACCGGAAATCGACCCGGCTTAAGAAAAATATCACGGCCTCAGGTCGTTACGCCCACTCAGTCAAAATTGCTAACCACCGTCCTATCGAATCCTAATTCAAGTAAAAACTGTAAAACTTTTTGAAAAAAGATGCGTTCGGGAGAACTGATAGTTGGTTGAGAAAAATAATTAGAAAAATAAAGTCTGCCAATCTATCACACCAAATGAAGTAGAGACTAAGGTTTTAGCGATCTAATATTCACAATATCTTTATACCAATTGTTTTCCTATTCAGGGAGTACCGCGTACGAGTGTTACTACATTTAGAGCAGGCCTCGTCTCCAATACAAACAGATATATTTTCGCAGGTAACGGAGTCTGAGAAACATTACCAGAAATCGACAAGCCTGAGACAAACATCGTGGCCTCCGGTCGTTACGCCCACTCAAAATTCCTCCCCATCCTCTTAACGAATCCTCAATTTAACAGGACTGCAAAACCCTCCGAGTCCCTGGAAACTTTGAGGCAGAGTGCCAAGGAAAAGCGAGCATTCGCCTCGGATCGTTACCCATCCAGTCGTTGCTACTGCGTGGCTGTTGCAGTAGCAATGGCGCTCAGTGGTTAAGACTCGCACCCCAAACTCATCGACGATTTTCCGTACCGTCCATCTTCCCGTAGGTTTCCTGTATTCGCGTCACTCCTTCCAGCTTCCAGTTCATACGGGGAAGTGCAACGAGGAGCGCAATGACTAAGTCGTTGTTGCTGCAGAATAGTCGGAAACAGCGACGTGGTCCAGCGTACATATGCAAAGGGAAAAAAGGTGACGACTCTGAAGATATCTGCATGAGACTAATTTCATCAAGTTACAAAGTCTCTGTTTTTGCATCTTACAAACTTCGCACGGGAAATTCACTTGGTGAACAATAATATTCTTCCTAAAGCATTGCATTGACAGAGACTTGCCAATGACGAAATTTGATGTTATGCAGATATGTTCAGGGTCATGGAAGATGCTGCACCAGTGTTTTAGTTTTGGTTGCGTTGCGACGCTGCTCCTACTCGGCAACTCGATACCCTGAGATGGTGGAAATTAAGTCAGGAGTAGAAGAACAGAGAGAAAGACCGTGAGAGAAACCAACCCTGACACTTGCCCGTTCGACTCTGTGCGTACGTTTATACGGGCAAGTGCCGTATAAGCGCAGTTTATTGGCGTAAGGGCCGTAACGAGGAGCGCATGACTACGGCACTGTTACTGCGGAATAATCGGAGATCGTAAAAAAAATCGTAGGAAATTTAATCCACCGGACTCTAAGTTTTTATGCAAAAACTGGTATTTCAAATTTCATGTACGGCTGTGATGAACAATGAATGTTCAGGGTATTAAAAACGTTGGAAATACTTTATTTTAAATAATTTACTTCAATTTTATTATGAAAGTACTTTAATTTTAATAATGTACTTTAATTTCAATGAGAAAAGTATATTAATTTTTTATCATAATTGTAGATTGAATTTAATGTACCAGTTTTTGGATAAAAACTTCCAGTCCGCTACATTAAATGTACAATTTTTTTTTTACAGTGTACATTTCCCGTACCCGCGTTACCCCCGGTTTCCAGTTTATACGGTCAAGCGCCGTAACGAGCAGCGCAGTGACTACGCCGCTCTTGCCGCGAAATGGTCGGAGACGACGTCGCAAGTCCTGCATGTACGAACCTAGGAAGATGCCTGCGCCGGTGTTGCAGCTCTGCCTCCCTCGCGATGCTACTCCTCCTCGGTAACTTTGTACCGTGAGATGGTGGAAATTAAGTCGGGAGCAGAAGAGCCGAGAGAAAGACCGAGCTCGAAACCAACCCCCCCGACACTTGCCCCCTCGGCTCCGCGGATGCTGCCGGAGCGTTGCTCCGAGCGACACCTTATCCCTCTTCCTCCCCCCCCTCGCGCGCTCCTCCTCGTGTGTTAGATTTTTTGAAATAAGCCGGAATTCCCCTCTTCAATAATTCCATCTCCTTTCCGCCGCCGTGCCCCGCGACTGTCTCTCGCGCCGGGAAGCTGCAGGAGCGCACTCTTCTCGGATCCATTACCAATGTCTTAGTGGGCGAGCTCACTTACAGATGTAGAAAGCGCCGCTCCGGGCACCGCTGCGTGTATGTACCATATAAATGAGCTCTCCCGGTGTGTCGAATCTCTCTCGCACTCGCGCCAAACGTACGCGTATGCGCGACAGTCCGCGGGGGTGGAAGCCGCTCGTCTCCGGTTCTGTGGGCGGTACCAACATGGCGCCGGTAACGCCCAGAGAACGACGAGTGGGAGCGACGTAGGGGAATACACGCTTCGAGGGTAGGGAACATCCACACACTGTCTTTCGCGGGTTCGCCGGTGGGGGGGGGGGGGGGGGGCTGAGGGGAGGGGGGAGATCCCCGTCAATGTCCCTTCGTTCGCGTTTCACACACTTGAATTTCCTCCCGTCTTCACCGGCTACTGCCACGACTGTATAATTGCGAAGACACGCTGACCGCGCGTGTGCGGACACGGCAGCGCCGGATCTGTGTGCGTTGGAACGCGCGACTCTCCGCGATCCTTGGAATTTGTTGTTGTTGTTGTTTTTTCGTTTGTTTCTCTTTATTCTCGCTCGGGAACGGTCGACGAGATGCGCGGGCACGCCACGCCTCGTCGCCGGAGACGAAGCGGCAATGAGGGTCAGATAAGAATTAAATTCTTGTAAGTGTGGTTAAGAAAATATAATTAAATCTATTGCATTAAAAAGGAGCAATTTTTGTATGGAAAGAGTACTAGGGATCAATACTTATATTGTTTGCTTTGAATAAGTTGGGAATTGAATAATCGGGGGAAATGTCAATTAGGAGGTATCTCGACTGGCGGAAACGATTGGTTCGAGTCAACTTGATTTTTTATTAAATATAATGTAACGTTTTCTCGCTGACCGATTCGACCGTTCAGTGGGCCGGAGTAATTGAGATGGTAATTGGGTCACCGGGCCAAATTAGCAGGCCGGTAGGCACAATAATAATAATCATAATTTAAACGAAACAAAATCTTTTCTACAACTGGACATTTTTTTATAAAGCGAATTATTGATCTCAAGTAGCTAAAAAAATTATGTAAAAAATGCATTTTAGGATTTTCCTTCCCAAAGTGTTTTTTAATCATTAATTACTACCATTTCCGGTCGACGGTAGTAAAGGGCTCGCTTGATTGATTTTATTTAAAGTAACGGATATGATAATTGACTAACCGGAGCAAATTAGCAGGCCGGTAGGCAAAAAGATAATAATAATAATTTAAACGAAACTAAATCTTTTCTACAACTGTACATTTTTTATTAAGCGAATTATTGATCTCAAGTACCTATACAAAATTATGTTAAAAAAATGTATTTCAGGATTGCCCTTACCAAAGTGGTTTTTTAATGTTTAATTGCTACCGTTTCCAGTCGAAGGGTGTAAAAAATCGCTGGATTAATTTCATGTCAAGCAATTGATATGACAATTGAGTCACCGGAGTAAATTAGCAGGCCTATAGGTAAAAAATGAATAATAATAATTTAAATGAAACAAAATATTTTCTCCAACTCTACATTTTCGTAAAACGAATTATAGATCTCAAGTGCCTAAAAAAGAAATTATCTAAAAAAGGCATTTTAGGATTTTCCTTACCGGGGTCTTTTTTAAATGTTTAATTAACTATAATTCGAAGTCGACGGGAGTAAAAAAATCGCCGGATTAATTTTATTTAGAGCCGACCCGCATTGTCCCGTGACCCGGGTTGCCCGCGTGGCTCGGGTTCTCGTGGACCTCTCCCTGTATGTAGATGACGGCGATGTAGATGTGCATCCGCGGCGGGGAGGGCGCGAGGCGGTGAGCCCGACAGGGGAATCGACGAGAAGAGGGATAGGCGAAAAGGGGAATCACGGAGTGGGTGTACTCTCGCGTACCGAGGCTACCGAGGGCTTTTGTCTATACGTGCGCGAGCCAATGTCCCCCGGTACATACATGGCGTCCAGGTTATAAGCGAGCGTGCGCGCTCGACACGATACAGGGGACGCAATGCTGCGGGCCAAGAAAGAATCGAAGAGTGGGGGGTGAGAGAATGGAAGTTCGCTCCCGCTTCGTACTTCAACGGCGAGCCAATCGACGGAAGTGTCGCTCCGGTTCGGCGCCAATTAGAAAACATCGCGCCTGACCCTAATTACCTCTAATTAATTAATTAAACAAGTCTCGTAAATTTTTTATTTCTCAATTTTTTTTTTTTTTTTTTTTTTACACACGCGAATATAGGGAAGGGAAAAGGGTAGGGGCAGATTCTCAATCGAGAAGGCTTGGAGGAAAAATTCCTCGGGAGAGCTGCCGGGTTGAAGGGTGCGAGATTCGTAGACGCGATGAGATAGTGTCCCCTTTTTTCCTCGTTCTAAATGTCCACCCTAGTGCGTGGCGTAAAAAAGGATACCGAGAGAGGGAGAAAAAAATGCAGGACACCGGATGGTATAGATGGAGAGAAGTACACGCTGGGGGGGGGGGGGAGGGGTGGGTGGCGTATGGGGGTGAAAGGGGATGGCGAGTGTGTGTTATTTTTTCCGAGGCATTAAGCTTGCTTTCGGAAGCGGAGGGGTGAGCGGTGGTCGTAGAGCTCTATATAGACGATGCGGCTGCCTCGTCGGGAGTTCTTCGTCCTCATCCTCGGCGTTTTATCTCAGCGTGGTATGGAAGAGGAGGAAGGCCGGACCGACGCTCTCGGGGATGAGGCGTAGGCTTTGGTCCAGGGATTCAGGAGGAGAAACGCCGGCCACGATGGCACAAATATTTTTGCTTCGGCGTGTCAATGTTTCGTCTGCACGGCTTCTGGGGGGAGAAAAGCGTTCGAATTGCCCAAAGGCCTCAGAAAGTAATCAATTCAATGACGAATTAATTACAAAAATTTATCTGTAAAAATATTTGCGAGGAGAGCAACGAAGTTCATGTTTGAACTTTATTTATTTTTTTAGCTTTTAGATTCGGCGTGTCAATGTTGCGTCTGTACGGCATCCGGGGGGGAGAAAAGCGTTCGAATTACACGAAGGCCTCCGAAAGTAATCAATTCAATTACGAATTAATTACAAAAATTTATCTGAAAAAATATTTGCGAGGAGAGCAACGAAGTTCATGTTTGAACTTTATTTATTTTTTTAGCTTTTAGATTAAAAGTGGCGAATATGGACCATTCCAATTAAACGGTCCATAGTCACCACTTTTACCCTTTTCGTTTGGTTATTTTTTTCCAACCGATAGCGCAGTGTATCTCGATGCACGAGGACGATATTCTACTATCGATGACAACAGAAAAGTACGTACAGCCGCGGATCAAAGAAGGCCTTCTTACAACCACAAACATGGCGTCCGCTTAACAATTCATCCCTCTAATTTTGCAGAAGGAGGTCCGATGTCTCAATAAGAATATGATCGAATTACACGAAGGCCTCTCGAGAGACGAATCAATCCAATGACCAATTAATTGCAAATAATAATCTGCATAAAATTAATGTTTGAACTTTAACTTTTTTTTCTTCGCCATTAGCGTAAAAGTGACGAATATGAACCATCCCGATTACCGGGCCATATTCACCACTTCTACCCTTTTTCGTTATTTTATTTTTGTTTCCAACGTATATCGGAGTGTATCCGATTGCACGAGGGAAGACGCGAGTGCGGTGACGATCTTCCACTATCGATAACAACAGAAGAGTCCGTACAGCCGCGGAGGAACGGAGCCCTCCTTACAATCACAAATGTGGCGTCCGCTTAGCAATCCATTCCTCGAGCTTGGCAGAGGGACGCCCGGTGCCTCTCGTTTCCTCGCGCGCAGTTTCTGTTCGGCTGCCGGCCGTCCGGCAGCAACATCAGTGGAGCAGAACAGAGGAAGATAAAAGATAAAAGAGGCAGCGACTGAGCTGGTTCATCGGGCTGGTGGTTGGCTGAGGGCAGATCCGCTTCCCAACGTATACCCATTCGCTTCCAGCCTGAGACTCCGAAGACCTCACCTCCCTGCCGGGATTCCTCTTCTTCTTCCTCTCTTCTCGACCAACAAGAGACGGACTCAATTTCCATTCATTTATTTTCGCCGCCATTTCACTGATTGCCACCGCCGCCTTCCTTTTACTCCCCTGTCCTCTCCGTCGCTCTTGCCCTTTTTTCTCTCCTCTTTTTTATTGTTTGTTTCTTCCATCCTTCCAACCTTCTTCCTTCTCTCGTCCTCCGTCCGGAGAACCCTCGAACCTCCCCCCATGCTTCAGAAAAAAAAAAATGATAAAAAAAACCCCGAAGAAGATAAAGAGGAAGAAACGCCAAGCGTCCTCGGTGCTTATTCTCCAACCCTCACCGCCCGTTCAGCGTCCCAATGAGAACGCAACTTTCCCTCACTCTAATTCCCGGCTTCACTTTAATCACCAGAAGTGCAGTGCCTTCTGTCCCGATCCACGGGTCAAGTGCTCCGCTTGTAACTCATCCTGGTTATCTCAACCCCGCGCGGATTCTCCGGGTTTCCTTCCTCATTCACTGCCAAAGCTCCGTCCTACCTTCCTCCTTCCACCGGGCCAAAAGAAATACTTGCTCTGGCGGAAAGAAAGAACGAGCCGAAGAGAATAGGAATGGAGCGAAAAAAAGAGCCGAAGTAAGGAACGAACAATCTTTCCTCTCCTACCTCCGCGGTGCTCTCTCGAGTCAAATGCTCGATTCACCTCGCTATTTCTTTTCCTGCCTCTCTCCGCTGGCTTCTTTTCTTGTCGAACCCCTTCTCCGCCTCTCGTCTCCTCCGTGTATATAAGAAACAAAAATGTAAGGAGTAAGAAATAAGAGAGGCCGGATAGGCGATGAGACAAAGGGCTGCTCGGCGGTGTGCGGTGAATAAAAATAGATACGGCGCGGAAGGATGGGAGCGCGGGAGTCGAAGTTCCATTTGTTAAAGTGCAACCAGCAGTGAGGCCTTCTGTGCCGGCCAACGAGCACCCTCACTCCTTCTCTCTTCTCCTCATCCTTGGACCACCTCCGGGCTCTCTCACGCCACTGCTTCCTCAGCTTATTCGACGTAGTTTATTCATGACGATTCGATTTTCGTTGTACGCCCCGAGCCTCTCCGCGGATGCATTCGACTTTGGGAACTGCGTCGGCCCAGCATCGGCACAGGGTCGCCGATCGATCACTCCCCATTCTCTGGGACAATCGTTATCGCGGAGGCGGATTATCGCCCGATCGGAGATTGGACACACGCTCGGAGTGTTCGTTCAGTTTTTCGTGATTTTTTTTTAACAGTCGATGGCGTTCCGCGACTGAATTTCACTGATCTTGAGAGCTGCGTCAGCCCAGCATCGGCACACATCCGCGGTTCGATCACTCATCATGCTCCAGAAGAATTTTCATCGCGGACGCATATAATCGCCCGCTCGGAGATTGGATATACGCTGGAATTGCCAATAAAGTTTTTCATCTGATTTCTGTGAATTCTATGATATCCACGAATGCATTCGACCTTGAGAACCGCGTCGGCCCAGCCTTGGCACTGGGTCGCGGATCGATCCCTCCTCATGATCTACGAAAATTCCGATCGCGGACGCAGATAATCACCCGATCGGAAATAAGACAGACGCTTCAACTGTTTATTCAGTTTTTCATGTTATTTCGAAAAAGTTTATAGAATTTTTTTTTTTAACAGCAATTCATCAATTCAATTTCGAGACTGCATTCGATTTTGGGAACTGCGTCGGCCCAGCATCCGCACAGGGTCGCGGATCGATTACTACTAATTCTCCAGGACAATTCTTATCGCCGATGCAGATAATCGCTCGATCGGAGATAAGACATTCGCAATTGTCTCATTCAGTTTTTCATGTTATTTGGCAAAACTGCCGTTACCCGAGTAGAAACTTTCGAGCGTTACATAGGGACCTGACGAGGTCCTGCTAAAATATTGGGCTCTTGTCAGACCTCCTCCGGACCTCATCAGGGCCCAATGTGAGGCTCAAAAAATGTCTACTCGGGTAGTAGGAATTTTTTTTTTAGAAACCAGCAGTTCATGAACGGTTTCATGATAGGGAAGAGAAAATGGACGGGCGATGTGTGTATGGATCACAAGAGTGGCTCCGTTCATTAATAACTGGGCACGGGTACGAGATGTGTTTTTGGCAAGAAAAGTCACGTATAACCGGATGGATGATCGTACCGGGAGTGAGTGGTCCGGCATAGTGTTGTTCGCAGTGGTCCGGCCTTCGGACGAGGGATGAGGAACCGAATAAGAAGAACGTACGAAGGCAGACCGACGGGGGGGCGGGGAGGGGGTCGACGAGGAGGAGAGGAAGCAGTCGCCGTGGAAGCCGGCTTGCCGACTCCTGACATTAATGGCAGAAGTGGGACGCATAAAGCACGGGGGAAAAGCCCATGGAAAAAGGCAATTTATGACGCTCCGGGGCAAAAAATAATGGTATGATAATGAAACGAAACGCACACGCGCGCCGGCCATCGAGCGTGTTGGGGAATGAGACGAAAGGAAAAAAAAAAAAGAAAAAAATTCCTAGGAAAGAGAGAATACGGGAAAAACAACGGACGATGGAGAAGGATAGGGAGGGGTAAAAAAAAAGGCTCGACTGGTGAAGAGTCGAGTGTGTGCGCTGGACGACCACGATGTTTGTGTGAATCGTGCGCGGATGCTGCACTAACTTCCTTCCCCTACCCGGTCGAAAACAGCAGCAAAGCGGGGAAAAGCATCGGTTGTTGGGAATGAGAAAAAAGAGAAGAAAAAAAAAAAGGAAAAAAAGGAAACGGGAATTGCACGGTCTACGTTCCTCTCTCTCTCGCCATGGGGGATGACTCCGAGGGTGATCGAGCGTGTGCGCGCGGAAAAGGGACAAGAGAAAATACAAGAGCGTGTAAGGGATTCTAACGTAAGGAAGAGAGACAAAGATCGTCATTCCGATAAGTCCAAATCCGCGCTTATGAGCAACGTCAAGACAAAAGCCTCTATTTCGCGGTGGTGGAGCAATATATGAGGATGTCGGACGACGGGTGTTTTACCGAAGGGGAATAAAACGATGAGTTTGGAAGTTAGTTGCAATACTGGCAATACTGAGAAAAAAATAAAATCTATGTTAGGAATTATTATTTGTTTTCATCGATTATCATTTTAATAAACATTTTTTTTGGAGCACGCTTGGCGCACTGCTGGGGTCGTATAAATAAAACTACGCTTCTTTGTATAGAAAATAAGACTAAAAGTTTAACAAATCGAGCTAATAGAACCCGGCCCGTGTTATAGTAATTTTTGCATCGACAAGTCAAAATCCGCGCTTATGTTTAACGTCAAAACAAAAGCCTGTTTTTTGCTGTGGTGGAGCAATGTATGGAGGACGGGTGTTTCACCGAAAGGGAATAAAACGACGAACCGGAAGTTTCTTGCAATACTTGTATGTGAAAAAAAATCTATGCTAAGAATTCTTATTAGTTTTCATCGATTATCATTTTCAAAATAATTTTGTATCACGCTGAGGGCGCCGCTAGGCGTTTATAAAAAAAAACTGCGCTCTTTTCTATAGAAAATAAGACTGAAAGTAGACAACATCAAGCTAACACTGAAGGTAATGTTTGCATCGATAAGTCCAAATTCGCGTTTATGAGCAACCTCAAGACCGAATCATTTTCATCTACCATCATTTTGAAAACATTTGAGAAAGATATAATTTTGAAAACATTTTTAAACGAAACTGCGCTCGTTTTTATAGAACATAAGATCGGAAGTAGAAAAAATCGAGTTAATACAGACCAGCGCCTCTGATCGGGGCCTGATCGGGTCGTATAAGGGTCGAATAAGACGTAACGCTTCTTGGCCACAGCCCTTTCCTTATTACCAGAGACATAAATAATCCCATTTCTGTATCATCTCCAGAAGTTACAACACAATAGAAGGAAGGTGGAATACTACATTAGTACACAGGAGCCGACCGTACGAGAGGATTAGAGGGAAAGTGGAAGGACACAGGGCATCGGGGACGGAGGACGATTGGCAATGGCCGAAAGCACGGGGGGGGGGGTTTGCACGAGAAAGCGAGGAGCAGGGAATGACGTCAGTCCCGGATTCGTTAGAAGCTCCCGCGCGAGCCCTGGCGGCGACCATTAATCCGATGGATCTGACAGTCTCTCTGCGAAATCGTCGTATTTCGTGCAGGACGTATTCAACCGGAAATAACGAGAGGGAAAATAGAAGCGAGCTGAGAGCCTCTCTCAGCTTTCTTTATCTTCGTCTTTCCCTCTTCTTTTGTCTACCAGAAAGAAAAAAAAAGGAAAAAAACGGAAGAGTCATTGCCTTCCTTTTAGCTCCATGTTAGCCCAACAGAATAGATTATTCTTAAGAGGAAACGAAATAGAAAAATATACATGACTCGTCCTTTCGCTTTCGTAAACACGGTCATTTAGCCCAATTTTCTTATCTCACCTCGTACGCGAGAAACAAAAGGTTGCACGTTCAAAAGTCACATTTCTATTTCTCGTTAATTTAAAAATTTTTTTTTTAGTCAAAAATATTATTCATTGACAAAAAATGATGGCAAAAGCAGCAAGAAAAAAAATGGTAGAACTTTGAGTGCAAGAAAAATGTGCTAAATGTAGAAACCTTTCTTACCGACTTTCCAAACTTATTTCCGATAAGTTTGTCGTTACACGTTGAAAAATATTAAATCTCTAAATTATCCAAATTGGTCATGACAGCTCTTTTTTTCTTACACTATCATGTACACCAGTGCAGAATCCGACCGATGGCTGACCCGACTCAAACCACTCACGGAAGATTTTGAGGGGGTAAAACGCGATTCTCTCACCTGTTTCGCAGTGCGCCTGGCAGTCGGTATATCGCGGTTGGGCGAGGTATGTTAAAAAACAAACGTACGGAAGGACGTGTGTGTGTTTTCCCCGGCTCGACATGTGTGTACAAAAATCTTGTATCCGTGTGTACATATATATACGTGATTGTGATGGCGGGTACAGTGGGTGGGTGGATACGACGTGGACGAGAGGGGGGAATGAGGCAGAGGGTGCGCTGCTCCGCTGCGAGAGTCGTTCGGGGAATGAGGGTGGTTCGGGGAAGGCGGCATTGCCAGCAATGGCGATGGCGCCCCGCGCTCGGGCGTTTATTATTATGATTATACTTGATATCCCCTGCCCAAAGCAGGGCCAGCAGCAGAAGCAGCAGCAGCGCAAGCTAGCCCATGCAGCCATCCTGCGAAACTTTCTCTCCTCCCTTTTCCTTTCCGATATTAATATTATTTTTGCCCGGGCGGCAGCGGCCGCCATATATCTCGCTCTGGGCATAAAATCCATTCCCCCGCGCGCGTTTCTCTTCTGGCCTTCCATACGTACACCCTTCCTGACCCCCCCCCCCCCCCCCGCCCCCTCCGCTCGCTCGCCTGCCCGTTCCAGCCCCCTCGGCAACCCCCGCAATCGTTCGGGGGGTAACATCGAACCGTAAAGAAAGAAAGTACGAAAAGTTACAAGGAAAAACGGAAAAAAATTATAAATGAGGCGAAGGTACTGGAAAAGAGAATTCCAAGTCTGACCACTCGCGAGGCAGTTTTCATTATTAATTAATAATGGCGCGCGAGCGGCCATTTTTTATTCCGTGGCCTTGTGTATTTAACGCGGGGCAAGTCGGAAAGCACAAATAATCGGAGGTTCACCTAGGCGAATATGGCATCCCAAGGCAATCGAAAGTACACTATGCTCAGTCAGGTTTCGGAGTGCCATAGCAGAAGTTGGGGCTTCAGTCTACTGCGATGGTTCCCATTCGTTCAGGACACTCTTACTGCGTACTTTTGAAGAGAAAGTCTGGGAGAAGTCCGCTGGGGTAACATCGAACGATAGAGAAAGAGAGTACGAAAAGTTACCAGGAAAAACGGATACCAAAATTAATGAGACAAAACTAATGGAAGAAACAATTCCTAGTCTGACCACTCGCGGGACCATCAATAATTACCATTATTAGTGCGCTTCCATTATTAATTAATGGCGCGCGAGCGGCCATTTTTTATACCTCCACCTTGTGTATTAAATAGGGGCAATTCGGAACGCACAGATAATCGGAGGTTCACTCAGCGAATATGGCATTCCAAGGCGTTCGAAAGCGCACGATACTGTCAAGTCTCGGAGAGCCACAGCGGAAGCTGGGATGTCCGTCTATCTACTGCGATGGTTTCAACTCGTCCAGGACACTCCGCCCTTACTGCGTAGGGGAGAGCGGGGCAAATTAGACGGTGAGGCAAAACGCAATTTTCCAATAACTTTTGGATGGTGTTGGTGGTGGTAAGTGGGGCAAAACGGGGTTGAAAATCTGGATGTGTCGTTGGGACAAGATGGGGCATCCAAAAATTATTGGAAAATTAAGTTTTGCCCCACTATCTCATTTTGTCCCGCTCACCCCTACGTACGTTTGAAGACAAAGTCTGTGCGAAGTCCGGTGGTGACATCGAGCCATAGAGAGATAAAGTATGAAAAGTTGCGAGGGAAAACGAAAAAACATGAATAAGACGAAAGTAATGGAAGAGAGAATTCCAGTCTGACCACTCGCGAAACCATTATTAATGACCATTATTAGTGTCTCGATTATCAATTAAGGGCACATGAGCGGCCATTTTTTATTCCTTGACCTCCTGCATTAAACAAAGGTAATTCGGAACACACAAGTAATCGGACGCTCACCCAGCGAACGTAGTTTAGCTGTTAATTTTACAACAAATATTGTAAAATGAACAGAAGTTTTTTCTAAAACGAACAAGATTTTTTTGTAAAATTAACATGAAAATAATTGCGAGCGTTTATGGAAAAAAAAGTTTGTTGACGTGCAAATCTTTTTTACTATATGGAATGCCACATTCGTTGGGTAAGCCTCCGATTATTTAGCTGTTCCGAATTGCCTCTGTTTAATGCAAGAGGTCAACCATACGTTACTATTTATTTTACTGTGCAGGGCATTCGAGAGAACACTAAGAGATGCTAAGTCAGGTCTCGGAGTGTCACGGGCGAAGCCGGGACATCCGTCCATCCACTGCGACGCTTCCCACTCGTCCAGGACACTCTACCCTTACCGCGCACCCACTTTTAAATAAAAAGTCTCAGCGAAGTTTCGACGTCGTCGGAAATTCTGCAAACTATAATATTTTCAACCAATATCAATTTAATTTGAGCCAGTGATCCGGGAAGCGAAAATCTCTTTGGATATATACATACATATATATAATATATGTGCAGGGAGTTTCAATCGCGAATCTCAAGGGTAATGGTCGAGCAGTGTCAGTCGTGACCCGGGAGCCCGGAGGAAAAACGTCTTAAGCGTTAACGGGAGATGAGTTCTCTCGGTTTCCTGCCCCGCCGCCTGTGCTCTCGCGTGTCAACCTTACTAACGCGAGTATACACCTCCAGGGACATACCCAGCGAGGGGGAGGCTAAAAGAAAAAAGACCGTAGAAACGCCGCCCGGTAGCATCAAACTGTAATTCGAAACTTTGAAAAATAATTCGTCAGCACAGGCGAGAGCGCACCTAGTCGGTAGGGCGAAAGCGGGGAAAGGGTGCGAGGCGAGGACGTCGATCGGTCGTAGAGGGATGAAGCTCCTCGGCCCCGAACTTCCCCCTGTGTGCCTCGGGAGCTCGTGGAAGCCGGGCAAAAAGCCGGGGTGTTGGGGGGGGTGGGCGATTCCGCCGTCCGGCCTTGTCGTCGACGTACTTTCCCAAAGGCGAGAGCCGTGTGAGAAATTTTAAACTACGATCATCTCGTCCAGGTCCCGCCACGGCGGAGGAGACAGAGAGAGAGTAGAAAGGGCGGGGGGGGGGGGGGGGGGGGGGCGAGGGCTGATGTTGGCCTCGACTCGCGAGACCTCGACGTGTGTAAGGGAAAGAGTTGTTGCAGTATGAGTGCAAAGGTATAGAGGGCCGAGAGAGGGAGACGAAGAGACACAATAACGAGGAAGATGAAGCTGGAGCGAGAACCGAGAAGAGCGGGATGCTAGGCACATCTCTCCCCCCCCCCCCCCCCCCCCCCCAAAGAGCCGAAAGGGGGGCGGGCTAAGATCGACCCATAGACGCCCGGAGACTTCGTCGCGTTCTACGTGCAGGACATCATAGGACACGATGGGATGAGAGAATTGCTCATTTGTTCGTCGAAGGGATGAGATCGTCCTGGGAGAGGGGACCGGACGGAGGGCGGGCGGGGGTGGAAGAGAGAGAGAGTCGGGAGGCTGAGCGCACTGAGGAGGAAGCCCGCAGAGATGGATAGAGAGTACGGTGTACCCTCCGCCGTAATGCCTTGCTCCGGAGCATCAGCGGGTCTCTCTCTCAATGCCTGCCTGCCTACCCTGCCACCTCTTTCTCCCCCGTCCCGCAGGACTTCTCGTCCTCTCTTGGTTTTCCTGTCTCCATCCACTCCTTCCCTTCCTCTTCCTCCTCCTCCCTCCGGTACTATCCCGTACCCGCGACACCGGCGGAGAGATGAGGACGGCAGAGCCGCCGGCAAGCATGCACGCCGCTCGCACTCCGGCCCTCCTTCTCTCGCTCCTGGCGGGTTCGATCGAAATTCAATTTCCACTCCTCCCTCCAACGACTCCACCGACGCCAGCTACCCTTCCGTTCCGTCGCCGAACCACCCCCCGTTGCTCGACCGCCGAGCCATCCCCCCCCGCTTTACCGCGACCCGCGAGAACGTCGCTTCGACGAGAAGCCCTGTAACCTGGCCCACCTCGTCCAATGGACAATCTCGCCTTTCCTGAATTCCCTCGGATGAATTATGCCGGACAATTATTCAGTGGAATTCTCTCATCTAATTTTTTAAAAATTGTTTTTCTAAGGGTCGAATTTCAACATTAGGTTCAACTTAAGATCGAAGTTTGGCCAGAATTTCATTGCGTGCTTAAGATCTATCTTAAGTTCGAACTTGATTTCGCGCTTAAGTTTGATCTTAAATTCGAACTTAATATCGAACTCGAACTACATTCAAATTTGAGTTCTGTTTTAAGTTCGAACTTATCAAACTGAAGCACGAAATCAAGTTCGAACTTAAAATAGATCTTAAGCACGGAATGAAGTTTTTCGGGTTAAGCTTCGATCTCAAGTTCGATCTTAAGTTCAGACTAACGTCTTAAAATTCGACCCTTAATTTGTTATTACCCAAGATCGCAAGTACGGAAAGTGTCGCTCGTTCCTCGTCCGGCAAGGGCGCGAGGTGAAGACCTAGAAGCTTCAGAGTTTCTTTATTCCCAATTGTTCTACTCGACTCCTCCGCCACCTCCCGCCAGGGGTTGAGAAAACGAATTTTATTTCTTTGTTTCCAAGAGGGCGCGTGAGCCGCGAGGGAATCGCGAGTTCGTTTTTCTTCTTCTCTTTTTTTTTTTTTGGTTCTTCAACCACCTCACGAATTCGTGGGTGGTCGATCGCACGCGCGTTCTCACTTTTATTTGGGACGTCGGAGCGAGTGAGAGTGAGAGGGGCGGACGGGATGAAGCGATGGAGAACCTGCCCAACGCGAATCCCACACCCTCGTTCGCTCGCCTCTCGTCTGTATACGCGCTCGTCGAACTCAAGCCCTCGTCCGACCGTACCTATTTAAATGGCTTTTTTTCAAGGGGGAGCCAAGCCGAACGAGCTATATACCCTTCTCTCCCTCCCTCCCCCCGCCCCTCCCGCCCCTTGTCTTCTCGCCCGCCCCAGCGTCGCTAGTTGCGACGAATTCCGCAACCCCTCCGCTCCAAAGGACGAAGAAGCACAACGCCATTTCCTATGCAAGCTCTTCTCGTTATTTTCCTTTTCTTCGACTCTATTTATCCTCATTCATTTATTTTTCTCCATCATCATTCGCCGCTCACGACGTCTAGGAAAATCTTTCATCTACCCGAAGAGTGAAAAGCATCCAATAAAAAATAAAGCTAATTGGTACTTATTTCTTAACATTTTTTTGCATGAAGATACATTTTTTTTATTTTAATCCTCAACGTCGTGTACTACACGTGTCCGTATCCCGGGCTCGCGGCGGGTGTGAGAGCAAGCGAAGGCGTAGAGGAGGACATCCATTATCCAAGAAAGCAATAATGGTCGCGGACATTCCGTCCTTGGTAGAACAAAAAAAAAAAAAAGAAGAAAGAATAACGTGGCTAGAAGAGGAGCTACGAGGCTAGCAATACCACAGAGGAGACGAGAGGAGGGCGCTCGAGACGGCGTGTGAGTGCAGGTCCGTGTGTGAGGGTGGTCGCAGAACAAATACATTAATTTCACGGACCCCTCCCAGGCCCGCGGCCTCTTCCGCCGCGTCTCGCGCGCTCACCGGAAACAACGATGCAGCGAAATCCGCCATAGTCGCGGAAACATTACAAAACACAAACACACGGAGGACGCTCGGCACGGGAAGCCCGGAGAGTGTACCTGTGCGGCGGGGTAGCTTCTCTACCTACATAAATAAACGAGGAAAACGTCGCAGGGAGCCGGAGCGCACACGCCAGGAGCGGAAGCTGCGGAGGTGAAAGTAACGACGACCGGTTGGTATTGGTGGGGAAAAAGAGAGTCCCGAAAGACTTACACACGTCTCGCGGGCTGAGTGGCACATGTGCCGAGGCCGCGTAGCCGTCCTACCTCGGGCGTACGAGTAAACGGGGTGCCGCCGCGAATGGGAGCGAGAAAGGGAAACGGGGAGAGATAAAAATGGCAAAAAGAGCGAGTGCGAGGGAATGTCGGAGAAACGAGAGAGAATCATAGGAGGGTGTGTGTGTTTGTGCGTGTGTGCGAGCGGGTTACCATAGCAACACCCGACGTCCCTCTCTTATAATTATATGGGGAAAAATGGCTCGCGGACTTTTACCCCTCGCGCCGCGGGTCCGCCCGGTGAGCGCGACGTCCTCCGCGTCTCCCCGCCCGACGACTACGAACGACGTTCTTGATATTTTCCTCGCGGCCTGTATCCCGGAATATACATATCGTTCCTCTCCCCGGGTGTAGCCTGTCTTACGGGCGGATCCGAACCATCTCGCGCGACTCCGGCATCCCTTCGGATACACACGCCAATTTCCGCTTGTACTGGGAATACCCACGCTACTCGGGAGAACATCGATTCGCGAGAGGAGGGAAACGACGAATAAGAAAAAAAAAACATAAGTTTTGTGGATTCTTGGTTTTTATCTGAAGATGGCTAATGCCCTCGGTCAGCGTTTAGTCGCCTCTGATCAGCGTGACGACGTTGGCCCCTCCCCCCACCCCAACCTGCCGTGGAAGGGCCAGGGCAGGAAACGATGAGATTCTCGCCACGAGAACGATAGAACACACGTTATTCGTCTCTCATTTCGGTCTCGGCTCGCTGCGGTTCTCCAGATAACGGCCGTTGCCCGCGAGCCTGGAGGGATAACACGTAAGGTCACCGCACCCCCACCCTTCGCCATGTGAGCCGTTTGTATCGAGATGGGAAGAGGGTGGAAACGAGAGAGCACATATGTGTATATATATGTACATGTACATGCATGTATGTGTGGATGGAGAGAGAAAAGTAGAAGACAGAAAGCATAGGGTTCGATGAGAACACCGTCCGGAAAACTCGGGAGAGAGCGGCCGGATGCTGCGTGGACCGCGCGCGGCGAAAGTAAGAGAGAGACCATATTGCTCCTGAGTAATCCTACTTGATCGCGGTTTTTTTTTTTTTTTCGGTCTCCCTTTTCACGTGGGCGTTTCACGGTTCTGTGTTTTCTGCACGCTTTGGTAAGAAACCTTCCTGGACAGTGTGTAGACGTCGGGAGGGGGGCAGGTTGAGCGCAGAGACGTTTTTTTTTTGTCCTACGTGAGGGTGACCGAGGGATTACCGTCTCAGGCATCGCTCGGCGAGCCCGTGAAGATGGACGGAGAGGCTTTAAATACCACGGGGATCGCGAGAGCGATGCGGAACAACGGGAACGTTGCTTGCCGGCAAAAACTCTAATTTCGATATCCATGAACCAGGTTTTTTGCCCCGTTTTTTGGGAATGAAATCGGATGGGTAGTCTTATAGACAATTTTGTTTCACATCTCGGATAATTCGAACCCCAATTTCGGCGCATCTTCATCGTAGATCTCTGAGGGTTGAAAGTGTTATCGCGGCTTCCTAAACTGTATGAAACTTATGTTCTTTATTGATTACTTGAGCATAGAAATAAAAAATCGTACAAGAAATCAGACCAGGCATTAATGGGCAGAAATGTACGAACATTTAACGATCGTTCAACTCATTCGGCAGGCCGATCTATTTAGGATGATAGAGTGGCCCTTAGCCTGCCTTTGTAATTAGTAACTATAGTCTAGGGGGAATTGTGCTTTAGCCAACTCTGCACTGTTGTCGCGTTTCCTCTCTCCTTTCTGCCTACGGTCTTTCTCTGTATTCTTATGAACCTGTTCTGTAGATCGGTAACGCGGCTCATAGTCTAAACTTGCGGTTTCTCTACTACTC
>OY294021.1:15653974-15735278 GCA_958510785.1 Exephanes ischioxanthus
GATAGAGAAGCCGGGCGTCGTCGGGGGCGTCGGCTATGGCGGGATAGTGAGTCGGCGCCCTACGGGCGCCACCGTGCCGGTTACTTTTCCTCCGCGTGTCCCCCCACCCCCGCCCCCCCTCTCCATCGGCCTCTGCGAGACCGGCGGTGGCAGCACCGGCAGCACAACCAGACGAGAGAGATCTTCGAATCCCTCGTGTGTCCCTTCTGGCCACTGCGCTGGCCTTCTCTCTGTCTTCGATGTTTCTTTTAGTTTTTTTTTTTTCCTGTATTCTTTTTTTTCCTCCTCGAACCGTCTCGCGCGCTCGGCCGTTTCACAATCCGTCCTTCTCTGTAGTTTCACAGCCTCTTCCGCTGGCTACCTCGGTTCTCTTCTCTTCGCCTTTCGTGCAGTCTTCTCGAGCAGGCCTCGAGACTCTTCTTGTTCCACTGCTTTCTCTCGCGGCCGGACAGACCGACGCCAACGACAGCGACGCCGCGACGAGGGACCGAAGGAGAAGAAGAGGAGGAAGAAGAAGAAGAAAATGAAGATGAAGAAGACTAAGACCGAGAGAGAATATCGGGTTGCAGCATTCGACTCCAAGTTGTTTCTCAATGTATTCCAGTCGCGTTTTACTCGAACACCATTACTATTATCATTGCTAAGAAAAGCTGACCGCTGGGAACTCGTGAGAATAAGAAAATGGAGCACAAACGTGCGCTGCCGGGAGTCTTCTTCTTGGAAGTCGATGGCTCCAAGCTTAATTTGAAGAACAGTTTACTGATTATATAATGCTATTATTGTAATGCTAGGATAATTTTTGAAATTTATAAAAGAGGGTTGTAATTGCATCTGAGTGTATGTTTCATTTTTTTTTTTTTTTCAAGACTTTTTGAGAGTCTTACGAATAAGAAAATGGAGCACAAACGTGCGCAACCGGGAATCTTCTTGGAAGACGATGACTCGAAGCTTAATTTGAAGAATAGTTTACTGATTATAAAATGCTATGACCTTCGAATTTAGGATAACTTTCAAAATTTAGAAAAAAGTGTCTCAATTGCATCAGACTGCATAGGTTTAAGATCTTTTTTTCTAATTTCACTTTTTGTGAGACTTACGAATTTTTATTAATACTCGTGCGTATGACAAGTCAAAAGCTTCGAGGGGGAGGAGAACGAGCACGAAAGCGTTTACGAAGAAGTGTGAGCAGGAGGGCGAGAAGCTAATTAACCATATCACCGATTAATTAATTACCGTGGATTTTTATGGCAGCGAGAGGCGCAGTCGTCTCGACCGGACGTGGGATAGGTTGGTACGGGGCTCGTGAGTCCCCGACCACCTGCAAGCACTCGGGACTGTGTAGGGCCCGCCGAGTCGGGGCCCGGCGCGCAAAGGGCCCCAGAGGGGGCCCACAAGGGCTCGAGTATCAGGAGCGCAGGAGAGCCAGCAAGAAGGTGCAAACGACCTGGCGCATTAAGGGCGCAAGTCCCAGGGGTACCCGGGACTTTTTGCTGAATCTCCAACCGGCATTATTTCTACCTTAAGGGGTCGAGATACATAAAAAATATATCCTTAGGTGATTCGGGTACATAAAAGAATAAATATGAAAAATATTCGTCACATTGTACTACCAATTTGTTTGGGATTAAAAAATCTGTAAAAAAAAAATGAAATTCTCAACTATACGTTAGAGCTGGCCAAAGTACCAAAAAATACTTCAAGTACGAAGTATCGCAAGTAGTTGAAGTATTTCTCAAAGTACTTTTCGCAATTACCTTTGTAGAGTTAAACGTTATCTAGGCTTCAAATAAAAAAGATTCAAAGTTATTTGCACGTGGCTTCCGCATTTTTAGGTTATTATTCATTCATCACAGTTCGTTATTCAACGAACTGTGTCCCTTTTCGTCCCCTCTCGTTTTTTTCAAGATACTTTTTTTTAACAAAAAGAAAACTGAAAGGGGGACACTTATCGTCTTTATTAATGGAATTATTTTTAAATAAATGTTTTAAAATTAATTCCCGTTAAAGTTATACTTATTGAAAAGTTTATACGCATAATCATATATTAATAGAAACTGAATGTCTCATCGTAAAATATACCATTCATACTAGAAATCGTAAAAAACTGCTTAAGGTACTAAAACGTGTGTTTATATTTCAAGTACTGCCCAGTTTCGCTATATATCGACTCGTGACGCGCCATTGTGTTGTTCGCAGTCCTGAAGGACGAAAAAATCTAACACTCATAACTGTCCTGCCACGAAATACGCAAGCGTTTTTTTTTTGCAGTTTGAAATTTACCGTTAGCGATAAGTGTTATTATTTCGTATTTAATCATCGTCGCAACTGAGCGACGATAGCCAGAGTAATTCCCACCGAAGAGCCGCCATTTGCTTCTGCATACTTCTTTCCTCTATCTGCTTATCGAGTTACGAGTTACAAAACTCCGGGCGATAAGCCGTCCGGTGCCAGTGAGCGGCGAGAGAGCGGAAGTCGATTCAGCATCGTGCCAATCTTTTACGCACGCAGTTTGTTGCTCGAACACAAGTTGGCGAAGAAAAGAAAAAGAAGAAGTTTGAGAGACGAGAACAGAGGGGGGTGGGGGGAGAATTAGAATCGACGGACCGGTCACGCTGCGCGCGACCACATGGGGAGCGCCCGCGGTGGCGCTAAAGCGAACTACCGCGCGGGGATTTTGCGAGCATAAAAAAAAAATGAAAAAAAAAATTGAAGAAAAAAAGAAGAGGCAGAAGGAGAAGCAGAGAGCCGAGCTAATTGCCGAGATAAAGTGGGAACAATCGGACGAGAGGAATAAATAAAATAAAAGGGAGGAGCAAACGAAAATATCGCTTCGTTATAATACTTATTAGGTGCCAATGTGTCGCGCTCGAGTTTATACTTTTGGCGCTGTCATCGACCCTGGGAATCGGCTGTCGTCACCGTTCGGCTTCGATCAATTGACCATAGATTTTTTTTGATTTTTAATTATTATGTCAATTATTTTCTCGAGATGTTAATTTTAACCTTCTCATTGAATTTTATCGTCTCACATCGAGCGGAATAATTTTTTCAACAAGCTGGAATTTCAATGGACAAAAAAAAACATGTACATGTTTTTGAAGATCTTTAAATTAAAAAAAAATTCTATCTTCATCGAAGACTATTTCTATTTTTAGAAAACCCGATAATATTTACTGGGTGCCAACGTGTCGCGCTCGAGTTTATACTTCCGACGCTGTCATCGACCCTGTGAATCGATCAATTGACCACCAATTTTTATTTGTTACTTTTTTGCTATTGTTTTATATTATTTTTATTTTACACCACACACTTGCTCAATAATGTACATTTGTTTCTGTAAAAAGAGCTTTGCCAGTTTATACCAATAAAATAAAAATTAAATTAAAGAAAACATTATTTTCTCGATATCGTTAATTTTAATCTTCTCCTTGAATTTTACCGACCTACATCCAGTCCAATTATCTTTTCAATAAGGTGCAATTTCGATTGATTAAAAAAACACATGTATATATTTTTAAACATAAAGAGAAAAAAAATTAGATGCTATCTTCATCAAAGTCTATTTCTATTTTTAGAAAAAAAAAAGATCGTTGATAAGCCCGAGGAACTCGAATTTGACGAGATGGAATATCTCGCGAGCAGATAACACAATAATAGCTTCAATGCTATCGTCGTCACTCGTATACCTCGGGCGGCAACTCTCGGCCAGGGATAGCCCTAATTGCTGGAAGAATAGCTCTCGAGACGCGACTCTTCGTTCCCTCGTGTATTCCTCTCGCTCTCGCTCGTATACCCGAGTGGCTATTCTCGTTAATTGGTTTCGAGGCTCTCCCCCTCGAGACACTATCCCTGTAAGCAAAACCGCCTAACGACTCGACACGTACCAAGTCCCACGTACTCCCCGGTACATCACAACGTAATTAGCGATTAACCGCCATTCGTTGATACCTTCCTTTTCGAGGAATTTTTTTCTTCCAATCCTCAATTATTATTGTGATGTGATTTTTAAAATAATTTAACCATTAACGAATTTTTTTTTTTTTACCTCTCATAGATCATCTTTGATATTTCTCGTGATAGATTTGAGGCATGTCAAAGTACAAAAGAAAGTTACAGCATTTTTTATTTTATTTCAAGGTGTCCGGAACGTCAATATTATTGGGGAATTATTTGGGACTCGATAATCCGATGCTTAATCCGAAAAAATATTCCGACGATTGCAACGAAATTAGCAATTAACCGCCGGTCGTTGGTACCTTCCGTTTCGAGGAATTTCTTCTGCTAATCTCATGTTTTTAAAGATCTTTAAATTTTGTTTAAATTCTATATTACTTTTAATCTTGTAATACTATTCTGATGTGATTTTTTATTTTTAAACTTACACGAATTTTCCTTTTTTCATTTCATATACATCTCATTACTTTTTTCATTTCATCATCTTTGATATTTCTCATAATGATATATTTGAGGCATGTAAAAGTACAAAAGAAAGTTACTGAATTTTATTTTAAGTAGACCGGAATGTCAATAATATGGGGGAATTATTTGGGACCGGATAATCCAATCCTTAATCCGAAAAAAAAATTCCGACGATCGTAAAAAAAAAAAAAAAACCCCCTCAGGACATAAAATTAAGGTTTTCAACTGGGCTTCCTGATGGTATCTTTTCCAGAGTTTATCGGCGGCACTGGCAGCCGGTTTTGGTCGAAATACGATATTAGCTACAGTATAAAAAAATAAAATATATATATTTTTTTAAATCGTTACTTCACCGATTATATAAAAGGCCCCGCTTTTCCGTCGTCGAAGTATATTATTATCGTGGCGAGAATCGTTGTCGACGCCTAGTTTCGTGATCGCGTATCGCAGTAGCAGGCACTGGGTGCCATGTGTACTGGACCAGCGGGCACTTGAACGTCAGACTAGACCGACGATTGACCGTTAAACTTGCGTGCCAGCTCCAGATACTTTCTTTTTTTTTTTTCTTTTTTTTTTTTATCGGCGACTAGACGAGACGTTTGAGGAAAAATAACTCCGCACGCGAAGTGCGGCGTGCTGTACTGCGTCGTTGGTAATTATTTTGCATAGTAGACTCTCTAATTAGAGCGCGAACACGATATCCGATAGCGCCACCGATCCGCAATCACGATCGATTTTTATCTGTCCACAGAACTTCGGAAAAAAATTCCAAGTATTAATTATATCGAAAGGATTAATGGCGCGATAGTGTAGCGGTCTAATTTCTGTTCTGTTTTATCGGCCGAGAGAAAAAAAAATCGAGAACATTTTTTTTTTATCGTCGTAATTATTAATTTCGGGAAATCGTTTAACTGAATTGAGCAGCGTAAAAGGGTTTAGTGTGTTTGATGCAAACGCTTCGAGGCGTGCGTAGTTTCAAATGTACACAAATGTGATTACTCAAGGCGAGCCGTTGCCGGGATGAGATAGCAAAGAAAAACGCGTCACAATAATAGCGTACCGGCCGCGCTCGTGCATCATTTAATGCGTAGTAGATCATAGACTGCGCCAACTACGATAATAAAAATAATAATCATAATAATAATATGTTATATATTATAGAAAGTTGTGGATTTGTTTCTCCGTCTGCCCCACCTTTAGAGGGCGAGGGGGGAGGGGGGGGGGGATTATTAATAACTTCCGGTTCGAAAATCGCATTGCTGGACCGGAAGTGACTTATACCGGAAATACGTGACCTCTCGATTGAAAATGAAATTAAATATTTTTTTTTAATTATTCATTTTAAAATATATTAATTTTAAAATTTTAAAATTTTTTAAATGAGCAAAAATGTGATTTTTTTGTATTTTCAAACAGCAATATTTTATGTGCTTTTACAAAGCTTCCTCTGTGAGGAAGCTAATTATTCACGGAGAATGATTTTCCATACAAGCATTGTGCACAAAAGTAGATTAGATGAGGAAGCTTTGTGAAAATATCGATTCTCGCACTTTTTTTTTTGATTATTCACTGGACTCGTTCGCCCATCAGCTGTCTTATCCCTGATAGACAAGCGGCACGAAAAGTAGCAGTTGGCGCAATAATTGCGACATGTGCCGCACATGTCGCAAATATCCTGCCAATATTGCTACTTTTCGTGGCGCTTGTCTATCAGGGATATTACGTGGAAGAAAGAGTCAAAATATTTTCGAAACTTTAACTAAGCTGTGTTTCGAACATTTTTCTCAATCCAACCCGATGGCCCGAAAAATCTATAAATTTCCAGATTAAAGAACCGCAAGAACAAAGAAATAAATCTAAAAACTCTATATATATTCAGACAAAAACAAATGTAACTAAAGAAAAGGTGATTTCTCAGAAGGTTTAGAGAGAGATCGAGCGGGCGCCGAGGCGTCGGCGATGCTCAACGTCGTCATTTTGGATTTAACGCTTTCGGTTTTTATTATTATACGATTATGCAAGATTTATCTTTAACCGCACTATCGGCATTTATTTTAATAATTATTTTTATTTTTATTTTAATAATCATTTTTATTAAAAAAAATGTTCATTCTATTTCGAAAATTCACTGCGCTCCTTCGCCCATCATAAAAACAAAAATACTTTTGAAAATTTAACGCCACCGAGTCCAAAACATTTTTCTCAATTTCTCCCGATGGCCCAAAAACTCTATAAATTTTCAGATTAAAGAACCGCAAGAAAAAATAAAAGATAATCTTAAAAACTCTATATATATTCAGACAGAAACAAATTTAACTAAGAAAAAAGGTGATTTCTCAGAAGGCTTAGAGAGAGAGAGAGAGGGAGAGAGATCGAGCGGGTGCCGAGGCGTCGGCGTTGTTCACCGTCGTCATTTTGGATTTAACGCTTTGGGCCGTCAGTCGGTTGATCTGGCCGGGGGCCCTCACGGTGGGCCCCGAAGACCGAGATGAATATAAAGCTTAAGGGGGGTGGGGGGGGGGGGGGGGGGGGGAGACTAGACGGGACGGTCAAAGATCGAGGAGCGTGCGACAATGGCAGTATTCCCGAGAGCGCGCGGGACGAACCGGATTTTGGGATTAAATCGGCGCCGATCGAGAGATCCTTTCGGGCCTTGCATAGCAGAACGGACGTTACATGAGAGAGGACCGCGCCGGCTCGTTACGCGCGATCGCTCTCGAGGCGTCGCTCCGGCAAGGGAACGAGACGAGGCGAGCGAGAAAGAAATAAAAGGGGCCCCGAAATCTCGAATCTATTCGACGCGGCACCCTCGAACGGGCCCGAGAACGCATACGGGCGCCTCGGAGAGAAAGAGACTCGGAAGAAAAAAACACCGAAAAAGGAACGGATGGAAAGAAAAGTATATTTCATTCGGCGAGACGGACGGAGCGGGCACAAAAGAGCGAAATCCATGTCTGGGGCCCCGTTAACACGCCGTGGCGGGCCCCGTGGGTCAGGCGTCGATCCTCCTCTGCTTTTATTCAAACCCGAGACGTCCCAGTGCCGTACGTACTTTAGCCGCAAAAAACCGTTTCGGTCGAGAGGAATTTTTTTTTTTTTTTTTGAATTTTTGAAGACTCTTCGCGCCGGATTTTTCTGGACTTCGGGCACGGTTCGGGAGGCTTTCTGTGAAAATTTTAGAAAAATCGGAGACGGCGAGAGAGAGACGGAAAAAAGCAGAAATTTGGAGAAAAACAAAAATCGTCAGAGAGCAGTCGAGAACTCTGGTATTTAAATATTAAAATATTAACGGATTTTTTTATCCTTAAAAATTGACTCCCGTACGGTTTAGATAAATCGCATGAAAAAAAATACTTCCAAGGCGTAACTTTAAATGCCGCGAGTTTAAAATCAATGTCGCATGCCTCAAATGTTCTTAGCCGAAAATGATTCTGGTAATTTACGAAGAATCGTCAAGGAGCGCACTAAATATTAAATTTTTCAAAAAATACTAAAGCGCATTAAATATTAAATATTTAAAAAATACTAAAGCGCATTCAATATTAAATGTTTAAAAAAAAAATACTAAAGCGCATTCAATATAAATATTTTAAAAAATACTATAGCGCATTAAACATTAAAATATAAACGGATTTTTTCATCCGTAAAGGTTAAGATAAAGATAAATCGCGTGAAAAAAAGGAAATGCTTCAAAGGCTTAACTTTAAGTGCGGCGAATCAAACTTTAATGTCGTATGCCTCAAAAGTTCGTAGTCGAAGATGATTATGGTAATTTACGATGGTTATACCTGTACCCTATTCACACCTGACACGAAGCGGTGCGATAAAAAGCGTGCTCACGGAGATAGCGTTATCCCTCGAATTCGTTGCTCAGCGGCATCCCCCTCTCTGGCTTTCTCGCTCCTTCGCTTCGGCCGAAGTGAAAGAAGGAACCTGTTATCTCGCCAGGTAGCCCGAGCGAATTCATTTACTTTGGGCCTGGCGGCGCTATGTATTTCTCGATGAGACAAATGAAGAAAAAAGAAAAATAAGAATACGGGGAGGTGTCCTCGCGTCTGCAAAGTTCGAAAACGACTCACTGGGCAATCGAATATTAACCCTTTCCCGGTAATTGAGAGAAGACCCGTTTCTTCGGTAGCATTTTTTTGTTCTTCGTACAAAATTAATACATTGATTTAGGGTAAAAGCGGCGAATATCGACCACCATATTAATTTACGAAATTAAAACATCGATACAGGGTAAAAGTGGCGAATATGGACCAGCATATCTGCCACCTCTATCGTATCGACAGGGTGGTCATGTGGATGAAGTCAATCGGTATAGAAATGAAATTTTATCTGTAAACGTAGAAGAAAATTATCATTTTTTTATAATTAAATAAATTATTAATTGGAACATTAAATTAATTTAATGTACCAAAAAATTATTATTATACATTGAATTATCATTTTTTGGAAGTTATATTTTCCCGCTGATTATCAAAGGATTGAGGAAAAAATGCACTGTTACGAATTTATTTTATTTCTTGCGGCTTTGGTCCCGAGTAAGTTTTGAGCTCCGAATCCACCCGCATCGGTCGATTTCTCCTCGAGTATTATTCCGATTGACGGGACGATTGGACGGAGAGACGTTTCGCTTTGATAATGGTGTTCCCGTATTCATGCACGGCTACCGTCGTTTATGCGTCGCGCTGTTGGATATATACCCCGACGCCCCGACTGAATTAAATAACGAGCGGAGAGTCCCGTCCCCGAGTGCTGCTTCTCGCTCCATCAATCCGAATCGTTCCTAATTTTCTCCTCCCTCGGCGTCTCTCCCAGTCCCAAAGCTAAGTAGACACAATTACGATCGATTATCCAATGTGGAGTACGGCCACACTAATCTTGGCTATGACAAATGTCCCTTCTTTAAAACTCGAACGAAGGGCTTCGGAAAAGAAAAGTAACTAGAACTATCTACAAATTAATGAAACTTGGTCGCATTTAGTTATTTTTAAATTACAGACGATGAATATAGGGTCGTTTTGCTTTTTTTTTTATTTGAAATATTATACGTTTGAACGAAGCAGAACATTGGTAGTCACAAAACAAAACAAAAATCTTAATTTCCGTCGCGACCGAAGTTTCCAGGAAGTTCTTGTTTCAGCCGCGTGCAACAGTCAACTATAGGACGACGGAAACTCCCACATTGATTTTTATTTTCGCTAAAAGTGTTATAACTTTATATTTACTATTTATTGCAGTTTATTTTGATTTACATTATAATAATGTATTTCGGAAGAACGGGACTTCGCTCAAGGGTCTACGTAACATCGATTTTTATTTTCGATGAAAGTGTTATAAATTTATATTCACTATTTATTGCAATTTATTTTTATTTTTATTTATTTCGGAAGCAAGGGACTTCGTTCAAGGGTCCACGCAACATTGATTTATGTTTTCGATAAAAGTGTTATAGATTGTTGTTATTTTAATTTTTACTTAGCATTTATTGTAGTTCATTTTTATTATTATTATTAGTATTTTTTTATTATGATAATAATGTATTCCGGACGAAAGGGACTTGGTTGAAGGGTCTACGTCCCTGAATTCGGGGCCCTTATGCCCAACCGAGGGCACAAGAATGGATGGAGTGAGGAACTCAGCGTGCGCTCTCTGCGCGGTATAACAAAGATCCATCGGGACCGGTTTCGTGTTCTGCTCTTTTTTACATTCTCCGGGCCTCCACCCGAAGCCCCGCGGTGAGCCGGGTGTGAAAACCGACACCCACCCACTTGTTATTTTGTCAAACACCGTCAGGCTCCGAGGGTACCGGAGAGGGACGAAACGCTCTCTCCTCCCCGGCACTCTTATTCGTTAAAATTATAGGAATCATGATCACTCCTCCTCGCTGCGGCCACACAATAACCGTTACCAAATTACACTCTCGATTACACGAGAGTTGAACGTCTATTTTTTGTCTTTTTATTCAGTTTTCCGCTCCGTATGCTTCGCAATCGCCAATTAACAGTTTCATCGCTATCGTAAATATTAACTATCGATCTCGACTCTGTCAACACCGAATGTTGTTATTTTATTTTTTTTAAATGCCTTTTATTATTTTTTGTTTTTTTTTTATTTATTATTTGGATTATGTATTATGTCGTACCGTATATTTAAATTCTATAGTAGTGTTATATATACTTTCAAATTTTATATGCATCGTGTTCTCGATTCACAACTTGAGGTTTGTGTAAAGGAGTTAATCCGTCAATAAAATAAAATAAAATTTTTTAAAAACTTAGTTTGCCGCTCCGTATGTTTTGCAACCGCCAATTAACGATTTCATCGCGATCGTGAATATTAACGATCGATCTCGTCTCTGTCAACGCCGATTTTTGTTATTTTTTAAATTATTTACGCATTTCGTTATTTTACGAATTTTTTTTATTGCTTACATGGACGATCGAGTGGCAAAAAAACTGCTCGGCGACGCGTCGGCCATCACCGGCGATCAATCGCGAGTCTCCCTCCTGCAGCCGTGAAATTGTTGCCGAGGAGTCTTTTTCTTTTCACCCCTAAAATTCTTTGCTCACTCGAATTACAAGCGGTCTTGCCTTCTCGAAGCTTCGCGACTTCGAGATTACAAGGAGACTAAAAATGTTCCGCGCATTCCCGAGGCGACCGTGTGAAACGCGCCGCCACTATACATACATCGGTACATTCCGGTAAAAAGATGTCGGTAACGATCGGTCGGTAAAGAAGAATTTTGTAAATTTTTTAGTTTTCTTATTTTCCTTCCTCATAGAGGAAACTTTTTTTTTATTACTTTTATTCAGATAGTTTATAACAACATTTTTTATAACAATTGTACATTAAATTTACAATTTCCCTCACAGTGTAGGTGACCGTGTTTATTAAAAACCCTTTTAATAAATCACAAATATGAGTTACTTCACTGTAAAAAAATTGGTCTGAAAATTAATGAACGCTGTTCCAAGATTTGTAATTTTAATATCTGGTATTTTAATTTCACAAGAAAAAGTTAATTAATCTTCAATTAATGTAATTAACGTAAGCAAATATCGAGTTCCAGTACAGTAAATAAAAAGCTTCGCGACTTCGAGATTACAAGGAGACTAAAAATGTTCCGTGCATTCCCGAGGTGACCGTGTGAAACGCGCCGCCACTATACATACATCGGTACATTCCGGTAAAAAGTGTCGGTAACGATCGGTCGGTAAAGAAGAATTTTGTAATTTTTTAAATTTTCTTATTTTGCTTCCTCATACAGGAAACTTTTTTTTTGTTACTTTTATTCCGATAGTTTATAACAACGTTTGTGTCCGTCGAGCTGCTTATGGTTCCCAGCATTCTCGTCGGAGTCGCTTGGTATGCACCGCATGGCACGTATATGGTGCACCGCTTGGCTTACATGGGAGTCGCGCTGCCGGCGAAAGGGTTCAACAAATAAGGCACTTGTTAAGCCAGCCAGCTCTCCTGTCTCCGGAGCTGTTCGATCTTATTCCGTTCCAACTCGCTCCGGCCACTTGTTGACCATAAATGGCGAATACATCGGTACGTACAACGTACCACCTTTAGCGAACTCGTCCCGCGCTTCTTATATGGCGAACCGTATCGCGGAGAAAAAGCGTCAACGCCGTTGCGCTTTGGCGCATTAAAAAAAAAAAAAAAGACACAAATATCTGTAAAGTAAAAACTCGAAGTGAAGTAAGCATTAAATGGGAAAATTATTCGGCACTTTTTTTTTACCTAGAAAATGCGACACATCCCTTTTGTTGTTTTTGTACGTGGACTCGAACAAGTGTCCTTCTGGCAAAATTGGTCACGGCAGCCTCGTCCTCGCGGACGGATCACGAATTTCCGGTACGACGTCACTTCCGGTAGAAAAATGATATATTCGAACTACAAATTCTAATCGAAAGTGACGTATCTCGATTATGACTTCACTTCCGGTATCAAAATGAAATTTTCAAACCGGAAGTGATGTATTACAAATATACGTCATTTCCAGTCGAAAAATAAGATTTTCTGAACGGATATTAAGTATTTAGAATATGTCGTCGTTTCCGGTCGAAAAATGAGATTTTTCTAACCGGAAGTGACGTATTTCGAATATGACGTCATTTCCAGCCGAGAAATGAGACACTCTAACCGGAAGCGAGGTATTCTCGGTAAATTTACGGAAATCTAAATTCCCGTTTTCTAAATTCCCTAGACCATAGCGAGGGCGCGAAGCCTCCGAGCCAGAACAACCTGCGAGTCATAATATAATGGTATCAGCAGACACCGACACGTGCCGTTTGGCCGACGGTGGTTTGTCTAACAGAGGAATCGATTTCTCCATTGTAAAAAGTGCCTAATTACACGCAGGTAATTCTAGGGAATTAATTTATCTGTATTTGTCGTCGATCCGTATTTGCGTATTCCCCGTAATCAACAATCCTGCAATAATAAACTTGACTAAATTCAACAACGTACTTCCCTGGCTTACTCGAAGGCTATGACTCGAGGAGGGCCTTGTAAGGCCCTGTGATGCTCTACTTGGTGTAGAGTTGTTTGTTGTTTCAGTTTTACCGTGTACACTTCTTTGCTGTCGATCGGTTTATGAGCAGAGCCGACCGGTGGTAAGATGTTGCGTGTTCACTTTCATGATGCACTGAGAAAAACTCACGTAGTAAATCGTTCCCAGTGGGGACGTCTACATTTTACAGTTACGACAATTACCAAAAATTATAGTTGTAACTATAATTATAGTTTAATCAATTAATTATATACTATCACAAACTATCTATATAGTCGTCCCCTCTGGGGACTATTCGTTATAGTAGGAAATACCATACTTTTTCTCAGTGTGTAGAACTCTTCATGTTCAACTGTCGCGCTGTCGACTGTTTTGGAGTTCAGTCGATAATACTGCCGAACCTACGAACGGTAAAACAGGATTTTTAGAATTCTACTGCGTCTCCATCTTAGCGTCAGCCACTCCTGAAAAAACACCTGCCTTGGTAATGTCTCCCGATGATAAGTTACCGACAGTCGGTAATGAACCGTCGCACCGTTAAGAACGAATCTGTTTTACCATGTGATGGAATGAAGTCGCAGGAAGCCAAGTCGTCTTCGGCGCCACATCGTTTTTTTGCCGTTTATGAGCAAATTAAATGTTATCGAAATCATGTAGTATAGTGACAACCTTTTGAGATCAACCATCCGGCAGTACATTTATAAGAATTAAATTAGCGCTGTAGCGCCACTGAATTTCAGTTATTTTGCGTTGAATAAATTTTCCGAATTTTTTATATTTTTGTCACTACTGACGGATTTTCATTCGATCTGACCTTGCCCAAATGATATGAACTTTTGTGATCACCAAGCCAACTGTATGTTTATACCCGATAACCCTTTGCGTCACGGTGGAACATAGCGTGACCACCTTCTTTCGTTCAGTTTTTGATTTTTTAAAATAATTCCTTGACATGAAATACCGAGGCTTTGTTTTTTTTAGTGTCAAAATGTATGGCTGAGAGGGAGTTAAACAGATTTTCAAGTAAGTGACGTTTTCCTGGATGACGTCACTTCCGGTCGAAAAATGTGATTTTCAAACCGGAAGTGACTTTACGGAGAATATTTTACATTTTTCTTTGGTACGTGTCTCTAATACAGCCAGTGATATAAACGTTTTGTGTTCATTTCTCCGAGACGCGTGGGATTAAAGGTTGAAAACGTTCTGCGAGAGAAAATTTGCTCGTGTTAGCTTTACATCGGCTCGACAGGGCGTCGTTAACTCGTTAAATGTAGTAGCAATATAGGGGTAATTCATTAAATTATCGGTCGATCTGCGGGTATTTTTTCAAGAGACGTAATTTTCAGAGAATTCAATTTTTTAAAATAATAGTACAGTGCATATTATGCATAGATGTAACGGTTATGGAAATTACCATTAATTCAGCTTGGAATGATACACCGCCTGCGTAGCGCACAATCTCCCATCTATTGTCCTCGATAGCTCTCTAATTGCTCGGTTTTCTGTTGGAAATATATTTATATTGATTTTTAATAATTTACTTTAATTTCAATGAAAAACTATATTCATTTTTCATAACAATTGTACATTAAATTTAATGTACCAGTTTTTACATAAAAAACTTTCAGTCCGGTACACTAAATTTACAATATTTTTTTTACCGTCTACGAAGAGCAGCGTTCCTCGATTGTAAAAAAATGTTGGTTGAAAATTAATGAACAGCGTCGGAAGGTTTTTTGCATAAACTGTTTCTGAAACTTTAAACACATGTGCGTTGCAATTCTAAATAAAAATTCTTATCTTTAATAAAAAATATGTTGTAAATATTAGGGGCAAAAGATTTCTAATTTTAACACGAGGTATTTTAGTTTTACAAATAAAGTCCATCAATGTTCAATCAAGGTAAGTAACGTTGATTGAAAATTTAAAGTACCAGTATATCAAATTTAAAATTTCCCTTACAGTGTAGGCGACCGTTTTATCAAAGACCCTTTCAATAAATCACAAATATGAGTTTCTTCACTGTAAAAAAAATTGGTCTGCAAATGAATGAACGCCTAGACCTAGAGTGGAAAAAATGTATTTTTCCACTCTGGGTCTACCGCAACAACCCTTTTTAGAAAATCCCAAAAATGAGTTACAACACAGTAGCGCCTCGCGCATAGTCCATCGTTACGATTCGCGTATCCGCGGTCGCCCGCACGAGCGTCCTCAGCTCCTCGGTACTCCTCGTTGTGTGACGCAAACCCAATCGATTTTACACGTCCTGTGTCCCTCACGGTTATCGTAAGTGCAAAGTGAGGTAAGACGAGAGTTGGCTCTCGTTCGTGACCACCCACGGCCGGGGATAGCAAAGCGAGCGGGACGGAGAGGAAGTGACAAGAACAAAGAGGCTTCGAGGACGGGCCGAGCGAGCGAGCTCAAGAAAAAAAAAAATATATATACATATATATATATATATATATACACAGAGCGAGGTCAGGAAGGGCTCGGCGGTGACCGGAAAAGAAAATAATGGAACTCTTCAAGTGTACGACTTTCCCTCTTTTCTTGCTGTTTTATTATTTTCCTCGCCTCATCCTTCCCGTCTTCGGGAGCTCAACCTCCTTCCGTTATAGCGTCGGCCGTCGCGTCGCTCTCCCGACGTCCCGACAATTCGTCTTCCGTGTTTTATTTCAATAATTCATTCGCCGGGAAGCGAGGCGTGAAACGCTGCGTCGGGAGAGCACGGAATAGAAAAGTGAGGCAAAGACAAAATAAAAAAAAAAAGGAAAAAAAAAAATGCGCGTGAACCAAAGCGACCAAAGCCGATAACGATCGCGCGGCGCGGGGTGCGGCGAGGGGGGCAGCGGAGAGACCGCAAACGCCGCGGACTGTGAAGTCAGGCCAAATGACTCGCTGGCTGAAAATGGCCGCTGCAACAATGCTTTTTCCCGCGGTGACAACGATGCGCAACAGTTCTCTTCATTTTCCTCTTTTTTTTTCCTATGTTTCCTCCCTCTCCGCCTTCTCGTCAATCGCGGATTTCATCTCTGCCGGTTGAATTTTTTTTTTTTTTTTCGTTTTAATTTCCAGCGTCCGTTGCGTCAGATTTGCACCTAGTCTGGGTGGGCGGATAGTCGTGTGGCTGCTAACGCGGACGCTAACGTTGATTCCGTATTTATGTATTCTATTATGTTGAAAGCAGTTGCGCGCCGATTCCGCGGCAGTTTCGCAGCTACGCTGTCATGAAAGACGACAGAAGCACAGCGGTACGACGGTACGACTCCCCCCCCCCCCCCCCCCTCTCTCCCCCCTCCCCCTCTTCTGGAGTGAGGCGATGTTATTGCGAGATTTTAACATAACAATTGAAGCGACCCGCTGCTTCATTGTTGCAGCGTGGAAAATATGCTCAAGGTGTGCGGGCATGATGAGGAATGATGGTAACGCACTTGTGCCATTATACACAGGCGTGCGCGGGACGGGAAATACGCGAGATCTCTGGAAGCGCTCGGTGGATGTGGGTTAAATTGCGTTGATGGAATTCGCTTGCATAAAAATAATGAAATTTGTTTTGCGCGTCGGTCGGGAAGAGACGGTTTAGGGTGTTTAACGAGCTGCGGGTTGGGACGAGGGCACTTTTAGTGGGTACCTTTTTTTTTGGTGGAGATTGTTGTGTCGTGTGAAAGAGTTATTGTGGTTTCGGACGGGATAGACTAACGTACTGAACGACAGATGGGCAAACGGATGGATGGAGAAATGGATGGACGGACAAACGGATGGATGGATAGATGGACAAACGGATGGATGGATGGATGGACCGACAAACGGGTAGTTGGATAAAGGGATGGGCGGACAAACAGATGGACAGACAAACGGATGGATGGACAAATGGATGGATGGACAAATGGATGTATGGACAAATGGATGTATGGACAAATGGATTTATGGACAAATGGATTTATGGACAAATGGATTTATGGACAAATGGATTTATGGACAAATGGATTTATGGACAAATGGATTTATGGACAAATGGATGTATGGACAAATGGATGTATGGACAAATGGATGTATGGACAAATGGATGTATGGACAAATGGATGTATGGACAAATGGATGTATGGACAAATGGATGTATGGACAAATGGATGTATGGACAAATGGATGTATGGACAAATGGATGTATGGACAAACGGATGTATGGACAAATGGATGTATGGACAAATGGATGTATGGACAAATGGATGTATGGACAAATGGATGTATGGACAAATGGATGTATGGACAAATCGATGTATGGACAAATCGATGTATGGACAAATGGATGTATGGACAAATGGATGTATGGACAAATGGATGTATGGACAAATGGATGTATGGACAAATGGATGTATGGACAAATGGATGTATGGACAAATGGATGTATGGACAAATGGATGTATGGACAAATGGATGTATGGACAAATGGATGGCAAAGATTTTATGCATACCTGCCTCTAGACGCAATAGTTGTTAAGACAAATTTAGTTTACTAAGCCCTTAGCTTGGCCCTTAGCTTACGAGATTCCCCCCATCTCCGTTCCAGCCCATAACCAATGCCCTGTAGGACCGTGCACAAACACATAACCTCATATTTCCAGAGCACGAAACCGTAATCGAGAAATATCTGTTCCGTATTTTTCACATGCCCGCCGTACCCGAGGACAAAAAAATCATTTTACAAAAAGACTCTGCCTCGTGTCAGGTTAGAATGGAAATCTCCTACACAACGACGTTGCGTTCGTCTCGAAGCTCGTACACGAGGCCCGAACGCGGCCAAGAGATGCATGAAGTAGATAAAAAGCGGGCAAGTACAGAAGCCGCCCCCGACTCCGGAGTGTCTTCCAGCGGCGTGAATTTTAAGTACTCTGCCCAGCATCGAAAGAGAGCCATTGCTCGTTGGGAAATCTCCGCTTTGCCACCGTAACGGGGAGCCCGCGCATAGACCGAGGAATAAATTGTGCAGGCGTAAGCTCGGTATACACAGCGGCGAACCGCCGGTTCGCCGGGCCGACCGCCGCCTCCTCGTCCTACTGTCATCAAAAGCACGAGCTTATGAATAAATATGGGACAAGTTTCGCGTATGAATATTTTGCTCGGTTTCCGCGAGCTCTCGCATCCGGCATCTTTTTTCCTACCGCGATCTGGACCGACCGCGGAAATTCCGGGAAATACCCCGTACGTCGCAACGAGCCGCTAGTCAAAGTGAGCGTGGAATTTATTCTCTGAACAATTTTTCATTGCCCAACCCGACTCTATTTCAATCAGCTGGAAGAGTGAGAGAGTTTTGTGCGCGCGTAATGTGATTAAAATTTATTGCGTTTCGGGGAATCCCCTCATTCGTCGTTAGCTAAACGCCGCGCCCTCTGGCGAGCGGAACGGTAAACGTGAGTTACGAGCTTCGCGTCATGGATAATCGGAGATACATCAATTCTTGTTTTAACGAGGCAGCTACGGTACAGTCCGGCCGAGAGGGCGTCCACTCGGCTGGCCGTACGTGTATCGAGGAGTACGCGACGGGGAATCCCCGGACTCGCTCGCTGTGACTCCGGACGTCATAAAATGGCGGCGGTGTCTTGGCGCAGAGTTTTAACCGCTTTTGTGGAAGGGGAGGGTTTCGGAGCAACGGACAGCGTTACATCATTGAGGTTGTGTGTCGTTGCGTGGACGGCCGAGTGTCTACGGAGCTTTTACGTCCCAACGATGGCCGAAGCTCGTAATATCTTATATATATATATATATATGTATTTTTTTTTTTTTATAGTTGTTTGTTTGTTTCCATCATACGGGAAAACGTCACTTCCGGTTTGTAAATCTCATTTTTCGAACGGATGTGACGTTTTCCTGCATCACGTCACTTCCGGTTGGAAACAATGAGGTTCTCAAACCGGAAGTGATGTATTTCCGGTATGGCGTTTCGTTTCGTCGAAAAATAAAATGTTGAAACTGGATGTGACATATTTCCGGTACGATGTAACTGCCGCTCGAAAAATGAGATTTTCAACCCGGAGGGACGTTGTCCCGTATGACGTCACTTCCGGTCGAAAAATTAAATTTTCAAACCGAACGCGACATATTTCTGGTACGATGTCACTTCCGGTCGAAAAAATGAGATTTTAAAACCGGAAGTGACGTTGCTCGTATGACGTCACTTCCGGTCGAAAAATGTGATTTTAAAAACCGCAAGTATTTCCGGTATGACGTCACAATCCGTCGAAAAATGAGACAATTATGAAAAATGCCATTCCCGGTGAACCTCCGGAAATATAAATTTCCGGTTTTTAGGTACCATAGCTCATGACCTGGGCTCGAAGCTCCCGGGCCATAATAACCTGCTAGTTTACGACGAGGCGCTCGAAATGACCCGCGATAATCGTCATTTATCTGCTCGTTCCTATATTTCCCTGTAATTTCATTCCATCACGAGTATTCTGTTTATTGCGCCATTCATTAGGTTAAATGGGCGACGACGGGCGCGTTCCGTGGCGGCGCCACCGTCGAAGCTGCATGGAGTCGAAACAGAACGCAGATTGGAGGTTAGGAATAGCAAATGTTATAAGGTTTTTGGAATAAACTCGATTACGAAGTATACGATAAATTAAAAATAATATGTTTATTCGACGTGTGCAATGGCAAGTGCTATACACGCCTCTGCTTCTTGGTAGTCTATGTAAAAAATACCCTAAAAATCTGCAACTCGCACATTGCTTCCTCATCATTTTTAACTCCCGACTGCCCAAAGTCAAAAGATCACAAAAGTCACAGCCATCACGTGTCCTTGCTTGTTTTCTTCGTTTCCAGTGTTCTCAGAATCGACAAAAATATATCTTGATAAAATTTGCGAAGCAGTATCTTTGAATCATGACCTGTGCTTTTTTCAGGTTTTGTCACCTTTCGATGGAAATTCGTAGAGATAAAAACTTTTCCGAAAAGAGCATGTTTGTTCATATCGAAATTTCGGCGTTTTCACCGTGCATCGTAGCTATTTTCACAATGTTCACTGTCACCACTATCCCTATAGTGATTTTTTAAAAATTTTATTACTATTCGTTTATTCATAATGCTTATTCTATCCGAAAACGTCTTCTATAATTTTTTTCGCGATGTCTCGTGGAGGAAGATTAACGGCATTTTTTTTTTTTTTTTTTTTAATTTCTTCGAAACATTTTTTTCCAAGAAAAACAAAGCTTCCACCACGAGGAAGAAAAGTGCCGCAGGACGATGAGTAACATAGAAAAGAAATTCCTGTTCCGCGAGTGCAGCACGATGCGTCGAGTCGTTACCTCAAGTCACTCACACACCTGAAACTTTGCTCACCTTTCGTCGTCGAGTTCACTTCCGTGAATCGACGATTCCAACAAACCAGGTCAAAAGCAAATTTCAGGCGTAAGAGTAAGGCTTTCGAGGATTTTTCATCTTCCATTGTCGCATTCATGGTGACAATCCGATGAGGCTGACGGAACCGAACGGCGAATCCTTCCTCTCCAGTTCCCAGCATTTCCACTTCATTGCCGAACAGTCCGCTTCACCTGGACCCTGAAATTATCTGGCGTCGTCCGAATCCGGCGAAGCGTTGATAACACGAGTGCCACGAACTCACCTGAAACTTTGCTCACCCTTTCTACAACAGAGTACGGGCAGAGCAAGGAGTCAGGCTCGTCCGGAACACTCACACCGACGGCTCACTCCGAACCTCGTCCCTCGATGAAGTTCCCGTATGGTAAAGGAACGAATGCTCTGGCAGTTAAGAGCATCCCTAAATTCCAGCGGTTATCAATTGGCCGAAAACAAATTTTTTTGTTGTGAAAATCACTTAAACCAATATCGAGCTGATAGTTCCCAATTTTCAAAACATATACATACATATTTCAAAAATTATGCACGAAAAGTTTCCAGTTTCCAAAACATACAGGTACATATTTTTTGAATTATGGAAGAAAATAACAAGAGAGCCCGAATGTACCAGTTTTCGGACGGTTAAGAGCATCCTCAGATTCCAGCAGTTATCAATTGGCAGAAAACCAATTTCCTGTGAAAATAACTGAAACCAATGGCCAGCTGATAGTTCCCAGTTTCCAAAACATATAAATACATATTTTAAAAATTATGGACGAAAATAACAAGAATTCTGATGTACAAACTCAACTAGTTCATATTAACTTAAAGGATTTTTTTTGCCATGCATTGACTAAATCAATGAAAAAATCATATTTAGGCGAACGACGCTGAAGATAAGCTACGTAGAAAGCTGGCTAACCTAAGTAGTAAATTCTAACTTTTTTAAATTGTCCGATTATTGGGTCGCGTATGTAGGAACTCTTGTACCAATTTCCGGACACCATATCGCCTGTCTTTCAACAAAATGCAACAACTTAAACCTTGTACAATTTTTTCCGTGCATAAAATAACCTCGGTAGATACGATAACGAGTCTTAAATTGGATTTCTAATATTTAAATTCGTGATAAATCAAATCTGCATAAGAGACTGTCCGACGATTGGTTCGTGTCCGAGCCTTGCGACCGTCGCCTCAAAAGCCGAAAATCGAAAAGCGTTCGGGACTCTCTGCACAAAAAAAAATCACGAAAATTAAAAAAAAAAGAGAAAACAAAAAATCGTCGGCGTAAGAGAGTGATAAATTCGATGGTTCGTTAAGAATTGAAAATAAAAATGGTAACGAGCACCCGAGGATTTACCACATTTTTTTTCTCTCTTTTTTTTTACCCGGAGTTCGAACCGATAAATTCGACTGGAACGGGAATCGAATTCAATTAGCGTGTCCGCGGCTTCCCCCTCCCCCCCCCCTCTCTGCCGCCCCGAATAGGCCATCACCATCGCCCGTAAAATCCGAGGTTTTTTTTTTTTTTTTTCTATTTTTTTTTTCACTTCGTTGGCGAATTACGAAATCGACGTGACAATATCATTGTCCATTGTCAAAGCGCAGCCGCGACCCGGCGCAGCCGCCAGTCAGCGAACCGGCAAAGCCTCCGTCGCGTCTCTCTCTCTCTCGCCACTTGCTCAACTTCAATTAGAAAGCCTCCACTAACGATAAGTACGGTTGTGCTTAAGCGGGACGGGAGCGCGAATGCGGGCAAAGGCGGTTTCGACGCTGCGGCGCAACTTTTGCGAGAAAACAAACTGAATCCCGAATCCTCCAGTTTTCGCCGCTCCTGGCGAATCCCCCGACTCGGCTCGCCCGGGCGGCGAAGCTGACGGCCGATTGACGAGATAACAAAAAGAGGAAGAAAAAAAAAATAAAAAAATAAATCTCCAAGAACCGTGAGAACATTTTTCCTTCGACGGACTGCGCGTAACGGTATTTTTTTTTTTTTTTTTTTTTAAGCGCTGAATTCGCGAGCTTTTAGCTCCGGGCTGAATGGGGATAAACCTCGGGTCTTTTTGTCGATAACTTTCAATCGATGAACTCCGCATCATAAATTCGCTCGTTTGTCAATCAATCGGATCTTAAAATAAAAAAAAATGAAAATCAATTTCGTATCGTGCGCGGCAGTGTTTATTATTTCTTTGACCCGGCGGCATCCGCGATCGGTGTGAATAGACGATGATAACGGCGGAGGCTTGCGAGCCTCCGTAATTTATCGAGTCATCGCGGAGCCACCGCGCTGCTGGATCCAATTTTGTAACGCGCGCTCTCGCGTCACGGTGGGTTGCAATAATAATAATAATTGTAATAAATCGGGACGTAAATTTAAAAAATGATAAGAGCGGGAGGAGAGTCGGAGTTCGGGAGCTGAGACAAACGGATAGATGGACGGATGGACAAACGAATGGATGGACAAACGAATGGATGGACAAACGAATGGATGGACAAACGAATGGATGGACAAACGAATGGATGGACAAACGAATGGATGGACAAACGAATGGATGGACAAACGAATGGATGGACAAACGAATGGATGGACAAACGAATGGATGGACAAACGAATGGATGGACAAACGAATGGATGGAGAAACGAATGGATGGAGAAACGGATGGATGGAGAAACGAATGGATGGAGAAATGGATGGATGGAGAAACGAATGGATGGAGAAATGGATGGATGGAGAAACGGATGGATGGACAAACGGATGGATGGACAAACGAATGGATGGACAAACGAATGTATGGACAAACGAATGGATGGAGAAATGGATGGATGGAGAAACGAATGGATGAAGAAATGGATGGATGGAGAAACGAATGGATGGAGAAATGGATGGATGGAGAAACGGATGGATGGACAAACGAATGGATGGACAAACGGATGGATGGACAAACGGATCGATGGACAAACGGATGACTGGATGGACAAACGGATGGATGGACAAACGGATGAATGGACGAACAAACGGATGGATGGACGAATGCATGGACGGGCAAATGAATGGATGGACAAACGGATGGTTGGACACTTGACAGACTTGCGTGCCTCCGTAATTTATCGAGTCATCGCGAAGCCATCGCACTGGTGGATCCAATTTTATAACGCGTGCTCTTGCGTCACGGTGGGTTGTAATAATAATAATAATAATAATGATAATAATGATGATGACGATGATGATGATAATAATAATAATAATAATAAGTCGGGAGGTAAGTTTAAAGAAATGATAAGAGCGAGAGGAGAGTCGGAGTAAAGTAGCCGAGAGAATTTGAGCCTCTTCTGTTTGATGGCAAGCACCTCGAACTCTGGCTGGCGCGGTCGGGTCAAACGACCTTTCACTTCCTCTCACTCTCGGGAGTCGATCTCTAAATCGCTCTGAACTCTCCGAGCTCGCGACGAAGCCGACGGTGTGCAGCGAGAATGTAATTTACCTGTACAGGATAATGTCAGGCGTTTACAAAATTTTGCCGAGTAGTTAAAATAGACTGCACTTTGCTGTTCGCACTGGCTAAGTAAGGATTGCGCGTGGAGCAAGCGACGTCCTGAAGAGTCCTGAAAAAATGTATTACAAAAAAATTTATTATTTTCGCATCGCTTTACCCCTTTGAAACATAGATTTTTATTTTATTTTTTTACAAGAATGAAGTTTCAAATACGTCGGTTGGTTATTAATGCATTTTTTCTGGATTCAAAGAGCTGTGTCGCCTGCGATACACCGTGCTTCAAAAGGTTAAAGGGTGCTTTAAAGGGACGCCTTTGCTTTTCATCATTTATCGTCGAAGTTCATTTTTACGGTCAAAAATATAATGCATAAACGTGGCAAGAGAAGAAAAAATAATCATCAATACTTACTCATTTTATTTATTTATTTATTTATTTATTTACCTTATTTATTTTATTTATTGGAATTGGTGCGGGCAAAGCCCAATTACAAGAAGCGACCGGACCGCCTGCCGCCCAAAATACGTAGAAGACGAAAAGTCGCCACACTGTAAAAGTAAATTGAAAATTTAATGTACTGGAACTTGAAATTTGCTTACTCTAAAAAAAAAAAAAAATTGTGAAATTTAATGTACTGTACTGGAAGTTTTTATGCAAAAACTGGTATATTAAATTTAATATCCAATTATGATGAAAAATGTATGCTCAGTGTCTTAAAAACATTGGAAATACTTTATTTTTAATAATTTACTTTAATTTCAACGAAAAAGTACGTTAATTTTTCATCATAATTGTCCATTGAATTTAATGTACCAGTTTTTTCATAAAAACTTCCAGTCCGGTACATTAACTGTACATGTTTTTTTACCGTGGACGCTTCATGTATGTTATCGAGATTATGCTTAACAGAGGCGAAAAAGCCATGAAACATTAAATATAACATCAATAGTATCGTCAATATTAATAATAAGAGTAATAATAAAAACAATTAATATCTACAATCTATATTATCTATATCATAATTATAACAATTATTGTAGAGACCCAGCTGCAGGCAAATGACAAAGCCGGAAACAACAGGTGAGAAAACGGACGCCAATACCAAGCTCCAGACGCAAAAAAAAAACTTATCCGGAAAGAAAAATACCAAAAACCATGCAATTATAACATAAAAAAAAACAAAAAATCATGCTTCATGTACGTGATCGAAATTATGCCTAAGGGAGGCGGGAAAGCCATGGAACAAACGTTAATAGTATCGTTAATATTATTAACAAAAATAATAATAATTGTTATTATTATAAAGATAAAGAAGAAAGGTAACAGGAAGAAAGATGGCCCGTGCTCTCGGATGTCAGTGACCGGAGCGTGACCCCCCGAGATCGTTGCACCACCGTTGGCTCTCTCGAGTCTCGCTGCTCTTTTCTCGATCTTCCTACTCCTTCGCTCCTCTGCAAGATCCGCCGTTAACCCTCTTTCTCCTCTCTCCGACCGTCCATCCGTCCCTTCTTTTCTCATTTTCTTTTATCTATATATATATATATATATATATATATATATATACACACACATTTTTTTACTTCTTTATTTCCCCTCGTTCATCCTCCGGAGCTCCTCCGCCGTTGACCAAAACTCCCGAGCGCCGAGTTGGCCCCCGCGACTTAACGGCGCGGCGAGACGCCGGAGAGTACATAACCATCCAGTCCTCGTGGCAGACGTAACTCTTCCGCCGCTACTTCGTAACTCCCACGCGACGACGCTCCAGCCTCAGCCGCGGGCTCCTCGCCCGAATTATAAATAGAATTCGTCGGTGAATCTTTTTCATAAAAAATAAAATTAATATTTCAAAAAATTACTGTTCCAAAAAATTGCCGTTCCAAAAAATTACTATTCAAAAAAATTACTATTTAAAAAAATTGCTGTTCCAAAAATTACTATTCCAAGCAATTGCTATTCCAACAAATTACTATCCCAACAAATTATTATTCCAACAAATTACTCTACCAACAAATTACTATTCCAACAAATTACTATTTCAACAAATTACTATTTCAACAAATTACTATTTCAACAAATTACTATTCCAACAAATTACTATTTCAACAAATTACTATTCCAACAAATTACTATTCCAACAAATTACTATTCCAACAAATTACTATTCCAACAAATTACTATTCCAACAAATTACTATTCCAACAAATTACTATTCCAACAAATTACTATTCTAACAAATTGCTATTCCAAAAAATTATTGTTCCAAAAAATCACTATTCCAAAAAATTACTATTCCAAAAAATGACTTAACAATTGACCGCTCCGTTGAATCTCGCGCGGTCGAGCAGGAAGAAAAGGAAGGTTTCTCTAAAGCGTTTGTTCGAGAGGTCGGCAATCGTTATCGCACAAAGAAAAAAACCTTCACCAACGTACATAAAAGCGGGCTACTCGCCTGAATTATATAGAATTACGCTACGGTCAATCTTCCTCATAAAAAAAAAATTACTATTCCAAAAAATTATTTAACAATTCACCACTCCATTGAATCTCGCGCTGTCGAGCGGGAAGAAAAGGAAGATTTCTCCGGAGCGTTTGTTCGAGCGAGGTCGGCTATCGTTATCGCACAAAGAAGAAAATCTTACCACCGTATATAAAAGCTTCGACTTTTCCAATTTGCATTTCCACCGCCAACTACCCCGATCTCCAGATATCCCTTTGTTCGTTTGGATTTTCCAATTTCTTTATTCCGACCTTTTATTTTCGTCCTTTTTTCTTCTTTTTTTTTTTTTCTCTTTCGACATTGAGTGACTGAAGAGATCTCTATCGGTTTCTTCTTTATACGCTTCTCCTCCTCCGGGCTCCCCGGTCGTCTCTCGCCCTTTGCCCTTCCCGTCGCGCTCCCGCAGCCTGCCCCGCTGGCCTCTCTTTGTCCGAAGAAGCCACTGGAGCACTCCGGCGAGTCTAGCGTTTGCTGTAAGAACGGACGTACCCGACGGACAAAGAGACCGGAGCAAGAAGAGAGGATCAAGCCCGCTGCTGCTGCTGCTGCTGCTGATGCTCCCGAGAAGAGCGAGGTCGGAGGTCATACTCCCAACCAATTTCAGCAATGCCGGGCATTTAAATTGAGTCTCCTGCGTGTATTCCTCGGTTCTATCTCCTAAACCCTATTCCGACTCTTAACCTTGTATTCTCACCGAGTTCCTTCTGGTACCACTGGCGCGGGCATTCCGGCGCTTCGTCCGGTACGTCTGGACGCTTCCGGTACCCTGACTTCCGTCATATATATAGATATGTAAACGGACGTTGGATTCTGGGTTGTTGAGAAAACACATTCCTCGCCAGTAAAAATGTGGAGTCGGAGCCTTGTAGAGACTTTGCAGCGTTATATCGGGCCCTGACCAGTCCCCGACTAGGATCTGACCGAATCCTGACCAGTCCCTGCCCAAGCCCTGACCAAGTCCTGACCAAGCCCGGACCAGGCCCTGACCAAGCCCTGATCAGGCCCCGGCCAAGTTCTGGCCAATATCTGAGTTCCTGACCAGTTCTTGACCGGTCCCTGCCCAAGCCCTGACCAAGTCCTGACCAAGCCCGGACCAGGCCCTGACCCAGCCCTGATCAGGCCCCGGCCAAGTTCTGGCCAATATCTGAGTTCCTGACCAGTTCTTGACCGGTCCCTGACCAAGGCCTGACCAAGCCCTGACCAAGCCCTGACCAGGTCCCGACCGCGCTTCGCCACGGTCTCATGTAACTACAAACTTTCTACTTATGAAGTTGGAAAGAGTTAAAATAGGATAAAAAAGAGGTTTCACCATCCACTTGGCGAGCAAAGCGCGTGGTCTCAGGGGCATTAGAAGCAAAAGCGATGTAGGATTGAGTTGTCGGTGGCGGTGGTAAAGCGGAAGTAGGCTTGGCCTACTTCGATCCGGACAACAAAGAAGCCACGGCTACGGCTTACCCGCCGCGGTTTGGGGGGGGGGAGGACGAGGAAGAAGGAAGCGTGTCGATGCCTCGTGGAACTGTAGAGTTACACGCTGCGGTGAACGAGAGAAAGGTCAACTGAAGGGAACGGGCCAAGTGGATGGAGGAGGATGGTTGAAGAAAGGAATAAAAAAAAGAGGAAGAAAAAAAAAAAACATCGACGGAGGTCATGGCCCTCACTCGGTCCACGAAATTCGGAGGCAGCACGCTCGCTTTAACGGCGCGTATTCCGTGCGACCGTTACACGAAGCAAAAAAGTTTCCATTCGGAGCATAAATATAGAATTTACCCTACCGTGGCACAACTATTTCGACGGGCGAGCTAGTCGTCTAATCTCGTGACTATCGTGACTCCGTGACGCCCGGTAATTCTTGTCATGAACGCCGCAGCGGGCGAAGAGGTAAGGCCGTCACGTGCCTCTGTGTACATTGCGGTCCTTTGTTCCTGGCGGGCTGTTAACAGGGCCGTTCCCCCTTGGTCTCCTCTCCCATTGTATTTTCCACCGACCTGCCCACCGAGGTCAGCGCGTCGAGTGACCAAGAAAAACAATCATTACCGCATCGTCTGGGGAACAGAGAAACAAAGAACACCGATTACTTTCACAAAGATGACGCTCAGAGCGGAAAACTGTTGCCGATCGGTTCAGACGCCATTTTTTTTTTTTTTAACGGACGTACGGCAAAGAACATGCAACAAGGATACACGTGAGTAGGTAAGAAAGGGGGAGGAGCAGATGTTTTTCCGATCGGTGATCAATTTGACGACCAAAGAAAATTTGCTGGATCAAGGATCATGAAATTTTTAAATAACAACCGTTATCTTATCAGCCGTTCGAAAATCTTCGCTCCCGCATTCCGGTGTTCCAGATCGAACTACAAACGGATTTCGTGGTTACGGGAAGTACCGCAAGCTGTTCGCACTTAACCCTTTGAAAGACATATTTATTTCTTTTGTTTTTTTTTTTTAACAACTATGAAGTTTCAGATAGATTGGTTGGTTATTAATGCACTTTTTCTGAATTCAAAGAGGTGTTTCACCTGTGACCATGCAACCAACAAACAATGATGATACCAAGTGAGTAGGAAAATCAGGTGGAAGGATCTGACATTTTCATCATCCGTGATCGCTTTGCAGCCAAAAAAACGTCCTCGATTAAGAGCCATGATATTTCGAAATAACGACCCTTATTTGATCGGCTGTTCGCAAATCTCTCCTCCCCCCCCCCCCCCCCCCACCCGACACGCTAGATCGAACAGCAAGGGATTTCATAGTTACGCGAGATGCCGCAAGCAGTTTGCGCTTGAGGTCGGAAACTAAGCCATTTATCCCAGGTGTTGAGTGGCGCGAGACAAGCTTGCCGGAGTTCGTACCGTAGTTATTATTTATAGTACCGCATCGTCTGGAGAACAGAGTTCGTACCTCAGGGAACAGAGAAAAGAAGAAAGCCGATTATTTTCACAAAGTTGGCGCTCAAAGCAGGAAAACTCTTGCCGATCGGTTTACACGCCATTTTATTTTTAACGCACCAACAGCAAACGACAAGCAACGACGATACAGGAAATTAGGTGAGTAACGGGAGAGACTCAGAAAATTTGCTCGATTAACAATCATGAAATGTCGATTTAACGACCCTTATTCTCCCGGCTCTTCGAACATTTTCTCCTATCCGCTCCGACGCGCTAGATCGAACAGCAACGGATTTGATGGTTACGCGAGATGCCGCAAGCAGTTTGCGCTTAAGGTCCGAAACTAAGTCGTTTATCCCAGGTGTTGTGCCGCGCAACACGAGCTCTGCCGGAGTTCGTACCTCAGTTATTATTTATAGTACCGCATCGTCTGGAGAACGGCGAAACAGAGAAGACTGATTATTTTCACAAAGATGGCGCCCGAAGCTGGAAAACTGTTGCCGATCGGTTCACACACCATTGTTTCTAACGGACAAACAGCTAATAACAACCAATGAGGTTATAGGAAAGTAAGTAACAGCGGGAAAAAAAAGTTAAACATTTTTGTAATCGGTAATCGCTTTGCAGTCAAAAAAATGTCCTCGATTAACAATCATGAAATTTCGAAATAACTCTTCGAAAATCTTCTCCCACCCGCTCCGACGCGCTAGATCGAACAGCAACGGTTTTGATAGTTACGAGAGACGCCGCGAGCAGTTTGCGCTTAAGGTCGGAAACTAAGTCGTTTATCCCAGGTGTTGAGCCGCGAAAGACAATCCCTGCCCAGAGTTCGTACCTTAAAGAACAGTGAAAAATAAAAGAAAAAGACAGCCGATTATTTTCACAAAGCTGGAAAACTCTTTCCGATCGGTTTAGACGCCATTTTCTTTTTTACCGGACAAACAGCAAACAGCTTCCGATAAAGATGCGGGAGAGCAGGTAAGGAAAGAAGGTTAGACATTGTCTCAATCAGTGATCGCTCCGCAGCCAAAAAAATGTGCTCGATTGAGAATCATGAAGTTTCGAAATAACGACCCTTATCCTCCCGGCTCTTGAAAAATCTTCTTCCCCGCTCCGTCACGCTAGAACGAACAGCACCGGATTTGATAGTTACGAGAGACGCTGCAAGCAGTTTGCGCTTAAGGTCGGAAACTAAGTCGTTTATCCCAGGTGTTGATCCGCGCAAGACAAGCCCTGCCGGAGTTCGTACTGTAGTTATGGCGTGAGCCCAAGTGTATCAGGGCGTAGCTCGGGTGGATTAGTCTAGAGCTTTGGCTCGCTCGCGATGGCCGTAGGGGGGGATGTTGTTGAGGAAGACGTAGAAGGGTTTGTAGGCCAGCGAGCTTGCACGCCAACACGAAGGGAGAAACGTACCTCGATGGTAACGAAGATTCGTGTCTTCACGCTCGGAAAGAAAAGCTAAATTGACTTAGGCGTGAATTACACGTTGCGAGCAGTTTGTCTAAGCCAACGGCGATTACGACGAGAGGGTTGACTCGTTGGTTCCCTCGCTCGGGCGTAAGTCGACGCCCCGCGAGGCTTATCGTCGAACCAGTGTTGGGCGATGTTCACACGATGTTCTCAAAATCGATGCTTTTCACGCGCTGCATCGATTATCTAATTCGAAGTGTTTTGAACTCGAAATTATTTAATTGGTTCATCGAAACGTAATCGGTTATTGAGGCAAATAATCGATGTTTTTTTTAAATGTCAATGCTCAGGCGCACTTTCGCAGTCCATGGACAATTCGAAATGGTGCACTTAAATTTTCTGTTTATTTTGTAAAAATCGTAACCCTTCTACAGTATGATAATAATATCTATCGTTCATTTGGTTTTCTTTGACACGGAATATTGGAATCCAAATAAATATTTTAATTGATTTAAATCAATATTTATTTAAACTGAACGAATTTTTATTCGCGAGCCGTCCGTCAAATAAATAATTTTTCTGAGTGTACACGGAATTACAGTAAAAACAACTTGGACATTATAAGCACAATATGCTCTTAATAATAAACAGATGTGACTACACTTCCATACAACGTATTTACAACTACTTATCCTTCTTAAGCTTTCTTTACTCTTTCGTCGAGGTTTACCGTCTTGCACTTATGAAAGTGCAACATTTGTTTCATTCTTGTAAATATAACCTTTAAATTAACGTGGGGGTTTTTTTTTTCTAATTTAACGATGCATCGATTCGACATCGATGTTGTTAGAAAGTAAATCGATTCTGAAACATCGATTTGTTTCGTAATCGATTGTTTAAGTATCGATGTTTTTTTTTTTTTTTCGACGTCGTACACGCTCGATGCGAATGTCTTTTGTGCCCATATATTTTTTATCGACCGGTATCGGAGACCACTTCCGGTTATCCGAGTTCAATGGTTCAGGACGAGATAAAAGAATGAGGGACGGTAAGGAAGACGATGAAGAGACCGCGGCTAAAGAGGTCCCCCGTTGCGTAACCGAGGTAAGAGGAGCTACGAGGAGAACCACTTCCGGGCGAACCGGGGGAGGACACGATCGTGACTCCCAACGACTCGAGAGCACTGCGAGCCTCACCCTCGACGAGGAGGCCGTAAGGATCAATGTGGAAAGAGAGAAGTGGACCACTCGAACGTTTCCCCTGGAATATTCTTCCAACCCCCCCCCCCAAACGACATTCCCACGGGAGGATAACTCTTTTCCGATAACGAGTGGGGCACTCCTGGATCAAAACCACCGTTCGCTAACGAGCCCACTCGAACGTCACGGGAATTTTTGCCGATTATGAAATTGCAACCCTCCAATGGTTTCGAGAGTGGCTCGGGACTTATTGGTGTTTCAAAGGAACTGCAATATTTTTGGGATCTTGAGAAGGGAGGAGAAAGAGGATGAAACAAAGTGGCGATAACTTGGTGCACTGAGGAACTGAGGAATTTTGTGGAAGTCTCCGGTAGCTTCGAGATCGGCAGAGCTCAATGGCCTTTTTTTTCTCGATTGCTTGCATAAAAAAACAAAGGGAATTTCAATGGAATTGACTTTTTTTATAATGGTAATGCTATCGGGTGGAGATTACAGTGCTAATTTCGTGTGAAATTTAATGCACTGCACTTGAAGTTTTTTGGGCAAAAGGTTGTACATTAAATTTCGTGTACAATTGTGATGAAAAATTAGTGTTTAGTGCATTAAAAATATTGGAAATACTTTTTAAAAATAATTTACTTTAATTTCAATGAAAAAGTATATTAAGTTTTCATCAAAATTGTACATTACTTTTGATGTACCAGTTTTTGCATAAAAACTTTCAGTCCCGTACATCAAAATTATATATTTTTTTAACCGTGTGCATGAGTGGTAAACAGTGAAAAAAAGTTTATACTTTCAACAACAACTTGTCCACAATGTTTAATTTGTTAATTTTGCGATCGCACCATCCGGCTCTAGTTTTACACACAAAAGTATACAAATCAAAATTGATAATAACACGGGAAAATAAAGTTCAGGTTTGCGTATTCGAACCCGAACAAATGACTTTGACATTTATTTAATAAAATTATTTTTCCCAAATTCGTATTCCGATTTCACGATATCGATTTTTGCTCTGCAACATTGCGAAGTGAAAATATGCTTGCGGACAATGTTTCCTCGAAGCGACTGACCGCGATAATAAATCCTTCAACAGCGAGAGTTAATCATTACATGTTCCGCCTTACGGAGAGGATTAATGCGGCGAAATTTCGTATGGAAATTGTACCGCCGAATGACGAATCTTTTCCATCTCCAATGTCATTGTTTCGCTCCGAATTCTCTCGTGTCGATTCTGGAACGCTGAATACGCTGCTACATAACGTCGATTGCGTAGTTCAGCGTTGGATGGGCGAGGGCGGGGGTGGAGGGTGTGCAAGGGCTTTATACGATTGACTAATCAACCGAATAGTCGAATCCGTTTCGTATGATACACGTGATCGGACGAGCCAGAGGTCCAGAAGGATGAAACAGAGCGCTTGCCTCGATCGGTATTAATTAATTCCAGTACAACGAAGCTTCAACCGGCATAATGGTCGTTATCGAGTTCAATCGTCGAACCGCCTGCTACAATCATGGGTGGGGCCCGGGAGATAGACTGAGTAAGCTAAAGCCCAAAAGCTTACCATTTTGCTGCGAGGATTCGATTTCCATTAACTTTGCTTTCTCGCAGAGGAATATATGTTTTTTTTTTTAGTATCGGCCATTGTGAAATAATGAAAAAGGAAATCTCCTCATATTTACATTTCCAGAGATTTACCGTAAATGCGTCACTTCCGGTTTGAAAATCTCATTTCTCAACCAGAAGTGACGTCATACCGGAAATACGCCACTTCCGGTTTGAAAATCTCATTTTTCGACCGGAAGTGACGTCATATCGAAAATACCTCACTTCCGGTTTGAAAATCTAATTTGTCAACGGGAAGTGACGTCATACCGGAAATACGTCACTTCCTGTATGAAAATCTTATTTTTCGAGCGGAAGTGACGTCATACCGGAAATACGTCATATCCAGTGTGAAAATCTAATTTCTCAACCGGCAGTGACGTCATACCGGAAATACGTCATATCCTGTTTGAAAATCTTATTTTTCAATCGGAAGTGACGTATTTCCGTTCGAAAAGTGAGTTTACCGGAAAGTTTACGAAAAAGAACATTTCGATCGATCGGCATCGCTGTATCGGTCTAAGCGACACGTTTTCTCTGCGCTCGCTGATCTAGTTTCGAGTGCGTATCACGTAGTGAACGGAAATACGATAATAAACGATGAATAAGAACGACAGTAAAAAAAAAAAGGAAGAAAAAAAAAAACGAGAAGATGTTTTTGTCACTTTCGGCGTCCCTTTAACGTCGTACGCGCGTCCCGATAGGTCTGCGCGTCGCATGCTCATGGGAATCTAAGCTTTTTTTATCGGGCTCTTCCAGGTCCTTCCCACAGTAAGAGCCACCGTGAGACATTACACGTGTAGAACAGAAGCCGGAGGAACGGCTATGGCCGAACAGTGAACTGGGATAGTTTCGTTGTTTTTCAACCTCCGAATGTTGGAGTTCACGGGAAACGGCATACACTTTTCCGTGCGAGGACACCGGAGGAGTTTGGTTGTATCGGGGAGGCGAGGGGTCTCGATGGACTACTTGAGCGTGTTCCGAGAACGGACCAACGAGTGTCTCCGCAGCATCGCTGTCAACGTTGCCCGCGGTGGAAGTGAACGGCTATAAAAGGACGAGAACACGAGCCGAAGGGAGAGAAGACAAAGACGGAAGCCCGTGGAAACGGCGCGGTAACGTTACGACCGAGATTTTCCCCGGGAAGAACAAACGTCCTAATCGAGCCCCGGGGACTCGTATCGTGGCCGGAATGGACGGGCTTCGGGACTTCTCTCAGCCGCAGTGTTGGGACGAAGGTACAATCTCGAGGAGCAAAGAGGGACGTAAAAATGATGAAGATTGCGAGGACAAAAATTATTTTCCCCTCTTCAAACTGAATCGTCGAGATAAATCGATAATAAGTATTACAATGACTCGACGAAAGCTCCGGTCGTTAGGGGAGGCGAAAGGCACTGCGGTCGTGTTGAGGGGAGTTTCTATGTTTCTTGGCCTAAAGAATCGATTGGTAGGGATTGTTTTTTTTTTTTTTTACAAAGAAATTATTCCGCCGATTATTTTCGTATTTGTCAGGTGCATTTGTTCAATTTACCTCTTGTCACATGTAAATTTTGAATTACGGATGTTGGAAATTCGGGAAAGTGGAAAACTTTGGTTCTCGATTGCGTAAGTTGGAACTTAGCTCCAAGTGTTTTGAAAAAAGGTTCTTGAAGTATATCTGTGATGGTGATTGAAGTATATCGGTCGACTTGCAGGACTAACAAGATTCAATTGGTTCAATAACTATGACCTTGTCAATAACAATAAATTTCAAAAAGGTAACCGATTTGACCCAAAGAGGCAGAAAAACTCTTCAAGCCAAAAAAAGAATCCGAAAGCTTCTCCCCACAGGAACCGTTTGATCTCACGCGAATGTTGAGAATTTCGGAAACTGGAGAGCGTTGGAAAAAAAGCTTCTCGATCTTATAAGTTCTTGAAGTATATCAGTGATGGTGATTGAAGTGTATCGGTCTACTAGCGGGACTAACAAAATTCAATTGGTTCAATAACAATGACCTTGTTAATAAGCAAAAATCTTAAGAATAAAACCGCTTTGACCCAAAAAGGCAGAAAAACTCTTCCCTACCCAAAAAAATGTCTCCGAAAGCTTCTCCCCACAGGAACTGTTTGCTCTTACGCGAAACGCTAGAAATCATTGTCGAACCTGAATACCGCAGGACGAACCAAACCACAACCTCACGGGATTTGATAGCCGTGACGTGCCTGTGGATGTCATCCGTTCTCCATCTCGCGTGACACTTACGACGTTCGGGATCTCCCGCCTCCTTACCGGAAATACATTAGAACCGGATGTCGGGTCAACTTTCAGCACTCAGTGTGACGTCCCCGAGAACCATCGACAAGACTTTCGTCGACTGCGGACCGAGAGTTTAACGACGCAGTACGATGACCCCGAGCGAGCTAAAACTCCGAAAGTCAAAGACCGGTGGATGAGAGGCCATGTTGAAAAATGCTAACGCTAACGAGGGAGGAAAGATGGATAAAGAAACCGAGGGGTTCGGGGTAAGACGAAGAGGCGAAGAGATGTCGTCCGATGCGATTTTCTTCTCGAGAGCTTCCATTTCGAGGGTAGGGCATGCCTTTGTGCTCCTCCCGGGCACCGGCCCATTTTTATATCTCTCTTTGGGCTCTAGACGAGTCCTCTTCTTGGTCTGGACCACCGTCGTCGCCAACCCCTTTTTCGCTTTGCCCTCGCTTCGGTTTTTCGCCCTCCCTTCTTAGGGGGGGAAACACATCCCCTCGAGCCAGCCACCCCTAACCCATTCGCCAGACCCTTTTCTTGTCTTGTCCTCTCCAGCGTTCGCCCCCCCCCCCCCCCCCCACCTACACCGCCCTGCGTAACCTACTACTTCACAAAGATGGCTCCTCGGTCTCGAGTCCGCGGCGGTGGTAGGAACTTATTGTTCGAGCGGCGATTATCTCACCCTCCAACCTGGGATCCTCCGGCATACCAACGAAAATCCCGTGGCTCGAGGGTGTCCTCTCAGGCGCCTCCGAAGAAACCGGGACTTCGGTCTCGGTCGCTTTCACTCTTGAAGAGGTGGGAACCACCGAGGAAAAGACTTTCTGCACCCGGGAGCTCTTACCCTCTATCCTCTCCCGGCTCACCGTCGAAACCGCGGGAATGAGAGTCTTGGAACGTTCGGTGGCGACCGCCGTCGTAGGGAAAACCGAAGAATCCTTACTCTCACTCCACTTCCGACGCCCAATGTTCGCCCTCCAACCACGACTTTTCGTCTCGATAAGGCGTGGAAGAGTATTCGTATTCTGCATTCAGCGATTTCTACGATGGCACCTTACCGACCCCCCCCCCCCCCCCCCTTTACCCGCCACCGCCTCCAGAGCTGACGGGATTTATATACCCACTGAAGTTTCGATGGCGAATGATCGATACGACATCGCTTCGCGGTCCTATCGTATATAAAATCGATTACGGGCTTTGTCGCGCGGTAAATCATCCCCGAACATCTCAGCATGGTAGTCGGTTATACGCAATTATTGGGAACGGGCAAGGCTCGGATAACCGAAAAAAAAAATGTGGGATAAGATATTTGAATTTGCAAATAATTGGCGTTTTACCGATGGAGCATTTTCTTCGTGTCTTTGAGACAATTCGACGATTTTAATCCGTTTCGAATATTCGAAAGTAATCGACGATTGACTGTACGTTCCTAATTTCTCGTGTGCTTTTCGATGCCGGTAATCAATTTATCGTCACGACTTTCCTGATGGTACTTTTCTTTGTTAGAAACGGCATTAAATCGAATCCTGCCTCACTTTCGCCATGTAAAATGGCCAAAATTTTACATAGTCGGTTATTCGTCACGTACTTTCAGATTACACGAATATTATTTTCGATGAGGGCTTCCGGAGGGTACCTTTCTTTGTTACGAGTGGTAAAAACCGTCCTAATTGACCCTACGGGAATGTCTATCGCTTCAATTTTCGGTACATCATCTTCAATTGGATATTCGATTGGATTGTAACAGCGAGGGGTCCCCGAGAAGATTCAGTTTCGTCTCGGGGCGCCTCGGGCGATTGAAATTCAAATCCAAGCTCGGCAACTCGTACTCCGTCCGAACAGGCGACGGCATCGTCGTAGTTCGTAGTTACATCCCGCGGATCCTCGTGCCTAGTCGCCAGGGGTTACCGAGCTCGGGCTTTCAATGCCTGTGGAGTTCGAGTGGGACGCTCTTGAACGTCCACTCGATAAACGTGTCCCTGCCGAGTGGACGGCAAAAACGGCCAAGGACTTTCCAAACTGAGCACATGTATACATTCATCAGCAGCGATGACTCGCCCGAAGTGACAAATGGTTTAAAAAAAGCGGACCTCCACCAACGAAAATTCAAGCGAATTGTATTGGGGGCATCAAATTTCTCATGATAACTCAGCTTTTATTACCCCCAGAAGTCTGATAGAGTTTTATATTTCCGGTGAAATGGAGACCCTCAAATATTTGCTCCAGCTGACGCGGTCTTCCTCCCCTTTCCGATGCGTATCCCTCCCGAAAATGACTGTGAAAGACGACATAGCGATGACAGGCAAACAAGTTGCCTTCCCGCCGGGGATTTACGCGGGGTCGGAACGGCCAGACCGGAAATGGGTTAGGGAGACCCCGAACGGCCAGCGAAATCGACGGGCTAGAGAGACGGTTTTTTCGTTCATTAACCATTGGCTAGATGCCCGAGGATATGCGTCGTCACGATGTCCCATAGTAGTTGCTGTGGGTGACCGGCAACGTAGGGTGGACGAATGCCGGCCATCCGGGGGAAAACTTTAATAGCTCCGTTACAAAGTGGGGTTTCGACAAAACAAATAGTCTTGATGGATGCCAAGATGCGTGGATCTGTACAAATATTATCTCACAATGGAAAATGGCAGCTGTTGATAAACCGGGCCAAAGCCTTTTCGGAATCTGCCTAAAATTTTGGAATTTGGCCCAATGGTTTTCCATCGACATGCTGAATAAGGTTAGTCAGGAGCCAATCTGACGTCACTGCCGTTTTTTTAACGGCAGTTGAAAACGAGATGGTAAATCTTTTTCAAAATTGGACACAATCTGTAGTAAAGTACGCTCTTCAGTTGGTTAATTTTTTATTTCAATCGAACAGGAATTGCCGGAGAAAAACGCTAAATCGTAGCGTTTTTGAGGTTACATCCTATCCTTCCCATGTTAAAATACGTAACTTTGATGTCACGTTGCAAGAAAACTACACGGTTGAAAAATCTCAAAAAATTCCAACAAATAAAGCGTCTTTTCTTCTGTAGGCTACATAAGTTTTATCAAGATAGGACAGAAACGACTTTTGGCAAGGATATTCTTGAAAATCGAGAAAGTTTGACGAGTTTCAAGCTTATCCGAGTTGCGCGCCGTCACCTGAGAACCGCACGAGGGCACAAGGAGTTTCCACTCGTAGTTCTTCTTTCCGACATTCCGCCTTTGATGTAAACACGAAGAACAGCGTAGTTCGAGGAAACACGGCTTCTCGGTTGATGTATTCGTCGAGAGAGGCCGAAAACGTACCCACGAGCGAGACGGGCGAGGGGTCATTGAGGGTCCTTTTGGTGTTTATGGAACACGACGCGAACCAGTGGAAACGCACCAGTAGGCTAGTAGGCCATCGGGCAACAGGAACCCCCAACACTTCGCTGTTTTTCTTGTTCCACTTTCTATGCATTGCTTTTTTTTTTTTTACTTTTTTCTATTTTTTTTAAATGTATCTCCCACCGGTTTCCACTCGCTTTCGCCCCGACTGCCAAACATGTCCTTGTCTCGTTGAAGCCCCCTCAACAATCTTTTGGCCCTTTTGTCCGCCCCGGTTTCTCTTGTTCTCGTGTCAGTCGTACAGATTTGGAGCTTTGCCAATCTTTCCCGTTCTCTTTTTTTTTCTTTTCATCTCGTTACGCGGTCAGATTTTTCTTTCGGGCTTTTCGTTGCGGAAGTTTACCGGCTGGTTTTTCGTAGCGTTGCGGAGAAAGCGGATCGTTGCCGAGGCTGGAAGCTTCGTGGAATAAAGTGCAGAGAAACAAGAGGATATACGGACGTGGTCGCTCGGGGCGCTCTCGGGCGTCCCGTACGAAAGGATTTAAAGGTCCCGGAGCCCCGGAGGTCGCCGTAACCCGGGCCAGCTTGATATACAACCGCCCGGATCCGGCCGCAGTACGGTGGAAAACCGGAAAGAGTCGAGCGCGGTGGTTCGAACGTTTTGAATGAACCACGGTGGTCGAAGGTCAGTTCAGAAATGTTCGGTCCTCGCTTGGATTGCGGTGAAAGAAAAATAGGAAAATCGCCACGATAAATGGTCCCATGATGTCGCAGAGGGGCAAAACGGACCAGTTTTACCAATTTTTCGCGGTAAACAACAAAGACTTTTATCAAAATGGAGGCCGTTGGTCCCTTTTGCCCCGGTGTTTCATTTCATCACGCTCTCACTTCCCCCAACACATCCGATCGTTTCTACCTCTACATCATTCAGTTCTTTTAATTTCCAATTTTTCTTCTCTCTACTAAATATTAAAATACAATATACATTATTAAAAAGCCACAAATCAGTATTCAGTAAAACCGCTCAAGAGCCCCGATCTCGGTACGACGAACAAAAAAAAAAAAAATATCCCAAGCTTCCGCGATTGAAATATTAAAAATTCTCTTTCCTCCCTCTCTCTGCCGTAATTCCTTTATTTTTCTCCCCGGCACGAGATACTGCGACGGGAGTCAAGTTGTCGACTGGCTGGAAGTTCGGGCTCGGGACGGGAGAACAAAGAGTGAGTGGCGGTGGAGCGAAGGTACGCGGGAGAGGCGAACCGGCAGCAGCATCAGCGAAGTAGCGAGTTTACTCGGGAGCTTCCGTTTCTGATGCCGCTGAAGAAAGGGGTTGCTGGTACGTGTTCCGCCGCGCGTATAGCGGGTCTCGCGCGCCCGCGCTCTCGCGAGAGAGCAAAGTGTTCGACGAGGGGTTGGGGCAATCGCCGAGGACAAAGTTGCAACGAGGTGGAGAAAGAAAGGGCTGGTCTGTTTCGTCGGAGACGAACGGAGAGGGGAAGCGGGCGGAGAGCGAAGCGGCGGAGCAGACAGGGGCGAGCGGGGAGGCTGTGGAGGATCCGACGAGTACCGCCGGTCGACGCTCAGGAGTGGAGAATGAGACGAGATGAACGAAGAGGAGGAAAGGTCGAGAGTAGCCTGCTCGAGCTCTACCCGTCGCCGAGACATTTTTACAATGGTAGGAACGTCAAGATAAACAGTGGAACGTGTGATAAAAAAGAAATTAAAGGAAGAAATAAAATGTGTTTTACATTTCAGTGATGTAAGGGAAATTTGCATGGGAAGGAGGAAAAGAAAAATCGCACGCGGAAATTAGAGGGAATCGCGAACACTTCTGGATGGTATAAAAGTCCGATGAGAATCAAGTATATTACAGGTGCTGAAAAGATTAATTTTGCATAATGATAATTGGAAAATTGATGAAAAATAAACTCGTTCAACTGATCTCCCGAAAAACTAACTTTTTTTAACGGAAATGATTCGATAACTTTTCTGAATACCTGTGAATTTTTTGAGATTTGTAAATTCACTTTGAATTTTGTGACTTTCTGCACATTCAGTGAATCTAAAAATCTGAAAAAATTCATACGTATTCTGAAAAGTGAACGAATCATTTTCATTTTTAAAAAGTTAGGTTTTCAGAAAATTTGTTGAACACCTTTATTTTTCATCAATTTGTTAATAACATTTTGGAATTATCATTACGCAAAATTAATCTTTTCGGCACCTTTAACATGCTTGATTTTTTCTCAGATTCTTACACCATCCAGAACTGTTCACAGTTCCCTCTCATTTCTCCGAAACTTATGCCACGTAAACACTATTCGCAAGGACTACCTTAATGGCGCGTCATATGTAGAGGCGGAATCATTCGATACACCTCGCCGAGACATTTTTACAATGGCACAAACGTCAAGATAAACATTAGAGCGTGTGACCAAAAAAAAAAAAAAAATTAATACAAGAAATGAAATATGTTTTACATTTTAGAGATATAAGAGAAATTTGCATGGGAAGGAGGAACAGAGAATCGCAAGTCAAAGGCTTTTTGGGGAGCGTTTTTTTTTGTGGGCTTTGTGACGTCGGTGGAGAGACGGGAGGGAGCTCTCGGGTTTATTGGCTCCTCGCGTCGAGGAGAAGGTGCGTTTAATGGCGCGTCACATGTAGAGGCGGAATCATTCGATACACGTCGCCCTTTGGCTCGTGGGTGGTTTCTTCTTTCTTTTTTCTTGTGCTTCCCCGCTACCGTCGGTCCCTTCCTCACCCTCCCGCACTGAGGGATCACGGATTTTCTTTTATTTATGACCTAACCGTTACCGGCTAAGCCGCCCAGCACGGCATTCTCTCGCTCGCCTTTTTATTCCACTCCCTTGTACTCTCGATTTTTTTTTTTTTTTTTTCCCTTTTTTTTCGTGCTCTTTGCCGCTGTCTCTCGTACCACGCGTCGGCTGTTTTCCCCGGTGAAACTTCAGTTACGACGCGGCGGAACGAGGGCTTGACGTGAGCATCGGCATTTCCGATACACGGACCCGTCTACTTCCGTCGCAAATCAAATTTCAATACTCGAGGAGAACGAGACAAGAGCCAAAGGTTAAAGTTATTTTTAAAAATTTTCCCAACTTCCTTCGTCCTTTTTTCACTCGTTTAGTTAACTCGTCGAGTGTGGGGTTTCGTGGCACTACAAAAAAAATGTAGAACGCAAGTGCGCGTTCATTCCGATTTATTTTGAGAATATTTCTGGTGCACCGTTTGCGGAACAATTTCTCATATTCTCCCCGCTTCGGGGTCTCGAACTGCGCATAAATCGAAACAGGCTCCGAGGCGGATTTACCAATTCTCTATAAATTTGGAAATTTGCAATTCTTTATAAATTTGGAGATTTGCAATTCTCTACGAATTTGAAAATTTGCAATTCTCTACAAATTTGAAAATTTGCAATTCTCTACAAATTTGAAAATTTGCCATTCTCTATAAATTTAGAAATTTGCGATTCTCTATAAATTAAAAAAATCGCCAATTCTCTATAAATGCAGAAATGTCCAATTCTCTTATAAAACTCGAATTTCTCGATCAATCGCATTACTCGTAATATCTTACTCCACTTCCGCGATTTTTTTTTTCATCATAATAACAATAATTTTGCACGAACTCCACGAAGTGCGAAACAGGTCCGAATTCGTGCGGAGCAAGTCCGGAATCTCTCTAAACTATAATAAAGGTTTGCCAAATGAATGCGAGAACTCCTTAGTGTGCGTGGGAATGCGAGAGCACGGAAGAATGGAATAGAAACGAACGAGAAGGGAGAAATTTGCCTACAGTTTCTATATGCATATATACATATACATATGGATATATATGTATATGTACATGTACCACGTTCCCACACCCTGGGGAGGGATATTTTAATTGGATTTAAAGCCGGCTTTACCACTGTGCGCTACCCGCTCCTGCTGGATGCTGCTGCTCTTCCTGCCGGCGGCGCTCGGAGTTCCCATTGGAAATAAAAGCTCGCTGCCGTGCCGCCTCACACTCTCCAGTATCAGTCTAGCGCGAGGTTCGGTACCGGTATTACCTGAATCGGCACAGTCAAAGTCCTCTGATCCACTTATGTATCCACGCCGTCGGCAACGGCTCGACAATATTTTTTTAACTTCTTTTCCCCACTCTCACTGTACTCGCCTCGCCCTACCCTTTTACCGGCTATCATTTCCATTTACTTTTCTATTGTATTCAATTATGCCGCCTCGCTTTATGTAATTGCAGCTCCGCTCCTCGGTTAAAAATGCAAAGTACAAAGCCGTTTGAATACGCCGAATACCGCTCGGCCTTTCGTTAAGAGGATTCCAAAGTTCGCTGGCCCTCAAATACCGGTATTCGTAGCTCTGGACGATAATAACAATATTCCTTACAATGAAAATAATAATGGAGTCCTCGATAACAAAGCCGGGAGTCTTGGAGTATCGGTATTTATGACTCTTACACTGAGAAAAAGAATAGTGTTTCCTACATCATCGAATAATTCCCAGGGAGAACGTCTATATAGATATTCAATTCGTTAAACTATAATTGTGGTTGCAACCATGATTTTTTTGTCATTGTCGTAACTTTAAGATGTAGAAATTCCGCCTGGGAACTATTTTTTATGGTAACACGTCAGTATTGTTGCTTTTACTATGTAATTTTTTTCTCAATGTATCAAAATTTAATCGTAACAGTCGCATGTACTCACAATTATTGCGTGCCAAAGGCATATACTATACGAGTACCGGTATTTATGACCTTTAACAAATATTTAATCGTAACAGGTGCATGAACTCCCGACGATTAAGTGCCGAAGCCTGTTCGAGTACCGGTATTTATGACCTTTATCGAATTCTAATCGCAACGATTGCACAGACTGACGATCGTCGAGTGCCGAGGCCTGCCCGAGTACCGGTATTTATGACCCTCATCGTATTTTAATCGCAACGATTCCATGAACTGGTAATTATCCGGTACCGATATTAATTCGTGCTTGATAATATTTCATTGAGAGGCGGCTGGAGCGAAAATCAATGGTGCAGCGATGAATGCGTGCCCGTTTGAGCGACGAAATTACGTATTCAGGAGAACTGGCTGATAGAGATGGTAATGGATAGAGCGTGTATGAAGGATGCCGATCGCGGTTGCGATACCGAGGAATTCGCTTGAATTGGCTCGAGCCAGAGATTTCGCGCGAGGACGCCCAGTGGATTCGCCGTCGCCGCTGCTAACCGAGCGAGGAGACTGCAAGACTCGCCGCGTAACCGCAACTTGCGGTACACCCACACTACCGGCATAAACGTACGCGCGTATTTACCGATAGGCGCGCATGTGTGCGCTTACGCGCGCTGGAATTATACGAGAGGTCCGTGGACGCGGGCATGGACAACTCTCCGCGGTCACGCTCAGTATGTGTGCGAGACGAAACAACGAGAAAAAAAAAAAAAAATTGAAAAATAAAAAATCTTTCCACCACGGAGGTCGCATAAATATGCGCGCGAGACGCGCGGAGGAGGCATTAAAGAGCTCAAACCCAAGAGAGAGAGAGAGAGAGAGAGACAGACAGAGGAAGAAGGAAAATGTACATAAAAACTCACGCGAATTACCTGCCAAAAATTGCGCAATCTCCGGCCACCGACGTAACGCCGTCGGCGGTTTAATAACTCGGACCTCGGAATGGGGAAAAGTCATCGAAAGAGATGAAGAAATAAATTAATTGTCATTGGTATTTTTTTTTTTAGATCTGGAGCTTTTTTTTTTAAGTATTTGAAATGACATTTCGTTAAAAACAAATGTCATAATTCGTTATGCTTGGTAATTATAATTTCAATATTTTTGACGAAAATTTAACGCGAGAAATCAGTCCGAGATATCCGATACGCAGTTACCGTGTAGGCAAAAATGAGAGAGAATCGGTATTTATTTCCAAATGGAGTAGAAACGGGGCGTTTGGGATTACCGATAGATATATATGTATATATGTTGTATGTATATATATATGCGTGCATAATTATTCCAGAGACTGATGAATATTCCATGAAAACGCAAATAACCTGTGTTATTAGTATTAAAGCTATATATCCATATTTGTGCATTAATATGCATACAATTCAGCGTGGATTCGCCAATGCGCATTCAATGCCAAAATTCGACTACGGCATGAGAAAATAAACACGATTCCGTGATTATCCGACAGAACATTAAACATTATACATTTCACGGTAGGGGCGAGTGGAGTCCCACAGGCGACTGTGGCATGTTTTTTTTTTTGTAAATTACATTAAAATTGCTTTTTAACAACTCAATCAAGATATCGATTGAACTATCAATTGTTGAATACGATAAATATCGATCGCGAAGCACAACGAAAATTAACATTTAAATGTGAATTTTTTAAATATCGATGTTTCGAAATTCCGCGTTTGCAATAGCGTAGGTTGCGGTGTGACACGCAAATGAGATTCGCTAATATTGTTGCATCACGGCTTGTTGTCCGTGTTTGATCAATGGCGTGTAAACGCGGTATATTCATTATAACAAAATATCTGCTTTACGACCGAATGTACACAGTAAAAAAAGTTTGTACTTTTTACAACTTATTCTAACAAGCGACCACAATTTTTTTTTCTTCTAATTTTTCATTCGTAACTATCAGAACAAAAGTGCAAAGTGAAATTGTTAATGACATGGGAAGTAAAAGGACAGGTTTGTATGTCCAAACCTTGAACAAACGAGTCTGTCACTTATTTAACAAAATTATTTTTACGAAACTTCGTAGTCCGATTTTACGAAATTTTTTTTTTTTTTACTGTGCACGCGGTAAAAAAAGGTTTTCAAGGTTGACAAAATTTTTGTCAATCCTTGCATGACGGCTTGTTGCAGATGTTTGATCAATGGCGTATTGCTGAATGATTTCAGCGCAGCTGAAATCAATGGCGTTTCATTGCTGAATGAAACGCGATATATTAGTTAAAATATAAAAATAAGCTAATAAAGTGATGTAGTAAAATATCACTTTTACGACCAAACGTACAAGGCAAAAAGGTTTTCAAATTTGACAAAAATTTCTTGCCCAAAAAGCTCCACGCGGAAAAAAAAATTTGTTGGGACAACAAGAATTTTATTACCATAACTCATTTACCTGCTTAACATAGGGACAACAAAATATTTCGCTGTGGCAGCAAATATTTTTGCTGCCACAACAATAAATTATTAACGATCTGCATTTTATTAGAGAAACAGGACTATTTTTCTCCGTGCACACTCGCAGTCACGTCAATTCTACAATTAAGCGACCAGCGAAAATTTACTTTGCAAGATCGACAGCAACACTACGAGACCTTTTCCCCGTTATTTTTTCAACAAAAGTTATTTGCCCTGCGGAGTACAACAAATGTTTGTATCGAAATCCGATTCGCGATACTCGTATAGCGAAAATCCCCTTACATTTCCCAGCGCTATTTTTGTTTTATTTATCTCTTCCTTTTTTTTTGCTCCCGTTTCGCGTAGTTCGTGGAACTGGCGTTCGCGCTACTTTTTCAGTTGCCCCGCATTCGATTAAACGCTCCCAACGTTTCAATGGATACTTCGTCCGACAAAGCATCGCGGTATTTCGGTATTTCTCTCGCGCCATTTCCCGTGAAATTTCGTTATATTATTCAGTCGTTCGGTTAATTCGCTTGTTCCCGGATAGTTCGACTGCGGATCGGGGCTTGCGATCCAGTGGGTTTGCATTCGATGAACCACTCGCAGCGTCCCTCCTTCGAATCCCCCTTCGAATTAGCATAGGATGCTTATGCATATGCATTGACGACTTGACCAATCAGAGAAGCGACACGGTGTGCGTAATACACTTGCGTTAAGCCCCGGCCTCTCCGTTGCCCGGGCCCAGGAGGATCTCCCGCTGGTTATGTCTGTCCATCGGTCTGTGTCTCGACTCTCTGAATTCGCTCGATTCTCCGCGGAGCGTCGCTGGAGACGGCAAGGGGCAATCCTGAGAGACTGCAACCCGGGTTCAATCTAGCTCACGGAATTGGCCGTGGATGCGCCTCGTTACGACAGCATTCGAGAAACTTGGGACTACTCAGAGCGCTCTTCAGAAACTGAGCATACCCTGTGGGACCGCTCGTGCGCATAATTCAATTCCGGGCGGATGGCGGAAGTGGCGGACTCACCGGCAGGAAAGAAAACGTCGATGGCGCTCGGGGAGACCGTCTCGAAAATATTTCTGGAAAAATAAAAGTTTACATTTTTTTAGAGTCGAGTCGCACTGGTCTGGAGGGGTAATTGGCGGAGTGAAAAGCAGTCGACGGGTGAACGACGGGGATCTTATCGTCCGGAACGACATCCGGAAGCCCTGAGCTCGAAACTCAATCTAATCGCGCCACTTCGACTCTTACATCGCGTGCCAGCGATTTTTTTTTTTTTTTTTTTTTAGACCGTGACTCTATATTTAAGACGCGATTGTAAGGGCTGAACATGATTTTTTTTTTTGTGTCTTTTCAATTATGGTCAGATCTTTTATTTTTAGATTATGGCTTGTGGTGCACGTGTCTCTTCTAATATTATACGATCATGATTTCCTGAAGGTTACGACTTCAGAAAAATTTGTTCGTTTCATGTGGTGATTTATTTTACGAATTTGCACTAAAAACGTGGAAAAAAAAATCTTTGCTAATTTTCACCTTTAACAAAGAGGAATGTTATTACCGAACATTCGGGACACTTTGCATTGTCGACTCACTCGAAATCGCAACAAACCCAACTATACCATCTTGATTTCCTAACGCCTTTGGAAAAATTCGTTCGTTTCTCGTGGTGATTGATTTTACGAATTTGCACTAAAAACGTGGAAAAAAAAATCTTTGCTAATTTTCACCTTTAACACAGAGGAATGTTATTACCGAACATTCGGGACACTTTGCATTGTCGACTCACTCGAAATCGCAACAAACCCAACTATACCATCTTAATTTCCTAACGCCTTTGGGAAAATTCGTTCGTTTCTCGTGGTGATTTATTTTACGAATTTGCACTAAAAACGTGGAAAAAAAATCTTTGCTAATTTTCACCTTTAACAAAGAGGAATGTTATTACCGAACATTTGGGACACTTTGCATTGTCGACTCACTCGAAATCGCAACAAACCCAACTATACCATCCTAATTTCCTAACGCCTTTGGGAAAATTCGTTCGTTTCTCGTGGTGATTGATTTTACGAATTTGCACTAAAAACGTGGAAAAAAAATCTTTGCTAATTTTCACCTTTAACAAAGAGGAATGTTATTACCGAACATTTGGGCCACGTTTTATTGACTCACTCGAAATAGCAACGAACCCAACTATACCATCCTAATTTCCTAACGTCTTTACGAAAATTCTTTCGATTCTCGTGGTGATTTATTTTACGAATTTTTTGCGAATCTGCACCAAAACGGTAGAATACAAATGTTTGCTCTTTCCGGCGTTTAACAAAGCGGCTCGTTATTATCGTACATTTGGGACATTGTGTATTGTTGACGCGCCAGAAATAGCAACAAAGCTAATGAAATTACAGTCTGTTGCAACAATCTCTCGCGGGAGAGAAGCGGCAAAGCGTGCATAGAGGCCAGAATACATAAAGCCCTGAGAGGTTGAGCGTATCCAGAGCGAGCGGCATAAGGGTGGGTGTAATTTTACCTCGAGTGCCGAAGGATAAAGAGGAGGTGGCTTTGGTAGCTTCTATTGCTTCTCCACCTCGGTGCTTGGCCCGTTGCTGATGCTGCTGCTGCCGCTCGCTGCTTTGCTTTGCTACCGCAAGGGTTTGCGTTATCTCGACTAGAAACAGACGGCGCTGTTCAAGAAGGAAACCCGCAACAGCAGCACAAGCAACATCAGCGTAGAAGAGAACGGTGCGCCACGTGCTCACCACACGTACTTACCCGTTCCCCCAAGAAGATTCATCCAAACTTTATTATAAACAACGCGCTTCAACCTCGAGGAAAGGAGACTAGAACTCGAGACCCGCCTTTCGAGAGTAAACACCAAACGGATATACGCTTGCGAGTGACGCGTTCAAGATGTTTTCGATTTATCAGTCCCGGAAAAAAATGTGCTGTCGCTCCCATCGTGAATAATGTTTTGATATTATTTTCACGGCATAATGCGCACTATTAATGTATTGAAAGTAGATGATCCAACGACGTGTGGACCGATGAGAGAGCAGATCACTTTCCGGTTTAAAAATATTGTCCTCTTGACCCGAAGTGACGTCGCAGAGAAAAACGTCACTTTCGGTTTCAAAAATCTCGGTTTTTTTTTTTTTTTACCGAAAGTGACGTCACATGGGGAAACGTGACTGCCGGTTTGAAAATCTTGGTTTTTGACCGGAAGTGACGTTTTACCCTGTGACGTCACTTTTGGTAAAAATTGGGATATTCAAACCGGAAGTGACGTTTTTCCCTGTAAAGTCACTTTTGGTAAAAAAAAAAAAACAATTGTATATTCAAACCGGAAGTGACGTTTTATCCTGTGACGACACTTCCGGTAAAAAATTGAGATAATCAAACCGAAGGTGATGTTTTCTCCCGTGACGTCACTTCCGGTCAAAGACCGAGATTTAAAAATCGGAAGTGACGTCACAACGAGAACCGTAGACTTTCAAACTTACATCGAGCGAGCCGAGTGGCAAAGAAATCTTTTTGTTCTTTTGAAAATTAGGTAAAAGGGAGCACGTGCCGGTGGCAATGATTCCACTCGAGGAAAAAAAGAAAAGGAAGTTTCGAGCAGTCACCTGCTTCTGGCAGGTGCCCTGGGAGTCACGGATCGTTGACTCCTCGCTTGTTCGTGTGTTTGTCGCTATTTCCGTTTAGTGATGGTGGTAGAGGGCCTTCGGTGAACTCCCCACAGCGACAAGGCGACCGGAAACCAACGGTGGAAACGTGGAAACACCGTTGCCCATGTCAATGTCGTGCGATAGCGGGTGTTCACGACCGAAAATCGACTCCGCTCTCTATCAGTGGTTAAGAGGAAATTGCCAAAAAAAAAAAAAAACGGGGGTTCAGACGAAGTCGCAGTAAAACGATTCTCGTTCGACGGACGGAGAGTGCAAAGAAGGTGGAAAAAAAAGAAGAAAAAAAAAGTACGGCACAGGTGGTCGGCCGGACGGTACGCTCCGTGCTCGCAGGCCAGGTTTCGGTCTTTCGATCCTCGGCTATCGGATTCTTCAGATTCCTGGGACGGAGATCGAGAGAACGAAGTGAGGCTCCGGTTTCGGTCGGTCGACTTTTCTTTTTTTTTTTTATACAACGAACAAAGGGCTCTTTTTTGCCTCAAGTTGACGCGAACATTTTCCGTCGACCAAAGATTACGTTTAAGGTTGTACTTACAGACAGTCCAGTTCAGGTGAGTTCAGAGAGAGGAATTGCGAACACTTCTCGATGGGATAAAAATCTGGAAAAAAATCAAGCAAATGGAAGTTTATGCAAAGATTGATTTTCCATAATTATAATTCCAAAATATTATTAACAAATTATTGAAAAATAATAATTGTGCAACGAATTACCGAGCAAACTAATTTTTTTATTTCAATGAAAACGATTTGTTAATTTTTCTGAACACGCATGAATCTTTTTAGAATTTTGTTTAATTTTTGAAAATTGCGATTTCAAAGAATTACACGAAATACTGAAAAAAATTCATACGCATCCGGAAAGATTAACAAATCGTTCTAATATGACCAAAAAGTTAGGTTGCCGCGGGGTTCGTTAAACAATTGTTTGTCATTAATTTATTAAGAACATTTGGGAATTACTATTATGCAAGATCAATCTTTCCAGCGCCTTCCACATGCTTGATTTTTTTTCCATACTTTTATCCCATCGAGAAGTGTTCTTTTGTTAATTCGTTAATAATATTTTGGAATTATTATTGTGCAAAATCAATCTTTTCCCCACTTTCCTCTTTCAGATTGTTAACTCACTTCAGATTCTCTCCATTTTCCCCGAACTCACGTGAGGTCGGACTCTCTGCAAGAACTACCTTAGAATCAAAAAAACCAACGATACGGACGATTCCCCATTACTCAACGATCCCTACCCCAGCAATTAACGAACCTCTTACGAAATAATCGAATATTTATTGTAAATTGTTCCTTCGATCGGCTGCGGGCGTCGCACCGCGGCAGTTGGATGTTATTCCACTCGGTTGGCGAAGGCTGATGAGAAATCAAATGAAAAACGAAACGGCTCGGAGCCAAGGAAGCTGCATGGTCGGTTCCAATATCGTCGACGACTTTGACACGAATAATAAGTAACGCCGATAGGGCATCACGCGCGCCCCGGCGTTATAACGAGAGCGGGCCGGTCTAGTGTGCACAATAATTATGAATCAAACGAACTTGTGAAGTTCGATTGTAATTATATGAGGGGCTCGTTCGAGATGATTACAATGTAGTACTGCCTACTGCCGCTAGATTTCACCACGTATTTAGAGACTAAAAACGAAAAACTGCCGCGCAACCGCTCGCCGGGACGCGCAGCCATCTTCATATCTTTCAGAGACAAGGAATTCAGGGAGGGAAAAGATTAAGGGAGGGTGTAATCATCTCGAACGAGCCCCTCATATAATTACAATCGAACTTCACAAGTTCGTTTGATTCATAATTATATTTCGTGGCTCGTTCTTCGAGATTACAATGTAGTTGTTTAGAGTAAGGTACATTGTTTCACACAAACCAAACACTTTTATTTATAAAAGGAACAAAAAACACAACTTTTGTATTCAACTTCTTAAACAACTGTTCTAAGAATTATTCTTAGACATAATCGCTGCAGCGAAACCCTGACGATCGGTAGATACTGGCCGGTTATAAAATTTGGCGAACACATTTGACCTTGCTGACCACCCTGCGGTGTTTCTGATTGTATCCAAATCAACTCCCCTTAAAAAGGCCGTTGACGTTGCCGCATGTCGCGTGCTATGGGCTTTGAACATCTCCGTATTAACTCCGGCTTGACGTAACACGTCTTTGATCCAACGACTTAAAGACTGCGTTGACGCTGCCTTAAAAGGCGTTCGTGAAGTTAAAAATAAACCTTGGATGTCTCCTCGAAGCTCTTTCGTCACTTCCAAATATCTCTGAATTGCCGAAGCCGAACACAAACTTTTTCGCTCACTGAAAAAAGGCAACAACAATAAGGGCTGAAGCCTACCAGGTTTCGAAGTCTTTATAAGATCGGGTATCGCGATCTCCATCTTAGAATCAAATATCGCAATATTACCGATTTTAATGAGCGAAAAAGTTTGCATTCTATGAGCGGTACTCAATGCCAACAACATTAAACACTTTTCGGATAGCTGTTTCAGCGATAACGACTCTAATGGAAACTGTTTTTCCAGATAGTTTAAAACTATATCAACATTCCAAGTTGTCGAGTACCTTGGCTTTAATGGCTTGAGCCTGAAAACTCCTTTTAAAAATTGAGAAATAATCCCTTCACTTGTAACATCTTTTGACAGCACTAAGCCCAAAGCTGCCCTGGCGGAATTCAGGGTACCATAGGAAGCTCCAGCCTCGAAGCTCACCGTCAAAAATTCCAATACTTTTTTCGAATTTGACGTGAATACATCGTAACCCTTTTCCATGCAAAACTTCCACCAACTCTTCAATGGAGAGTTGTATTGCTTCAAAGTTGAATCTGCCCACGAGGCCATAATTATGTCGATCGAAGCTTCGGATACGTTTTGCCTGCTGAGCGCCGTCCTGATAACCTCCCTACCACCAGGGAAAGACTTCGAGCCAATGGATGTTGGATCGATCTACACGGCGAGAAGAGCAAATCAAGTGCGGGTTTAACGAAGTAAGGCCGATCGACCAATAAAGAATTAAAAATAGGAAACCAAGGCTGAGTGGGCCAATTGGGCACAACCAAAATACCCTCCGCCTCATCTGTTATTATTTTCCGCAAGGTTTTCAATACGAGCGCAAATGGTGGAAACGCATAGAAAAACCACTTTGACCACGGAACCGTGAAAGCATCGATCACCAAGGCTTCCGGGTCTCTCAACCATGAACAAAAAAGCACGCATTTATTGTTTATACGAGTCGCGAACAAATCGATTTCTGGGGTTCCAAAGCGAGAAACGACGGAGTCAAAAATCTCGTCATTTAACTCCCACTCGGTATCTATGTTTTTAATGCGCGATTCTCTATCCGCTTCTATGTTTTCTTTCGAAGCAATGTAAGAAGCAAAGAGCCACAGATTCCTCTGCTCACAAAATTGCCAAATTTGACGAGCCAATCCATTAAACTTGGGGTATTGAATCCCACCCATCTTATTTATATACGAGATCGCCGTTGTGTTATCCACGCGAAGAAGAATCTCGCAATTTCTCAATTCCGTAGCGAAACATTGGAGAGCTAGAAACACAGCTAACAGTTCCAAGAAATTGATGTGACAACGCCTTTCGTATTGCGACCACAAACCATGGGTCTTTATGCCTCCACAAAAAGCACCCCAACCCGTAGTCGAAGCGTCTGTAAAAATCGTTAATTTATAACACGAACGCTTGATCGGATTAAACGCTGAAGGTATAGCGCGTTTCCACCAAAGAAACTCCGACTTGAGGTACTCTGGAAGGATCATATTTTCGTCGTAATCGTTTCCATTAATACACAATGCAATGAATTTCTCTTTTTCTAACCATTTTGTACGAAGCCAACCATAAGCCACTGCTGGGCAGGCCGAAACCAAAGAACCAACGAGCTTCGCGAAGTCCCGAATCTCACATGTTCGAATGGCTAAAAATTTATCAATCAACCCGATCAGCTTTGTTTTCTTTTCCACGGTTAATTCTAAACCCATTCTGGTAGAGTCCAAGACAAAACCTAAATATTTACACCTTGTTGCCGGAGTGAAACTACTCTTCCTTGTATTTATCACGAACCCTAGAGACTCTAAAAACTCGATCGTAACTTCAACATTCTCCCGACAAGCTGGATAACTGCCCCCGACGCAAAGGAAATCATCTAAATAGACCATAGAGATGAATCCTCTAGCACGAAGAACGTGTAGAACAGGCTTCATAATCTTTGTGAAGATCCAAGGACTCACGGATAAACCAGCCACTAAACAAGTAAACTCAAAAGTTTGCTTCTCAAACTTGAAACGAACAAAACGTCTACTTTCTTTGTGCAAAGGAACCAGGAAGTAAGCATCCTTCAAATCAATTGAGGCTAAAAAATCGTTCGGAGAAAATAACTTGGTGGCTGTTCTCAAATCCTCCATTTTAAAATGTTCAGTAGCTATGAATTCGTTTAAGCGTTTTAGGTTCAAAATAAACCTATAAGAGCCATCCGGCTTGGGCACCAGGAAGTATGGCGATAAAAACTGATTACGAGAATCAGTGCAAGGTTTAATTGCCCCGACGTCTAACAATTTGCCAATAGCTGCCCTTAGAGGAACCATCTCCTCCACTGACCATCGAGGGACAGGAAGAGAAAAATTCGGCGGAGCCTCTCCGATAAACGGAATTTTAAATCCCTCGATCGCTTGCAAAATGAACCTGTCTGAAGTTATTTTGCCCCACTCAGCCTTGAATCGTTTCAAATTTCCAGCCACAACTTTAACCTCTGTCCTCACTATCTGCTCTATCTCTTCGCCGGCGGTTGTTTGTCCGTATTCTCCTGATTCTCCTTCCCTTGAGGAGTCGATTGACTCTTTGACTGGAAACGGCGACGAGATCGGTTCTGCTGACGATTCCCCACCGACGAAAAATTCTTCTGTTTCGACGGTGGGCCTTTGAAGTTTAAAGCTTTGCCTTGAGGTTTCTCAGCCGGTTTCTGAGCAGTCTTCATTTTTAAATCGTCACCCAATTTGACAATCGACTTGGCGTCCTTAATTTTTGCTTGGAGGTCCGGGCCGTACAGAAATTCGCCAGGCTTCGTGTTGTCTAACGCCGTACGCAAAGGCTTGCTTATCCCCGGAGAGATAAAAGCTCTTCGTGCCAACGACTCTTTATAATGAGATGCCGCAAGCAATTTACCTGCGTCGCAAAGATATTCTATCAATTGCAGCCTATCGATGCACTCGTCATTGTTCACCAACAACATTGTGATCGCTGACCCCAATGCAACCATAGCAGAGCCAATCATTTTTTGTGAATTCACAAAATGTTTGTCTCGCTTAGCCGTCACCTCAGACAGCGAAGCCTCTATCTCGATATTGAGCTTTGGCGCGTCCAAAGGACAATTCCCCGAACGCCCATACTTCTTTAATAATTCATCGAGTATTTCTTTTTTGAGGCCAGCGGACATCCAACCTTGCCATCTCAAAGCCAAGTCTGGTTGCAAGGAGAACTTTTCTGAATCTTCCTTTCCAGGGTCATCGCCCAAGAGCTTTAAGGTTTCTTCATCCAACGATGAAACACACGCCCCAGCATCTTTAGCGGAAGCCTCTTCGCTTAGCAAGCCATCTGGTGTCTGATTCACCTGCGATGGAGACAAAGATTCTGCTGAATCACTCAGCGAATGTGGAGGTGGAAGCTGATTCCCTGCAGCAAGAGCGATAGCAGCTGCTAGAGCCTCTGTTGAAATTCCCGATAGAACTGGGATGGCCGGAAGGGTATCCTTCACAACCTCGCTCTGCACAGGACGAACCTCTGTTTTTTCCAAACAAAGAAAAAACAAGAATAATCACTGGGTGTTTCGAACTGTATCGAAATCTACCAGTTAAGAGAAGGTCTCCTGAGCTATGATCAGGCATGGACCTCTCATACTTTTTTTTTTTTTTTTTTATACCTTCGTTCCGTGTCGCAGCTCTGCTCGACGACGACCTTGACCCCTTGGATGAGTCTCTCGAATCCCTCCTGGATGAAATCCTCGAATCCACTTTGAATGTTGCATCCTTATTCGACGTGTTTTTTGACGACGAATCTTTCGACGAGCCGTTCGCCGAATCTTTTGACGAGCTCTTCGACGAAACTTTCGCCGCATCATTCGGCGATTTTTTCGACGCATCTTTCGACGCGCCATTTTCTTCTTGACTACGCAAAAAGCGATCTAGCCTAGCTTGAAGCTCCAGCATCTTTTTCGCAATTTCACGCACGTCTTCTTCTTTATTTTTATTATCACGATCCCTTGACCGGGATCTCTTCTTCGAATCACTCATATTTAAAAATCTTTAGACCGAAAAAAAACCAATTAAAACGGTAAAAAACTTTAACAAAAACTCTAACGTGGCTACTCTCTGACGCACCAGAAACAATATGAAGATGGCTGCGCGTCCCGGCGAGCGGTTGCGCGGCAGTTTTTCGTTTTTAGTCTCTAAATACGTGGTGAAATCTAGCGGCAGTAGGCAGTACTACATTGTAATCTCGAAGAACGAGCCACGAAATATAATTGTAACATGTGGGTGCCTCGCCAAGGGCAACCAGGCTTGTGCCGCAATCCCTCTGTAATTCAACTCTCTCGATATATCCGTTCTGGTGTTCGTTTTAGTGATAGTCCTACGGTTCTATTATTACTCCGCGCCCGAGCCCACATATTGAAATGCATGTTACACATGCAACGAGCCCGCGCGCCCGTGTATATTTACAATACAGACATGTACAAACATTCTGCGATCAAACACACACGAGGATGAAAAAAAAAAAAAAAAAAAAAAAAAAAAAAATAGTCCTGAATAACATATCTCGTGCGCGCGCACCCGCGAATGACCGATCGCGCAGCCTCGATCCGGAGCATTGTAATAACAAAGATCACGTAACATTAGATCGACGCGGTCGGGCGACGGTGATCTCACTGTGATCGTGATTATTAGTCATGAAATACGATAGGAATAGAAATAGTGTGGTATATAGGTTACAGCGAGAACCGAGAATGACACCGATCTAACTTTGTAGTTTTTACATCGCAGCCCCGTTGAGTCATCGAATCTGTCGCTACTGGCGCTGGGAGCAATCGCTGGATCTCGCGTGCGCAGTAATGGACGATTACTGTGTCGCGGGTGAATTGTAAACACTGCGGTGGTCGTGTTATTAAACGAAGTTTTAATAACCCGTGTCGATGGAAAGTCGAGATTTGCTTGTCGCTAAACATTACAATTATTGCGGCACGGAATTTTTTGATTCGGGTGTTGAGCGTTGGGCGGGCGTGTTTTTGGCGTCGAAGGGATGTGCGAGTCGATTCCCAACTTGCTAGGGCGGTACATTGGGTGTAGGGACATTGTGGTGCAACAATTTACATGGTTAAAGTGACGTATGGGCCGATTGGCAATCGTTCTTTGAGGTTAAAGGGACGTGCGAACCGATCCGAACCAGTCTGCAGCGTCGAAGGGATGGACAAATCGATTCTCAACTCATTGGGGAGTTAAATGATGTATTCATTTACTACTGCAGGGTTAAAGGGACGTATCGAATGATCGGCAATGGTTTTTGAGGCCAAAGGGACGAGTGAACCGATCCGCACCAGTTTTTAGCGTTGAAGGGATGGATAAATCGATTCTCAACTCATTAGGGAGTTAAATGATGTTCATTTAATACTGCGCAACAGTGTGCAGGGTTAAAGGGACATATCGACGGATCGGCAATCGTTTTTCGAGGTCAAAGGGACGTGTGAACCGACCCGCACCAGCAGTTGGCGTTAAAAGGATCGATAATCAATTCTCAACTCATTGGAAAGTTAAATGGTGTATCAATTTACTACTGCGCAACAGTTTCCGGGGATACAGGGACGTGTCGACGGATTGGTAATAGTTTTTACGATCGAAGGGACGTATCGACGGATCCGCAATGGTTTTTGAGGTCAAAGGGACGTGTAAACCGATCCGAACCAGCATTTGGTGTTAAAAGGATCGAGAAATAAATTCTCAACTCATGAGGAAGTTAAATGATGTATAAATGTAGTGCTGCGCAACAGTTTCCAGGGTTACAGGGACGTGTCGACTGATTGGTAATAGTTTTTACGGTCGAAGGGACATATCGACCGATCGTCAATGGTTTTTGATGTTAATGGGACGCGTGAACCGATCCGCACCAGCCTTTAGCGTTAAAGAGATCGATAATTAGATTTTCAACGCATTAGGAAACTAAATGATGTATCAATTTACTACTGCGCAACAGTTTCCAGGGTTACTGGAACGTGTCGACTGATCGGCAACCGTTTTTGAGATTAAAGGGCCGCGTTAACCGATCAGCACCAGCTCGTGGCGTCAAAAGGATCGATAAATCAATTATCAACTCATTAGAAAGTTAAATGATGTATAAATTCACTACTGCGCAACAGTTTACTGGGTTAAAGGGACGTGTCGACTGATTGGTAATAGTTTTTACGGTCGAAGGGAAGTATCGACCAATCGGCAATGGTTTTTTATGTTAATGGGATCGATAATTAGATGTTCAACGCATTAGGAAACTAAATGATGTATCAATTTACTACTGCGCAACAGTTTCCAGGGTTACTGGAACGTGTCGACTGATCGGCAACCGTTTTTGAGATTAAAGGGACGCGTGAACCGATCAGCACCAGCTCGTGGCGTCAAAAGGATCGTTAAATCAATTATCAACTCATTAGAAAGTTAAATGATGTATAAATTCACTACTGCGCAACAGTTTACTGGGTTAAAGGGACGTGTCGACTGATTGGTAATAGTTTTTACGGTCGAAGGGAAGTATCGACCAATCGGCAATGGTTTTTGATGTTAAAGGGATCGATAATTAGATGTTCAACGCATTAGGAAACTAAATGATTTATCAATTTACTACTGCGCAACAGTTACCAGGGTTACAGGAACGTGTCGACTGATCGGCAACCGTTTTTGAGATTAAAGGGACGTGTGAACCGATCAGCACCAGCTCGTGGCGTCAAAAGGATCGATAAATCAATTATCAACTCATTAGAAAGTTAAATGATGTATAAATTCACTACTGCGCAACAGTTTACTGGGTTAAAGGGACGTGTCGACTGATTGGTAATAGTTTTTACGGTCGAAGGGAAGTATCGACCAATCGGCAATGGTTTTTGATGTTAAAGGGATCGATAATTAGATGTTCAACGCATCAGGAAACTAAATGATTTATCAATTTACTACTGCGCAACAGTTTCCAGGGTTACAGGAACGTGTCGACTGATCGGCAACCATTTTTGAGATTAAAGGGACGCGTGAACCGATCAGCACCAGCTCGTGGCGTCAAAAGGATCGATAAATCAATTATCAACTCATTAGAAAGTTAAATGATGTATAAATTCACCACTGCGCAACAGTTTACTGGGTTAAAGGGACGCGTTGACCTATCATCGTACTCACATTATTTCTCAATATAGAGAAAGAAATATCCAAAATTGAAACTCGATAATTTTGTCTCACCTTTAATTATAGTGTGAAATTATTATTATTATTATTATTTTTTTAAGTAGACAAATTGAAAGTACCCACACAACTAGGCGATAAAGCAAAGTATAACACATTCGGAGACAAAGAGACGAGGACTCTTTGTGAAAGGTACGAAAGGTGCCGCGCTAACGATATGTAAACAAAAAAAAAACGCTACGAGACGTCCAGAGCGGTAGACACTTTCCATCACTTTCCTGTTACAAGAATACTCGAGAAAGACGTGCGGGTTTCCGTGTGTGTGTCGCGATGAAATAACGCTAACGGATAGACGCGAGAGAAAAACCCCGTCAAGATTCTGCATAGAAACGAGATAGGCGAATAGCGCTGGGGGAGAATGAAGAAGCGGAATATCCAGATTGAATTCGTCTCGGTGATCCCGCGAGGGAATACATTCTTTCTGCGTTCTTCAATCCTGAAGAAAATTCACCGTTTCCTCATAACTTCCAGTTCCAAAAATATATTCGAGCCAACATTTTTCTTCTGTCATATTAATAATAATCCTCTCAAATCCAACAAAATGTCGATCGAATCGAAAATCGGTATATAAAAAAATGGAATTAAATTGAAAAAAAGGTCTCGACGTTACACCATCTCTCTAGCAATAACGACGATAAATTCTAGAGCGTCTGATGCCATTTTCGCGTGACTAACGTAAGCTCTTTAGTCGGGCGATGACGTTAGAAAATTCTTCAATCCTGAAGAAAATTAACCGTTTCCTCACCACTTCCAGTTCCAAAAATATATTCGCGCAAAAATGTTCTTCCGTCATTTGGGATTTGGGATTTGGGGGTTTTGGGAGGATTCTTATTAATAAACAATAATCCTCTCAAATCTAACAAAAATGTCGATCGAATCGAAAATCGGTATACAAAAAAATCGAATCAAATTGCAAAAAAAAAAAGCTCTCGACGTTACAACATTTATCTAGCAATAACGACGATAAATTCGTTAGAGTCTCCGATGCCATTTGCGCGTGACTAATGTACGCTCTTTAGTCGGGCGCTGATGACGTTAGAAAATCTGTTGAGAGAAGCCGAGTCGGAGGTGAAAAAAATAATGATGAAAAAAAAAAGAATGATGGAAAAAAGCGGATGTATGGAAGACGGCGCATGATTCACGAGTTTCTCGACATACGTAACGAGGATAGACGTGAAAATCTCGGTAGGTTGAGAAAACCGAGAGTGGAGGGAGGAAAAAACGTACGTCTATGTCAGACGAACGTGTGGCGGTGAGCGGGATAGCCCGAGTGCATCAGGAAACAGAAGCCTCGTTATATTTCTCGGTGGCAATGGGAGGATGGATGGGACGCTTCGGTGCGGGGGGGGGGGGGGGGGGGGGGGTGGATCGGTTCGCCGAGCACCGAGAGCGACGGATAATGTTTCTGTGCTCCTCCCGGTTTTCTTCGTTCCCTGATCGTTCTTGTTATCCCACTTTGAATAAACCTACCGAGTCGCACATAGTCGTCTCAGTGTTTCACCCGGGAAGGCAAGAATACACGATTGAATTTTCGTACGCTCTCGCAACGACTGTCTCTCGTTTCGCATTCAATACCCGCTCGAATACGTTTTGTCCGTAGGTTGACAAATATTCGTCGACTGCCGGCAAGACAAAGGGCCCTCGGGGAGAATTGGAAATGCTGAAGTTCGATTAACAATCTTTTGTCCAGTTAATGATGTGTCAGCGAGTTAGAAGGCGCGGAGCTTGTTTTTGTGTTCGATTTTCGCTAGAGACAATATAACGTGTCAAGCTATTTAACGTAACAATATCGCATTATATAACATTATATTATATAATAATAATAATAATAATAATAATAATAACAATAATAATAATAATAATAATAATAATACATTATATTATTATTGTATTATTGTTACCGTTCTTTTTCGAATTTTTTTTCCTATTTTTGTGTAAATGAGAATTATTTAATAAAATTTATATAATACTTTGTAGGATTATGCGAACTACGATTATGGCAAGTAAACTTTTTTTGGAAGTTAAATCGAGTCAACCCGATTCCATCTGCAAGATCGATGCACGTATTTTCTGCTCGAGAATTCCCATTTTGGGGTTTTTATTGACATAAAAAAAAAAATTCGCTTGCGGGTTGCCAAAGAAAAAAAATATTTGTTTCAATTCTACTTTCAATTCTCACAATTCCATATAACATTGAAACAACGTCAAGACCGTAAAGCTGGCATGTTATCGTTTTAATCCGTACGGAATGTGAGAATTCAAAGTACAATTGAAATAAACGATTTTTTCTTTGGCAGCCCGCAAGCTAATTTTACTTAACTAATTGACATTTATTTCTCAGTGCGCACGAAAAGGGCGCATGAAATAAACAGTCGAGGCCTCTTTTTCCTCGCGACTAAAATTTATAATTCCATTCGTCGACCAAGGAACGCCTTGGAAACTATTAATAACGCTCATGGACGAAAAACATAAAGAAACGCTCCTTTGTCAGCTAAGCGACTAGTGATGTAGAACACAGGCCTACGACTAATCGTAAAATATCTGCCTGAGAGATTGAGTGACTGACGACTTCGGTAATCGTTTTTCCAGTCACAGATCCGCGCTCACGAGCAACGCTCTTCCCCCCGTCCCGCCCGCATTAAATTGCATTGATGCTCGCTCGTGCGACCACGTTTATTATTATGACGATGATGTTTTAATGAGTCGTGTGGGCGCGGCACGAAAGCCCCAGCTTTTCTTCCACTCGTACGCTGCTATTGCGTAACTCTGGCCAGCCCGGGATGATTCATCCTGTGTGGGGAGCGCGAAGTGCGGTGCAGCATTTTCGACCCGTCCAAAAGAATAAAAATCAGTTTGAAAAAAGAAAATTAATCGATAGAAATGAATTCTTGAGTAAAAGTGCCGGAAATTGTAATCTTTTTTTTTTTTTTAGAATTTAGCTGATCGGTCTGCCGATCTGACTGGCCATTTACAGCGAGAGAAGTTCTAAAATATGATATTTTTATCGACAAGTGTCAAAATAAGGTGGAAAAATACTTTTCGTGTAAAAGTGCGGAGAAATCTCATCTTTCCGTTCGAGAGTCTGGTTGGACGGTCTGCAAAGCTGACTGGCCATTTAAAGTCAGGGTAGTTTCTGAACAATGATATTTTTATCGACGAGTCTCAAAATAAAGTCGAAAAATACTTTTTGTTCAAAAGTGCTGGGAAATCTCGTATTTCCATTCCAGAATTTAGCCGCTCGGCCTGCACAGCTGACGGGCATTCAAACTGAGAATACGTTTGAACAATCGTACTTTTATCGGCAATTCTCGAAATATCGTGATATAAAAAAATTAGTTAAAAAAAAAAAAAAAAAAAATAATAAAACTTCGATCGAGAAATCTTACAATGCTTCTCGTAAATATATATATTTTTTAAATCTCGCACTGGAGCTTAAATTTGTTTATGTGTAAAAACTTCGTTGACAGAAAGAGCAGTGTGGAATATTTAAATTTCACAATTTTGATATATATATATATATATTTTTTTTTTGTGAAATAAGAAAGCTTCTAAATCCGTGACTATCTTCCGAAACTGCGGCGGATGGAAAAGAAGACCGGACCGGAAAGATGTGAATGCGCGATAAATTCGGAATCGATAGTGCGACCGAGGATGAGTGGCGTCGTTGGGCACGAGTCTCGTTTCGGAATAAACCAGAAAAGAGAGGAACGCACACCGCCCGATAAAGACGGCGGAGGAGAGAAGGGGATGAGAACTCACTTTTTTTTTTTTTTTTTTTCCTCTCTTATTCTATCTTCAATACTCGCTCGGTGTACTACAAGCACGGATTGAAATCGCGAGACGAGCCGAGGCATTCATAATTCAAGCGGCACACTCTCCTTTGTTTCATCAGTAGACGAGAACAGTACCACGGCGACGACTATTACGGCGACCACGGCGACATCCTCGTCGGGAGCGGGTTGTTCTCTTGCTTCTGATCGATCCGCCATCCCGCACAGCAAAAGTAGAATCGCAAAAAAAAAACATCATCTCGCAGTTACGAAATCATTTTTCGTTGATTTTTTTTTTTTCTAGTTCCAGTTCCGGTTCCAGTCGGGCGGCGAAAACCATTTTTCAACCGAAAAAAAATTGTATACAAAAATAGGAAAGATAAAAGTATCTGTAATAAAATTTTTGGCTAAGAGGGAAAAAAAATTGAAGCTGGCGAAATATAAAAAAATAAAAAAATAATAATTATGGCGTAAAAGTATAAATGATCTCGATGGGGTCTTTCTCGGTATTAACAACGAAATCTATTTTTCCCTACAAAAAAAAGTTGTAACAAAAAAAAAAAACGAAGCATAATCTGTAACACAATTTTTGGCTAGGAGGGAAAAAATTGAAGCTGGCGAAGAATAAAAAGATTATAATAATGGCGAAAAAGTATAAATAATCTCGATGGTGTCTTCCTGGGTGTTAACAATGAAATCCATTTTCCCACATGAACAAAAATTGTATATAAAAATACGAAACATGAAAGTATCTAACAAAATTTTTGGCTGAGAGGAAAAAACAATTGAAGCTGGCGACCTAGAAGAAAAGAAAAAAAAATATAATGGTTCTAAACTTTATATAAACTCGACAGGGTCTTTCCTCGGTCTCAACAACGAAATCCATTTTTCCCCAGAAAAAGAAGCTCTAACAAAAAAAAAAGAAACAAAAAACAAAACATAAAAGTATCTGTAACACAATTTTCGGCAAAGAGGGGGAAAAAATTGAAGCTAGCGACATAAAAAAAAAAATGTCCGTAAAGTATAATCTCGGTGGGTTCTCCAGGGTGTTGAACGAATGGGGTTTAGTCATGCCGAATGACCGGGGCAATCCTCGCGCGGATTTCTCACTCCCCAGCTGTCTCGGTGGCAAGTAGAAACGGCCGGATATCCAGGGAAGGCGAGACGGGGGACAAAGAGACGTGGAACGAACCAAAGAGACGAAGAGGAAACGAGGCATAGCGTAACCAGGGGCAACCCAGGGGGCGAGGGGGGTTGAGGGGGGTAAAAGCATTTAGGTTCGCCAAGTCGTAGCGTAACATGGTTAGGGGGTCATCAGCGCGAAGGCGTATCCGAGATAAGGCCAGGGGGATTGGGTGGAAGCGAGGACGGCAGGAAAGATGAGGGGTGTAAAGGGCAAGAGAAGAGGACGAGGACGAGGACGAGGACGAGGATCGTGGAGCAGAACGGGTGATGCGACCTCTGCCGTCCGGGATTCAACCGAAACGAACAGGAAGAATAAGAACTCCGCAGAGGCTAGAAGAGAAAGCGATAAACGTCTCACGACGTGAGGGGATTCGACCGTTGAGCGGGCAGAAAAATCTCAAATCCCCTTGTACGATCTCGGTCCGCGACGCACCGAAAGCTCTGCCACACATACCGAGGCTTTACGCCGTCAGAGTTGTAGGTGAAATTTAAATTTTAAGAATGTCGACCCATTTTTATAGGAATGATGATAATAATAAGGCGGGTCGAAGGAATCCGGTCGATGCCCATTGACAATGGTTATGCGAATGTTGTACTGCATAGAGAGATGTAGGCAGCTATCGGAGAAAAGTAGGGGAGGGCGGGGCGAAATGGGACAGTGGGGCACAACTCAATTTTCCAATAATTTTTGGATGTCCCATTTTGTCCCAATGCTACATCCCGATCTCCAACACGGTTTCACCCAACTTACTTACGCGACCATTCAAAAGTGATTGGAAAATTGCGTTTTGCGCCATTATCCCGTTTTGCCCCAGTGACCCATTTTTGCTCCGCTCTCCCTTGCACGATATTGTCAATAAATGCACTTTTTCTACTACCACTAATAATAATAATAAGAATAATCAGCGTAAAAATGTTATGCGCACCTTTTCAAAATATCTTTTGTCATTTTTTTTTTCATTATTCAATAGTGAACAGTTTCATTATTTGTTCTATCTGGCTATAGGCAGGTCGGACAAATAATGAAACAAGAAACTTTTGGAAGATATACATGCTATTTTTAGGATTAATATTATTACTATTATTATTATTATTACTATTATTATTATTATTATTATTATTATTATTATTATTATTATTATTATTATTATTATTATTATTATTATTATTATTATTATTATTATTATTATTATTATTATTATTATTATTATTATTATTATTATTATTATTATTATTATTATTATTATTATTATTATTATTATTATTATTATTATTATTATTATTATTATTATTATTATTAAGTTATAACTTCAATGAGATAATAGTCAACTAGTGGTCGATTGGGCGCCGCATTGTAAGTCCTGGCGCTGAACTTACGGGCGATGAGGCCTCGTATTAAAGACTCCTGCCCCAAGTCGCCTCCCAAGTCACATGTATAGGGCAGTGGTCGATTTTTCCCAGGGGTTCCGAGACGCCGCACTTTTTCGAAAACGATCGCCCGATCGGGAACTTTCGTCGTAAACTTTTTTCCCTGCCATTCGTTCCTCCTATCGTTGTTTACATTGTATTTTTTTTTTTTATCTCGACCTCACGCGAGCTCAAACTTTCGCGATTGCGACGGCGCGATGTTTCTCATATCTTCATGCGAGTCGTAAATTTTGCATATCTGTTATCGTCAAGCTCCGACAATTCCAAAATCTCTCCGTATAATCTTTCGCGGTCTCGGTCGTTTTTCAGGTTTCTTTCTTCCCGGAGGTATTCTCTTTCCTGCTCGGTTTGCCGCGTCCTTTGCCGACTATCCTTGCCGGTATCGGCTCGGGCTGGGTGCTGGAGGAAGACCATTACTGTGCGAGTCTGATGCTCCTGGCGCTGCTGGTTCCGCGTTTATTCCGTGTCATTCTCGAGTGAACTGAATGCCGCACCCTCCGCACAATGCGTATAACGACGACGGTATTCCAGTATAGGCGTTGAAAAAAGGTCAGATCCAAGGAGAACTTTTGCCTCGACGCTCCCGGAGCGATGAAAAAGACCGTGGCGAGGGTGAAATGCCTCAGCATCCGGCGGCGTTCAGATATCGCTTCAATTCAGATACCGAAATTGCTCGCAGATAGAAGAACCTCATTGCGAATAAAAAACGCTACGAAGAGCCGGACAGCATTTTTCCTGTCTGAGAGATCTGAGAGCCTATCAATTCCATCCTAATCGATGCCAATTCATTCCCCGATCGCGAGTTCGTCGTCAATCGGACAGAGTCAAGAAATCCATCGGTTTTAGAGAGAAACAAGGAAATGGAAGAAAATGTACCGGTCGTTCGCTCGACGAGAAAACGAGTCATGAAGTTTTCCCAGTCACGCCGGAAACCGTTGGGATTCCCCTTTGCCTTTGCGCGGAACCCACAGCGGTCCGGAAACGTCTGATTGCCTTTCGTCGAACTTGCATAAAAATCCAAACATCCTCTCGGTCCGCACAGCAGAGAGATAAGACCCGGCATCTCGTAACAACGTCGCGCTATCGGCACTCGATAATGTCGACGCACACGGTCGCCGTCCATGAGGGAGAATACGTCGGGGCTTAAGTTCTCGGCGTATAAGCTGCTCGGAGAGCGCTAAGGTTCGCCGAGGACGCACCAAGGGCTTCGCGGAATCTTTGAAATCCGTCGGCCGATAGGCGGACCGGAACTTGATGAGGGAATTACGTGTGTTCGACGACTACAGCGGAAGATACAAATTCGCAACGCTCTTGTGAGGTCACCGGCGGAAGTGCGGAGTCCGTCGTCAATGCATGGCCTGTTTGACTGTGGCGGGTCCATTCGGATCGTCCGGGCATTGATGAAAGGGGCATGGGAAGAAGACCAGACACGAGCGCCGAGAGAGCGTGTGGCAATTCGTGAAAAAGCTTCCAGGAATCTTCGATTCCCGGCGGAGGTAGAGGAGCACTCAATCAACGAATTACGTACTCCGTGATCCGGTCAAGCATGATGGCCATTTTCCCGTACCCGTGGCTTCCGCCTTTTCCCGAAATCACTGTTAAAACCCATTCTCACCCTCGGCGAAAGTTTCCTCTTCCTTGTTTTTTTCCCTCAATGTTCCAACCGTCTCTTTCGCCCCCTCAATGGCCAGCTAGGCGTGTATCCATCTTCTTCGTCTTCCCTCCTCTCCTAATCCCAGACTACTCGGAGCTGTTTCGTTCCCTTCGGCACCGGCACGGTACAGTGGATAGTAGTCGCCGAAGAGCCCCTCCTCCTCCGAACACCCGTGGGAAGGAAGGGAGGAAGTGGAAGAGAGCCAAGCCAGACAGCGACCCTCTTGTTTCTTCCATCCCCGTCTCGCCTCGGACATCGGAGGAGAGGACGAGAGGGTTACCCAGATCGATCGACTCGCTCGACTAGGTGCTCGAACACCGGATACGACACCCCCTTTCCATCGCCAATCCCCGGATCTTGTACGGTTTTCGATACTCCGCGAAGCGTTAGCCCAAAGCCGGGACAGAAGCGGAATGTGACGCCATTCGCCACCTTAAACCCCGGAATCCTCCGAAGTCTCGTCTCCGTCGTCAAAAATCTGAGATATTATCGGTCGGGCACGTATGTTTCCGCATCTCGGAGACCATCAACCGTGCCAAAAGTCCACAACGTCACGGTAGCCAAACAGACCCGGAAGTCAAGAAAACCAGTCAGCCGGATTTTGTCCCTGTCGATGTTTCGCGCGTTCCCATCGAAAGATCACTGGAAACTTCTGCAGTGAAGTTCACTCGTCACTGTCGTCGTCAAAGAGCGATGTTTCCGTTAAACTACGCCCGGCGTGACGCTCGGTCATAAACGCTTCTGGTGCGGTTTGCTTGGATTACGCTCGCCGCAGGCATCGCTGGCCGATGATGTCATTCCCGCATCCAAGCTCGGACTGTACCGACACTCTCGGAGCACCGAGCAGCGTCTAGTGCCTGCCACCTTGTCGGATGTACCTACTTCCCCACCAAGAGCCGCAGTGGAATCGAAGCCGTAACTTCATCCCTGGAAGTCGCATTGCATGTAGGTGTTCGGCAATTGACTCATTGACATCCGAGCCAACAATTTCTGTGGCTTCGTACGGATTCTTCGCGGGCCGGTTAGTGGACCAGCGTCATTGCTCAAGAGTCCCGGGAACCTCTGACCCGGCGTTGGCTCTGCAGCACGGTATGTTGCAGCTAACAACGTGGGCAGCTCGGATGAGGCCTAATGATGATTGAACCTCCGCGAGACGCTGCACAGAGACCCAGTGAGGACAAGATTTCCGCATTCTTTCGATGCGATATTCTGAGCCGGACACGTCGGATGGTTCTCTGGCGAACCGCTGTTCGCCGTTGTCCAACCATAGGCCACGCACGCCAGATCAAAGCGGGACCATCCTAATTGGGCTCGTACAGACGACATCGGAACACACTTGGGCCAAGTGGTTAGAGGGTGGCCAATTGCTTCCGAGGAATTCATCTGGGGTATAATAATCCCCGGTGGTCTCCGTGACCTCGCTGGCCCCAAATCCCTCCGGGACAAAGGGAAGGAGACTTCGCCCCCCAACTGTTTCCTGCGCCCCGCGGGGCTGGCCGACATTGGCAATGTTGCCCGCACAAAGCGGACAACCGGACACCGGGCTGTTCCGATCCGACATTACGACCACCAAATGGATGTGTTGTTCACGGCACGGTCGTGCCTCTGGATTCTCGTCCAAAACCTACCGGAATCTGTGTTATCGGCCCTCCCCAATGGCTATTGATAGTTCCAGGCCAAGCGGCTTTTCCGGAAATACCGCGACCGGCATTCGGCTCTGAATAAATAAATGAACTCGGCACAGAGCGGTGATTGGTTTTGGAAGGAAGATCGGGAATAAAGGAGGAAACGGCGATGTCCGCGTAGCCTATCGACCCGGCGTTCACCGAATGACGCAAGCTGGCTGACGGATCCCTCACGGACACGCCGCTGATATATCCGGGCTGCCGGGCGCGATCCGCGAGTCGTACCTCCCGATAAGCCAATGGAATTGACGTCGACGCAAGATTATTACCTCGCGGCCTTTTCCCAGGATTCGACGAAGCGGACCGACACGGACCCGACGACATTCGATAAATCCTAGGCGAACGATGCACGGTCGTTGATCCAAATTTGACGAGGGAGACCAGGGCGAGGACAGGAGGAGTTTGATTCACCTATTCAATCAGCCCGTGTGTTTTGCACTTCTGCGACGATCGCGAACGACTCACCGGGTGGCCCACGCCCCCGAGCCTCGTTTAGTTATCAATTCAATCGGGCCAGTAATGGAACGGCTCCCGCAGCAACGCGCGTCTCCACATCCGCCAGCGGAACCATCCGCGTTACACGGTCGCGATCCAACGAGGGAATCGAATTGTGGCTTTGCCTGCTTGCCGGCAATGACGTCCGCTCAGGATCACACTCTTCCAGTCGAAGCTTCTGCATTCATGAATCGCTTGTTCACTTTCTCTCAGAAATTTCCATCCAAATGCGCACGGAATGCTCCAATGAAAAGGACGAATGAAAAAAAAATTCATGACAATAATCCGTCTGGCGGATACGAGGCGGCGTACGTATGTGGAGTGCGCTGGGAATATGAAAGGGTGATGCACCGTACGGTAGCTACACGAGTAACCGTTAGTCCTCGACGTGCTCGCACGTAATACAAATCTGAGAAGAGTACTGCTACTACTTTCAGCCACCACGGCGTGAGGATTCGCTTCACGGATCCGGAGTGACACGCACACAGACACCCCCCCCTCGGCACGTGCACCCTCTGGGCTCTCGCCAAGTGGACCACTAAACATATTTCTCGATTAAACGTGAGATATGTGCGCAGAGGAAAAAAATTGGAGGAAGAGATCTGGAAGAGAATTTCTTCTTTTTTTTTTTTTTAAGGGTTAATCAAAAAGATTGGTTTAATTGTATATACAGAATACGGACATGAGAACGAATTATTTAAAAAATCTGCGGCCAGAAACGACCACCTATCGACGAATTTATGTTGGCATTTAATTAAACGTGAGATATGTGCACAGAGGAAAAAAATTGGAGGAAGAGATCTGGAAGAGAATTTCTTCTTTTTTTTTTTTTTAAAGGGTTAATCAAAAAGATTGGTTTAATTGTATAAATAGAATACGGACATGAGAACGAATTATTAAAAAAATCTGCGGCCAGAAACGACCACCTATCGACGAATTTATGTTGGCATTTAATCTGCCATACGTCTATTTGGTCGATCAATAATAGCGCCCTGGGGGTCTATATATATCCGCCGCTCGGTGGACTTGAACGCTACATTCGGTCGTGATTTTCATCGACTTATGGCGTACATCGAACGCCACGCTACGTGTACTAATTTTCGTTCCAATATTTAAGCCGCGGGGCAAGGGGGCGCTGAATCCACCGGATAATCAAACACACCCGTACGCTCGACGACAACAATCATCGGACCAAATTAGCACCAATCAAATAACTGTCAAGGGGGCATTAATTTTTTATTTTTTTTTTTTTTTTTTTCTAAAATTATTTCGGGGCTTTGTGGGATGATAAATATATAATTGAATAAAAAATAAACATCGAAAAATGTATCCGTACCGCGGGACGGAGGAAGCGCCGCTTGATATTCGACTCTCTCGTGGGCGAGGCTCGCGAGCGAAAAATTACAACAACAAAAATATATATGATTTTTTTCACTTTTTTCCAGGGGAAAAGCTTCGTTCTCGCGAAAATTGTTCACGCGATTGATATCGAAAAATTACGAGTCTCCAATGGACAAAATTTGATTTTAGGCGCGTTTTGTTGCTTGTTTCCATGGAAACGAAACTTTCCGTGAGAAAGCGAAAAAAAAAATTAAAAATCAGACGATCATTTGTCGATAAGTCGGACTCGATAACTCGAGTCGGGAAAAATGACAAAAAATTCAAAAATGTTAATTATAATTTTTTTCACTTTTTGTCCCAGACAAAAGCTTCGTTCTCGCAAAAAAAAAACTTGTTCTCGCGATTGATATAGCAAAATGACGAGTCTCCACCGGGCAAAATTTGATTTTCGGTCTTTCTCTAGTTTTCATGGAAACGAAATTCCGCGAGAAGGCGAAAAAGAAAGAAACCAATCAGACGATAATTAGTCGATAACTTTTCTCCGTAGCTATATAGATGGAAAACAAAGTCCCGAAAGTCAAGCTGTGCAAACACAATATAACTCTTGGGCAATGGGGGGGGGGGGGGGGGGGGGCGGGGGTGGCCGAGGGGGCTTCTCTTAATCAGACTTGTTGTAGGAAACGAGGGAGAGTCAGGCAAGTAGAAACAGCTAGTGGAGATGGTGTGCTAGGGCTGGTAATCGGGTAACTTGCCAGCCGCGCGCCACGAGTTGGAATCATCGATTACCATTCTCGTTCGAGCGTGGGTGTATAAACGGGATTCTATATATACATTTATATAAAGCGTGCCTATACACGAAACGTATATATATAGACAATCTATAGAAGGGGAAGAGTCGAGTTTTGCCGTCGAGATCTATTCGCATCCCGGGCGCGAGATAACAAGGAAAAACGTATATAAAGAGAGGAAAAAAGTGAGTCGAGGAAGTGTGGAGCGGCCCGGGTGATTCACGGGCGTTAATTGACTTTGAGCTCCCGAACCGTTTGTGGCACGAATGTATTCACTTCGATACACACTCCTCTATTAACCGTCGCAGGGTTGAAACGGCAGACATATATACACGTATATACGGAGGACCCAACCTCCAATCAATTATCGGACTATCGATGTATGGGCGCCCGTTCGTATCTACGGATAGATATCGAATATATGTTTGCTCAAAGGCACGTACGCTCGCCTTTGTACGACGCCAGCAAATTCTTCCGTGCGCCCCACTGGGACCTCGATATCGCAGACGATTCGTAATATCGCGGTATTAATATCGATCGGTGAGATATATTTTATTTTCATGAAAAACATTTTATAAATAAATTTATTGTAATGGAATGAATACAAATATTTAAGGAGTGTTAAAAAAATGATCGATCTCTTGGGTTTTTCTATGCATTTTCGTGAAAATAATTGAAATTGTTTCTCGTTCGTATGAAAAGGAATTCAGAGTCGATAGTTCAGGGTTTTATTGAATGTATTTTTATTTTGTGAAGTAAATTTAAAACATTATTGTAATGCAAAAAAGGAAGAGTTGAAATATTTTTTTTAATTGTAATTTTGTCGGTTTGTTGGGTCTTTGTTAGCTTTTGCGTTAAAATATTTATGTGTTGAATAAAAAATATTAATATAGATTTATGGATTATTTTTCGGTGGCAAAAACCCGAAGTGAAAAAAAAAATAAAAAATTGTAATGTGTTAAAATGGAAAAGAATTTAGAGTCGACCGTTTAAGGTTTTATCGTAACCGAGATTTTTCCGTACGGATATCGACGGGCGTAGTGAGGAAGGAAAGGGGCGAGAAAATAAGGTGACGGAGGATAGAAACCGAGTCACTGTGACGAGTATTAGCCGCATTTCTCGCCAATTCAGCGAGTTACCGAGGCTGACGTCAGCCTTCCGAGCTCTCGTCTGCGCCTCTGACATAATTCGATTCAATTCGCTTAATTTTCTCGAAAATTGCCAATCTTCCTATGCACGACACGTTAACGCTCATTATTTTTTCGTGCCCGGTGTTACACCGTAGCGGTGACTGGCGCTTTTTTTTCTCCAAACTAATTTCACGCGTTTGGATCGCTTGATTGCCATCGAAAATCAATTTTTCTTTTTTTTTCATTCCCCTCGAACGATTCTAAAATCCACAGAAAAGAAGTGTCCTATCGGATGCTCTCAAATTTCTCGAAAAGTGACATCGCTGATCCGATTGACGATGAAAAAAATTTGTTAAACTCAATCGAGTCGACAAAACTCACCCTCGTATGCTGGACGACGTCGGCCGAACGGCGATGCTGGATCGAAGATTCTGTTCGTCCCTCGAGGACTTTTTCTTCTTCTCTTCCTTTTTTTTTTATTTTTAGTTATTTTTTTCGTTGCTTCCACGTCGAGACATCGCAGAGACAACGAGACGGCAGACCGGGGACTTTCGGACAGCGGAAGAAGTACATCGCAGCACCGTTGGACGGGGGATGGAAGCAACAGAGCAGCAGCGGAGGCGCAACGACGTGCGGACGTACGTACGGGCGGACGGACGGACAGACAGAGGCGCGGAGCGACAGGTCTCCCACGCGCAATTCCCTCGACGGATCGAAGATTCGATGAAGTTGCCTGGAAATCCAGAGAGCGTTCCAGTACCGGTGGAATAGAGTCTGCCGGAGAATCCAGTGGACTCGTCTTTTCGACTCCACTCCGGGTTTTCCTTATTTCGTTGCTCGACAAGTTGGACAAAAGTCCATCCGATAATGCCCTCCGAGCTTTTCGAGCATTCGTCATCGTGCCCTCGAATCCTGTTACACCGTGTCGTAACTAAACTCAAAGCCCCCTGACTGTTTCATGTAAAAGGGTGTTTTTTTTTCTTCGATTTCACAACTGGCAAATCTTAGAGGGGGTAAAATTGATTTTTCGAAAAAACGACCAGTTTTGGCTTGTACGACTCGAGGAATCGTTTGAAATGTCTGAAGGACCAACAATTTTTCGGTAAAAGTCAAAATTGACGCACTCACGGCGATAAATTCGATACCCAAAAGACCCCAAAAGAGCCTTTTATAGGAGAGGACTTTATGCAATAGTGCTTTAACTTGGTCTCAATGAAATCTGTGGTTGCCAAGGCTCATTCGCCGATGGCCCAGATGGTACCAATGCGCAAAAGAGCCATGGCAACCCCAAACCATGCTATGGTCAGCCTGAAGTCCATCCCAACGGCTCTGCCATTGGGGACGTCAGGCTTGGTGCCTCTGGGTTTATTTTAAACAATTCATATGTTCCATGTAAAAAGGAGTTTCTTCGTCAATTACACAACTGGCAAATCTTAGTGGGGGTAAAATCGATTTTTTTAAACAGCGACTAGTTTGCCTTGTACGACTCGAGGAATCCTTCGGAATGTCTGAAGGATCAACAATTTGTCCGTAAAAGTCGAAATTGGCTCAAATACGTCGATAAATTTGATACCCAAAAGACCTCAAATGAGCCTTTTATAGGAGGGGATTTTACGAAACACGACTTTATCTTGGTGTCGATGAAATCAATGGTTGTCAACGCTCATTCGCCGATAGCCCAAACGGTACCAATGCGCAAAAGAGCAATGGCAACCCCAAACCATTATATAGTCGACCCCCTTCGCGTCCATCCCAACAGCTTTGTCATTGGTGACGTCGGACTTTGTTTCTTTGGGTCATTTATCTTAAATAATTCATACGTTCGCGTGCAATTTTGATACTCAACTGAATCTCTAGTGCTTCTACGTCTTCGAGTGACAAATCGTCCGCGAGGCAGTGGTGATTGTAAAAATTGCCTATTTGGGTCAGCAACGGTTTACCGGTCGACAATGGATGGTCCATCGATCGCGCTCAACGGAACACGGTAATCATTCTCAAGGTGTCCAAGTTTATAAAAAAAAAAAGAAATCTGTTTTTATGATCGACAAGAGGATCGAAGATTCCCTTTGTCTTCGTTCCTCGAGGCGGTTTACACGAATTTCCCAACGGAATAATAAGCGGACGATGTTTATGTTCTCGGAAACTATTTTCATCATTCCCTCTCGTATTATACGGTTCTCGCGGTCCGTTGACAGGCCAACACTCGCCTGGCTACCAGGCCTCGTTTGTTTGGATTATATTCTCGGAAGGCGCGCGAAGGGACTCCAGTAGTTGCGCAACACCGAGTCTCCGTGTTGCACGGGGGACGTCCTCGACGCTCTAACGCGACGACTCCTCGGGCGCGCAGTTCCACGAAAAGCAGGAACATCGGGGTCCCGCGCATTGACTTTTTTTATTTTCTTACTCGAAGCGTTACGACAAAACAAAGTTGTTCTACTTAAGTTTCCACGAAATCTCGGTATCGCTCGTAAATAATAATAATAATAATAATAATAATAAAATGAAACTAGAGAATATAGGGAACGTAGCACACACACATGTTGAAACTTGGCGGATGTCAAAACGTGACGGGGTCTCGTCTCACGTATATTGCATTGTCCTTCCCTTATCACTGTTTCCCATCTCCATTGTTTATTCGTAAGAAAAATAGTTCTCAGTGTCTTTAACAATTCAATTGTCTACAAAAAATAAAAATGAAAAAGTTTAGATAGTTGTCAAAAGTTAATATGGATTTTAATTTATTTTTCTCCAAGTTCTGCACTCGATCGTTCACAGTTTGCCCCATTTTCATAAAAAAATCTTCGACCCTTTTGCGTGTTCGTGCAAAAAAAAAGAAGATAAAAAAATATATATTAAGGACGTGAGAAAAAATAAAATAGCGCGCGCGCGCCGTCTCGAGTCTGGATCGAATCTGCCGGTATTCCCCGGGTTTTGATCACGAGGCCCTCCGGCCAGTTCAGCAGTTTAAATGCAACTGTGGCTCGTCGTCGGGTATCTGTCGAAGGTGGAGAGGAGGCGAGAGCGCGGACGAGGGGGCGAGACGGGGGAAGGCCCAAGGGTCGGCGGAGTTCGGTTAATTTCGCCGCGGCTCGGTTCTAGCTTCGTCGATATGCTCGTAGGACACGACTGTACCGCACTACCACGCACCGATGCGATATTCCGCACGGGAAGGCATACATTAGCCGAAAATCACAGTGATGGGCCACCTAAGAACACGAGATGGCACAGTTATTGGCATTTTCGGATCTCGTTCCACCCACCAAGACGCTCCGGCGCGAGTGCCGATCACTGTGCAATGCGGCCGGCAATCTCAAATCATGACCAGCTACGAGCGCGTTCGCTTTCGCGCATGCTCCAAAAGTGGGAATAACGAAGAGGGCACAGTCGCAGGCCGCCTCGGACTCGCTGGCCTATATACGTCGCTGCGAGGAGAAAGAGAGCCAGGGCGGCCAACGACTGGTGTCCCTCTCCTCCCGAGCGGCCAATCACTGTGTCCTGAGCCGTCACCTGCTTACCTGTATGAAATATCGCTTCGTTGCGGGCGGTCGGTGCTTCGCAGAGTGGCCAATCACTGTGCCAGCGGGCGTCCCAAGCCGAGACACAGGATATCGATGCTCGTGTGTGTATCTGTGATGCGCCTCTGTGCACCGATACATCAAGGACCGAGACTGCAAGCGGTATATTGTACAGTGTGTGAGTTATGTAGCGGTGTTGGAGAATAAGGCGGCACGGTCTCCTTCGGAGGATGTGATGGTGGGACGAATACTTTTTAGAGAGGCTTGTGAAGGTATGCTGTGCGGGTTTGCGGGAGTGGGGGGTTGCCCCCGGAGGTGGACAAAGCGCGGGGGTGGACGGTGAGCAGCGAGAAGGCGGGGAGGGGGGCGAAACCGTCGAGCGGCGCGGAGTGAAGGGTGAAGGCGTGGGAGCGGAGATAGGGAGGGGGGTGGGGGAAGGAAAGACAGAAAGAGACGGATGGAGGAAGAGTGGCGGGAGCGTCGTGCAACGGTGCGGGAGCGAGAGAGAGAGAGAAAAGGGTGGGGGGAAAAGAGGCGCGTGACAGAAACGGTCATATGGCGCCCGAGAGTCAGAATGGGGATGTCTTATGTCATTCGCTCTACCGGCGTCGGCTGTGCCGGCGCGCAAACACTAACCGGGTGGACAAGTTTCGAACGGATCGGTCACATGCAGACGTCCTGTTCGTCATGTCGATTTAAACCTTTGCTTCGATGAATTAAGATCGAATGCATCGGAAGTTTAAACCTTCATATCACCCGTATAAGCGTTTGTTGTTTAACGCTTTGTAAGTCACAATACCGTGAAAACTATCCGAAATGGGACTAATGGACGCGGGGTGGGGGAAGTCGATGGTAGCGCCAAAGAGTGAGGTTAGGGCTGTGACTTATAAAGCGTTAACCCTGAAATGATATGGAAACAGAATTGACACAGAATTAGGCACCCGGTTCTGTAGAACATGCTGCGAAAATTATTGTAATTTTCGTACGGGTCGCATCGATTATCGAACACGAATTAGAATAAACCAAAAATCCTATATGGCCGACCATATCGTCACTTTGTTCCCCGTGTAACGGCAATGCATACAGAACGTACGATAAAAAATAATACGAGTAAAACAGTGAAACTTTTGTAATTTCTTAGTTACCGTATTATGATGTATATGCGATCGTTTAGCGCTCTCATTAGGGCCAACAGTGTCTCGTTTATACATGACGTAACGTATTCATAGTTTACGTTACGGATTCGTGGAGCGAACACGCGGGAACTAGCTAAGTGGAATATAAATTTTCAGGAATAGAGGGTTCCTTTGTTCTCGCTCGGAAATATCGGATTCGATACTGTGCGCGGTATTTCTACAGTATATAGCGTACACTAAGAAAAAAAAAACAGCTGGCCTCGAACGAAAACATGCGTTACCGTCGGAGTGGAAAGAAATTCTTTTTTTTTTTTCTTGTCTTCTTTTTTACCCTCATTTCTTTACTCTCACCCTCGGAAAAAGTCACTCTTGGCCCACTCGAATCTCGACTCATTATCGATTTAGTCTATTAACGCGTCCCGCATTCGTGCCGTATAATTTGCGGATCGACGACGACGCTCGCGTGCCGTTCGATGTCTCGTGCCACTGTCGTTCCGCTCTTCCCTTTTCACCTACACACGCACACGCGACAACCGTGCATCAGTACATTGTACGACCGCGCGGGCTCTGTCGTGCGTCGATAAAATTTAGGCCCGCATGAGGGACCACGGGCTCGACTCGACAATAAAAAAAAAACACGATGGGCCACAATAGGTATTTACAAAATTGTTTGACGGGTGAAGAAAAAAAATTCCGAGATATATACAAAAAAAAATTATTAAAAATGCTACGAGTCATTTACTTCGGTGTATCGGACGGCGACGAGCGAATATTAATGCGCTCGACTGTACAGAACTCCGAGCGCGCTACACCAGTAACGGTCACGTGCCGAGCTTCCAGTGTCCCGTGCCGTTCCTTGGTTTCCTCGTCTACCGGGTGATTTCGTTCAAAAAGACGAAAAAAACCGGAAAATAGGTTTGCGCTTAATTGAATCTTTGATTGCCCACGCATCAAGGTGTCCCAAAATTTATTTTTAAACAAGGGCAGGATCATATTCGCAGTAAAAAACGGAACAAACTTTCCCCAAGAATTTTTTTTCTACGTCGTACAGGTTTCAAGATACGAGCATATTAAGTTTACAACCAATCGGGTCGCTCGGGCGCGCATGCGGCGTCCGCGGAGGCGCCTCATTGGTCGAGCTTTGACCGCTCATAACTCGATAACTACGGGTCGCAGTGAATTTTGCCAAAGGAAAAAGTTGCTCATTTTTGCACTCCCAACACGTGTCCAAGATCTTACGGGCAATTATTTTGCATCGTTGTAAAAAATCGACAGATTTTCGGATGATTTAATCCGTTTGACCAATTGAATTCGACCGAAGTCGCTTCAAAGTCTGCATTAATTTTAATCCGTCCTTTTTTTTCTTCTTTCCTAATTCATCGATATTTACACTTGGGTGACACATAGGCCTCTCTCCCCGCCGTCATCACATATATATCTAAAGAACCGTCTGGTCTGATGTGCTCGTGCCTCGAGACCGACAGTCTGAGTCCCTCTGTTTTCTTCCGTCTCCCTCCTTCGTCTTCCTCGTATTTCTTTTTTCTTTTTTCCTCTGCCGTTCGAGACCGAGCGAAAGGGGAGAGGTGGCAATGTGGGATGAAGGAAGTGCGATATACAGAGATAGAAGAAGACGACGAGGAGAAGGATAAAGAAGATGACGTAGGGGAGGCGAGCGAGAAGAAGGGCGGGGGGGGGGGGGGGGATATTCTTTGTGAAGGGATTTGAGAGGCGAGCGAACGCCCAAGAGGTTCTTGACTCGTTGGAGTGAGGTTGGGGAAGGGGGGGGGGGGAGGGGGGTGGCCTCTACTCAAACCACAAAAAGCTTGAAAAGCCCCCCAAAAGCTCAGTCCCGAGGCTTTTCGCGTTTGCGACTACAGTGTCGCGTTGCGTCACACAGTGCGTGACGCAACGCCGGGTTTTTCGTTTAATTACAACGATCGACCCACAGATTAATCCCCAAAGTCCCGATCCCCTCAAAGTGATACTAATTTGTCATAATCGTCAATCGGTCCACCGGTTCAAATTTTCTGACAATTTTTCGTCGGTTTTGATTGTACTCAGGGTGATTCTTAATTTACGTAGACTCAAGAATGTTTGTACTTGCAGCAGATGCTTCTTGGGACGGAAAAACCTCGCAGGACAGTATCTGTGTCAGAGATCGGATTATATGATGAAATATCTCAGGGAGGATAATGTCGTATCGACGTTTTTCCTCCCCTAGGTATCGCTGTAACGGAGATGTATATATATATATATAGAAGATATACGCGAGGGGAGTACAGAGACGTGTATATCTCAAACGGGGGATTTCCCGGCTCTGGCCGGGAGTGTTGACTAGACACGGTTCGAGTAATCCCGACCGAAGAATCATAGTCAGGATTTTATTTCCCTTCGGCAGGTCTCGTATCGACGAAAATTACGATATCGAAGTGAAACGTACGCTTCCCGGATAGAAGGGGTGTTTTTAAAGTTGGCCGATTCAGACCGGACTTAGGGCATCCTTTGATGACTTACAAAGGTCTTAAACGATTTTAGAATTGGTGTTGTTTGAGGCGCGTGTTTGAACGGCCTCTCATTAATGCCTAGTCCGTTTCTCCTCTATAGCAGCCCTATTTAGATCGGCGAGCCGTTAATGAATGGCGGGACCAATTAGAGCATCCATAGTGGACTTCAAAGAGCGTCCATGCGGAACTCAAAGCCTGTTTACTGCAGTCTCTATTCATGGTTTCTATCGGAGTTCGATGCGTAAGATCAATTTTTTACGTGGATGTAAATACAACAATTCATGTCACATTAGACCGTTTACACCGATGTCTCAGCATTCAGAGCCATTTTCGAGTAGCCTTAGAAGGCTTAAAAGGGACTTCGATCATTTGTATCGAGCCTATTCAAAGGCTGGACCTAGCCGAACACTATTGATACCTAACAGGAGGATGTCGAGAACCCTCGGAGGCGTCGGAGTACTAATTGGGACAGTCTTAGTGCATTCAAAACGGACAGTTAGAACAGAAAATTTGACCCTGAGAGCCCGTCCTAAGATCAACGTTTTACATAGATGTGAATGGAACGATTCATGTCACAATTAGACCGCTTCGAGTGATGTCTCAGCATTCAGAGCCATTTTCGAGTCTTAGAAGGCTTAAATCAGACTTAGACCATCTGTATCGAGCTTTTTGAAAGTCCGGACCCGGCAAGACACTATTGATACCTAATAGCAGGATTTAAAGAACCCTCCGAGGCGTCGGAGTACTGATTGGGACAGTCTTAGTGCATTCAAAACGGACAGTTAGAACAGAAAATTTGACCCCAAGAGCCCGTCCTTTCACGAAGCTCGCCCGCAGCAATAGCTCAGAACCCGTCGTATCTGAAACTTTGTATTTCATTGCATCGCGAAGATAAAAACTAAAATGGATATCGAAGAGCGAAGGGAAACTGCTCGTCTCGTTCGTCGTCCGGCCAAATGCGCCCATAAAAGAGGATAGCTAAATCGGCCCGAGTCATCCCTCCCAACTCTCTCTCTCTCCTCTCTATAGTCCATTTGGCACCATAAAAACCCTGACTCGTTGCTTTTCACAGGCGATTTCAAAAATTTTCCGGTCTCACCGACCTCTCCCCCACCCGCCGTTACGAATGTGCAACGATACTCACTTCCACCCCTCGCTCGCTTCCCGCACGGCCAGGGAAGTGCGAGAAAACGCAGGAAGAAACGAACGGCAAGGAAGCGAGGAGAAACGCTTTTTGGGAGGAGTTCGAGTCTCCCCGGGAACGGGGAAAGGGCCAATGCATTACGGACCGTTGAACGATGGATCGTGTCCAATTGGCTCGGATCAATTTAAGAGGTTGCTCGCCCTGCCACTATCGATTTGAATTTTCCC
>OY294021.1:15735478-15972000 GCA_958510785.1 Exephanes ischioxanthus
ACGCCGGGCACGTTTCATATCGATTGCTTTCATTATGGGACGGTTCGACGAGGCATCGATAGGAAAGTTCGTCGGCTCGGTCGCGAGACGTCCGGGAATTTAATCAGGCATTTTCACCGGGTAAATTATTACGCGATTTGCGTAATCCGGAACGCTGATCCGGGCTGTCGGCACAGTAAAATCGTCGGACCGGGAGGGAGAATTCTGTACGGTTATCTTCTTTCGAGAAAGCTTCCGCAGGCGGAGCGTTTGGTTTTAGATGGCCATTAACCTTTTAGCATACGGTCAGCGCAGCAACAGCGCAGACCGAGTGCACGATGGAGTTCTAACAACCTACGAGAGATATTCTACAACGATGAATAGATAAAAACCCTCTTTTCTTAGACGAGTGTGTGTATAGCGAGGGGGACCATTAAAAGAAACTTTGCGTAACGAGCTCGATAATCTCCACAGAAGCGTAAACAATTGCAGCAAGTTTTACGACTTGGGGGCGGGAGCGGGCGGAGGGGCAGGTACTTAACTTCCCTGACGATTTAATTTTTCTTTAAATGAAAGATGTACAGATTTCGTCTTCGAACTCTGGGCGCTGTTTGAAAACGATAGTTGGAGTTTTTGGCACATCTCGCAGTTTCTTTTAACGTGTATATTTGCAGCTCAAAACTTACATTATTAAAATTATTAAGATTATTAATAGTATTAAAATTACTGAAAAAGATAATGTACGCCATGGTCGGGAATGGTATTTATCTGAAGCGGTCGAATTAGCGTGAAAAAAGTTTCGCCGATTGCGAAACGAAATTATGACGCAACGTGCAAATACAATATCCGTGCATATTAAGCGGGTTTACTTTGTTTATCTCTCGTCGTGCCGTAGTGGACTGTATCGCGACTAAACACGTAACGGACGTTCGAGGGGTTCCGGGGAGTACCGCAATAGGATTAATACGCTGGCAACGTGGATGTCTCGTGCGTTTGAACGTGTGCTCGAGTGATAGCCATACGTAATAGACGCTTCAAGGGACAATGGCGATTCCCTCGCACACGGACACACGCGAATTTCAAGTTTCTCCGGGAAGCTGCCCGGTGGCCGCGGGACGTGGTTACCCGCAGACCCGATGCCCCATGTTCGTCCAGTGTGTCTCAACCGTGCGGTAGTACGAGAAATCGCCGTCGCGCCTCGCGATTGGCTGGGCGGCGTGGAGGGGGCGCGGTGGGCGTGGCACGAACGGAAAAACTCTCCTGTTCTCGTTCCTTATTACTTTCAAGACTCGCTCCGCGTGTTTTATCACTCAACGATTAATCCTCCTTGACGCGGACGATTTTAATTTATACGAAATTAATTTTTTCCACGATGTTTCAAAGTGATTGCACTTTTTTCGCTCCCGAGACAAAGAAACCGGTATCCTGCAGGCTGCACCTGGTAATGCGGGATTAATTAAATCGTTCTGCATGCTAGTGGGAAGCTGTGAGCGTTTCCGGCCACGGCTTTATCGTTGCAATAGCAACGGGCGTAATCCGTAGCTCTCCCGAAGCGAGCCTAGAGAATCGCCCGGCGCACCGCGCGCTCTGGACCAAGTTTGCTTATGTTAGCTCCCTTTCCTTACTGCCGCTGTACGGAGCCGTCTCGCGAGCTCGGAATAGCACTTGTAAACATTCGGCTATAGTGCTCTATATGCACGTGTGTTACGGGCTGAGCTAACGGAGAATGGAATAATGGCAGGGGTACGCTGTATCGTTTGAGAAACTGGGCAAATGCATATAGGAACGCCCGAGACATCGTGCTTTCGGTGATGTTGACCTACAGATTGCGGATGCCGGTAGGCAATCCTGCGAGGGGTCTTAAGATAAAGGAACCAAGCCACGGTCAGCTTCATGGAAATAACACTCGCTTGGAATTCCACCGGGCAACCAATCTTGATGTGCCTAAAGCTCGCGCAAGGTTCAGCCATCTACTGTTCATGGTCTCGAATTTACTAGACGCTCTAACCTCTCAGTGCTTCCAGCAGAGGTACTTTAACGATCTGGCTTTACACTTGCTGCAGGCAGTGAATCGGATTTGTTGGGAGGGCAATGGCTCTGGGGAGAAGGCTTTTGCATTTTCTTTTCCTTTAGGAATCTATCGGCCCGAAATGGTCAATTACCTATTAAAACGTTCATAGCAAATTGCTCTTAAAGATAAACAAAATACAACAATTGTTCAATTCCAGAATCAGTTAACAAAGCTCATGGGAACTCTGTGAAAAATAAGAAATAAAAATAAGCTGAATGCTACATGTCGTTCTTACCTCGGCGTTTATCGTTGCGAAGATAGGAAGCGCACCGTTCCGTCGAGCTCTTTAATTCCGTGGGTTGATGGAACCGAGGACAAGTAAAAGAGCAGTCAGACGATCTCTGGACGAATCGGAAAGACACCTGCAACGTGACATATAACAAAACGTTATCGCTTCGTCCCTCCGAGTCTCGGTGTTCTTTTTCTTCGAGACAATAAGTACCGGGACGTTTACCCATCGCAGCCCCGGCTCTAACGGTCACGTGACATTTAAGAGTTGACATTAAACCCAGACGTAGTCTCTCCGGGGACGCGAAAGAGCCTCGAAAGTGCAGTGGGAGGGTTGGAAAGTGAAAGAGGATGAGTCCTTTGCGCGACCATCCCCCCCCCCCCCCCTGCCCCACTTCATGTCGTTTCAGGCCGTTCCGACATTTTGCTAATGCCACTGCAGCCTAATGCCTCTAAGGGAGCTTCTCGTTTTTACGAGATACATAGTAACATCCCCGTCCTCAATCTTTTTTTATCCCGGTATCTTGCGCGTTTATAGCAGCTATAGATGGATACAATCTATACATACATATATACTGCATATCTATTCCTAAAAGCGGAGCTAAAGGTCTAACGGTGAAGGAAGTAAAGTAAAGAACCCACCGAGGGAGTTTCGAGGGCGCCATCTGCCGGCCGCCGTGGCGTTCTCAGTTGGGAACAGAGGTTATGTGTCTCATAACTCTTCGAACTACGGCTCATTAAACACAAACGGAATCAAGAAGATGCAGTAAAAGTGACAAATATCTTTCGCTGGAAGATCGAGTCGTCAACTCGTGTTTCTTTTTAGGCCTTTCAGATTTTATTCTTTTTTTTTTTTTTGCATAAATATCCCGTCGTAGAGGTTGAGGAGCTGAGATGTTTGGTTTTTTTAGAGCGTCAGCGACGTGTTGCGTGAATGTGGGGCGAATCATTTCGGGACGGGGGCGTTTCTCTATAGACGCGGGTATGTGTGAGCGAAATTTGTGAGACTGAGGCTTTCAGAGGTTGACTTTCAGGGGGTCGAGGTTAACGGAGCATGCACGCTAGAGGCCTCTCTATCTTCCTCCGCCTCGCTTCCTCCTATGGCTTTGCCCTGTCACATTGATCCTGATGCCCTCCACGCTCCTTCGCTACTGTATACCCCACTCTACCACCCCCCCCCCCCCCCCCCCCCCCCGCAACACACACACCCCCTTGTACCGTCATATTAAAGCCACGTTCCCGAGGGCACTTACCTTCCCATCAACGAACAGATTGGTGGGAATGCCGTACCTTCCATTTTTCAAACTACTACGACAAGGTTTGATTTATCATGTGCAGTTCATTTTTTTTTACGTCAAGAAAGCCCCCTTAAATTTTGTGAATTTTTCAGGGGAAGTCTATAGCTGTATGCAGAGAGCAAAAAAAAAAAAAAAAAAATAGGGCGATACGACCATGCCATGTTTCGATGGACTCGACTGACGAGTCGATACAAATTTTCCGTCCCCGCTGCTCGGTCGTGTCCTTAAATTGTCCAGCTTTCCAGCGTCCTTAAGAAAAGTACCGGACGATAAATTTCAGGCTGCTCGTCGAGAGATTTATCATATGTTGTTAATTTTTTTTACATCAACAAAGCCCCTTTAAATTTTTGTGAATTTTTCAGGGGATGTCCGTCGCTACATGCAGAGAGCAAAAAACAAAAAAAAATAGGGCGATACGACCATGCCATGTTTCGATTGACTCGACTGACAAGTCGATACAAATTTTCCGTCCCCGCTGCTCGGTCGTGTCCTTAAATTTTCCAGTTACCCAGCGTCCTTAAGAATAGTACCGGACGATAAATTTCAGGCTGCTCGTCGAGAGATTTAGCGAAGGTCTGGGATGGCGGTTAGAGGGTTGAAGTGAGAACTTCCAGGGTGGTGACTGAGAAGCGCCCCCTGTAAATTCCCCTAATGAAAGTCCCCTGGGTACGTTCCAGGATCGTATTAAAGCTGCAAAGCTTCCGTAAGAACGTTCCACGAGGACACTGTTCCCCAACTTCATCCTCGGTTACCTCACCGTCGTCTCCGGCGAGCTAAATCTTGGATGTTGAAAAATCCATGATTTTTCAAAGATAAAAGCTTACGTCCCAAAAGATCGTGAACACCCGTAGACGGAAAGATTCCGCACGGTGGTTAGGAGCCGTTCCAGTGGCATTTCGGTCGGTTGAACACGGCTAATCGATGTACAGTGGAAGAGGGAGGCCAGAGGGTAAAGACAATATATCACACGCAGGCGTGGAGAAACGGTAGCGCCATCTATACCCGGGGGAAATCCCTACACGCCCGGGTAAACGACCTTATTCAACCCTGCAAAATATTATTAACCGCCCGAATGAATTGGATCAGTTTCCTGAGGTTGCATAAGCCGTCAACAGCAGAATAGGAGAGCCGAGCGGTCCGAGAGCCGGGTGAAGAGAAAGGAGCAGAGAGAATCGCGGAGAACCGAGGGAGATGGCACAGTACTGAATCCATTTCTGTTGTGTCGAGATGATCGTTCGTGCGTTAGCCACCCCTTGTCACCTGTCACTTCGCCATGTTAATCGTGTCACGTGTAACCACCGTTTTAGCCATTTTTTTTTTTGTTCACCGAGGTGAGAGTGATCGCCGCACAGAGTGGGAATTAATGTAGAATGGCTACTAATGGAGGCGGACAATGTGGATTTCATTGTGGGTATAAAAACTGACTTTTCCTCTGGCGAAAAACTTCGCAGGGTGTAGAGTTCTTTGGTCGCGAGCCGCTTAAGTTTTCAGCCAATGAGGCGCCTCGATTAACCCTTCAGGTACCGGGGACTTTTTGCCAATCGCAAAAGACCATGCCTTCTTTTAAGCACAAAAACGTTGCGGATGTTCGTAATAAATTCTCTTCTGCGTTATCCAAAAAAACAACTCTTCAAGGTACGTCTGTGGATTTTTTCAGATTTTTTTTAGCACGTTAACTTTTTACCCGGATCGGTCAAAGGTTGCATTTTGACAAAGTCCCGTGACTCGCTGAGCGAGACACCGGTACGTAAAAGGTTAATGACGCCCATTTTTCATTTTCCAATGGGACAATATCAAGAAGCTGAATACAACGACGATTGACTGAATAAAAACTACAACAAAAGGCTCAGTATCTCTCCCGACGGGCCGGAAGCAGCGTCCTCGAGCTCGTCGAATAGTTTCCGGAAGTGTGAGGACGCGCCGGTAGATGGCGTTCTATCAGCGCGAATACCTCTCGGCGGTTTAACGCGCCTCGCTCAAGCGTGACTAAATTATTATCATAATATCGCGTGAGGGTTTGGTAAAGGCTCCGGAGGAGGATATAACGCGACGGTTAACGCCCGAATTCCTAGCGTTATCGAGGAGCAGGTAGATTTAGGGCTTAGCAGCCACTTCGCGGCGCGTCGGCTCGCAACTGCTTCAACAATGGCGGAGCTTTGCCTCTCCAGACGTTGCGCCGCGCCAAATTGTTATGTTATGTTCTGAACACAACGCTCGCAAAGACCCGGACAAACATTGTTTATGGCGACGATAACGAACGGTTTCAACCTATATGGCTGCGAAACGATCTCCGGGCGTAACGTCAGAGGGCGCGTTGACTCGCAACTGCTTCAACAATGGCGGAGCTTTAGCTCTCCAGACGTTGCGCCGCGCCAAAGTGTTAGGTTATGTTCTGAACACAACGCTCGCAAAGACCCGGACAAACATTGTTTATGGCGACGATAACGAACGGTTTCAACCTATATGGCTGCGAAACGATCTCCGGGCGTAACGTCAGAGGGCGCGTTGACTCGCAACTGCTTCAACAATGGCGGAGCTTTAGCTCTCCAGACGTTGCGCCGCGCCAAAGTGTTAGGTTATGTTCTGAACACAACGCTCGCAAAGACCCGGACAAACATTGTTTATGGCGACGATAACGAACGGTTTCAACCTATATGGCTGCGAAGCGATCTCCGGGCGTAACGTCAGAGGGCGCGTTGACTCGCAACTGCTTCAACAATGGCGGAGCTTTGCCTCTCCAGACGTTGCGCCGCGCCAAAGTGTTAGGTTATGTTCCGAACACAACGCTCGAAAAGACCCGTACAAGCATTGTTTATCGCGACGACACGGTTTTGACCTATATCGCGCAGAAACGATCTCCGGCTGTAACGCCAGAGGACGCGCCCAGTTTCGACCACGGCCCGGGAGTATCTAATTGCGATAATTAGGGATACCCAACTAATTGCGATTTAATTGCGAATCTCGGCGGTAGAGAGGGGGCTCGAGAGGAGGGCCAGTTGCATGGCCTAATTGCGATTGGATGGCACGGTGTTACGTTCTGCTGACGCTGATGCTTTGGCGCTCTCGTTCCCGGTCGTTTTGGCTTTCCGTGATAAACCGCGAGACGACTTTGATCAGCCAACGTCCACCGGGTTAGTTACCGCAAAGGCGAAAAATATGTTTTGGCTCGAGGGCGTGCGAAACATCGCGGTCGGTAAAGAAAATCGTCTCACCAATTTTCGCCGACACTGTCGATATTTCGAAGTAACCAAATTAGCTTCTCCAAGCTGGCAAGCCAAATTAGGAAAATCCAATTTGATCGGGGTTTAAGGTATCAATCATCTCGGAGAAAATGGCGGAGGAAGGTGATTTGTTACCGACCGGTTGCGGGGTAGCTGGCTCGGACTACCCTGTCCTTATAATTGATCCCCCCTCATCAATATATGTGATCCCCTTATCGCTATCAATCCTACACTGGATAGTAGCTCCATAATCGTATTGACCCCCCCTATCAGTGACACCGACTGTCCCTGTTATTGCCTCCCCCATCCCCCCCCTCATAATCCATAATTCAATGGCTGACGCCGGCCATCGTGTCTCATGTGACCCCGGCCACCTCCGTTCTTGCACACGGCCACCAAATCTCTTTGCAAAATAGAAAGATTTTTTATGTACTTTTTTTGCAAGCTGTCTGTTGACCCTATCAGTGGCATCGACTGTCACTTATTAACCCCCCCCCCACTAACAATCCATAATTCAATGGCCGACGCCAATCATCGTGGTTCATTTTACCCCGGCCACCTCGATTCTTGTACACGGCGGCGAAATCTCTTTGTAAAATAGAACGATTTTTACGTATACATATTCTTTGCAAGCTGTCTGTCGACTAGTTGGTTAAGGGGCGGTGCAGGCCGGATTCGTTGTATGTTAAGTAGCGCGAAGAGTGACAAACGACGAAAGGCGTCGACACATCGACGAAGGATGATAGAGGAGCCAAACTAGACCGCTTCTATTTTCCGAAGAGACCACCCGGATGTATATCACTCAGGCCTTCCGACATATTGACAGCTTTCGCCGGCCAAGAGGCCACGACGCAAGGAGGGAAGGCCGAGCGAACCTCCGGAGCATACCTTATTAAACTTCCGGGCTAAATTATGGGCGGCGACGCTCAACCTACCCTCCGTCCTCCTACATCTCGCCGTCTACCGCCTTTTATTTTTCCCTGCGACGTCCACAAATTTTGTTACACCGGAGAAAAAAAAAAAAATGTCGAGGCGCCGTATTGGAAGCTCTTTCAGTGTACACCTGTGATGTAACGGTTTTTAGCGGCGGAGATTGGATCGGCAAATAAGAGTGAAGTGAAAATCGGATTACAAAGACCCACTGACGGGAACAGGAAAATAGTTTCCGTCAATTTCGTTTTTTTTTTTTTTTTTTTTTTTTTTTTCTCTTCGTGTTTAAGCCACGAGCTTTTAGATTTCGGTGCATCGAAGCAACGCTCCGGGACGCCATTTTGGAACCTGCTAATTTTTTTTATGGCTCTTAGGGTATGTTTTTTTTTCAATTAATTAAAAAATGGATTAAGAAAAATGAGAATGAGGTGAAAATCGGATTACAAAGAGCCACTGACACGAAGAGGAAGTTTTCGTCAATCTCGTTCTATCGAAGTGGCGCATCGGACGCCATCTTGGAATCCGCACATTTTTGTTTATTTGCCTCTTACGGCGTCGTGTTTTTTTGTTCTTTCAGTTAAAAATTGGTCGACAACAAAATATGAGATTGAGGTGAAAATCGAACTGCGGGAGAGCCGTCGAAAGAAAGAGAAAGAGGAATATGGAGGGGATAAGCGGCGCCCACCCATTATCGGCTGCTGAGTATATTTATCGCGGCCTCCGCTTCGGCACCGCTTGGCTCGTTCGGGTTTCCGGCGTATACCCGTTTATTTATGGCACTCGCAGCCGCACCCGTTCAGCCACCGGCGCACCGTTACAACCCCACCTACTCTTCCTCTCATTGCGACCAGCAGCGATGAATTTTCGAACGCGAAGCGTCAAAACTTCTAAGCCTGATCGGGCCGCCACGAATTTTCCTCAAAGTGACGACCTGAGCGATAAATTTAATCCCCCTAATTTAAAAACAAAAACAAAAAAAAATGATCACTTTACGTTCCTTTGCTTAATTCTCCTCTTTGCTAAATAAAGCGAACACGTGGGCACGTAAAAAGACGACAAAAAACTGCCGACCAGACACTGCCAGAGGAACTACGTTTAATCCTCGTGTCTCTTTTAATTGGACAGGAAACCCGCGAACTTTCGTCACCCCGTAGTTTTCCGGCATAGCCCTGTGTTGCTTCAGCCCTCCGGCCTCGGTGAGCGATACGACGAAGCCTTTAAACTTGCTACGTTTCGTTCTAAGAATCTCCGCCGCGTATACTCCTCACTTATCTGTGTATCGTCGGTCTCATCGAGAGTGGACGACACTTTTAAGACTTCCAGATATTATTTTCGACTCCGGGGCTATTTTCTACCTTACCGACGGAGCAACAGGCGCAAATTTAATTTGCACATTGCTTCACTTACTGTTTTTCAAGTAATTCATCAATTTGTCGTCCAATTTTGGGTTCCTCACGGAACGAGCCCTCTAAGGGTTGAATTTTAAAAGATTAGTTCGAACTTGATTTCGTGCTTAAGTTTGGACTTAAGATCGAACCTCAGTTCGAACTTGGTTTCGTGCTTAAGTTTGAACTTAAGATCGAACTTGATTTCGTGCTTTTAGATTAAGTTTGATCTTGAGTTCAAACTTCAGTTCGAACTTAAGATCGAACTCGAACTACAATCGAATTTGAGTTCAGACGTAATACCAAACTTAAACACGAAATCAAGTTCGGACTTAAGATAGATGTGAAAAAGCAATGAAGTTCGTGCCAAACTTCGGTCTTAAGTTCGATCCCAAGACCGATCTTAAGTTCAAGCTAATGTCTTAAAATTCGACCCGAAGAGGCATAAAAGAGAAATCGAAAAATTCACAAAGAAAAAAAAAAATTTTAAGCCGCAAAGCTCCCGAAGCCTATAAAAAAATACTGTTAGGAGAAGAAAAAAAGGCCAAAGAAGAGAAAAACTGGAAGTAGCGAAACGACTTTGAACCTCCGCGAGAATGCATCGAGAGTTTGTTGTTTGTTCGTTGCAGAGCATTTTGGGGCGCGTTTGCATGAAAGTTTGAGAAACTAGATACCACCTAAAAAAAAAAGAGAAGCTCGACTCAGCGCGAGAAATGCCTTTGTGAGTTTGGTATCTGGAAAATCCGTGAATAATAAAGCCCGCTGAGGAAACGGTCGGGACGCCTGCAGACGGTTTCGCAGCGGTGGCGTAGATGGGTATAGGGCAGAATAGTTCGACTGGAACGCGAATGATCTCGTCTCTTCGCTCTTCAACCCCGCCCCGCGCGACTCTCCTTCGACTACGAGCTCACCCCCACGATCCTCAAATAATGAAATTCGTCGTTTGGACTCTCACCACGAGTTTGCCACGCTCTCCGCACCGCTCGCTTTGCCACCCGCTATGTATATACGATGTCTCTCGTCTCCGTTGCGCTTTACTAAATCATCGCACTCGTTGAGCCTCTTCGCCGTCGCGTATGTAACGAGAACCCGCATTTACGCCGAGTTATACGAGGGACATAACCGACCATGGCTTCCCTTCGGTTCCCCATATCCAGGCGACCGGTACTCCAAGCACACAAACTGCCCGAGTGCCAAGGGCGGAAGAGGCACGATGATGGGTTAGTTAGGACGTTAAGCATTACTCGACGTTTCGACGAAATTGAAACGACCGCGAACTTGTTAATTATTTTATCAATCGGAGTGCATTTTTTTTTTTTTTGCTTGTTTCGGTGAATTTAAAAAATGTTACAATGAGAGCATTTAATTACATCCTTTTTTCTTTTTTTTTTTACAATATAATTGTGTATTGTATTTTTTTTATATATATATATATTTTTAAGTACAATACGCAATTATATCGCCCGGCAATCGGTACTCCCAGTATTCCACACACAAACTGCCCGGGAGCTAAGGGCGGAAGAGGCACGATGATGGGTTAGTTAGGAAGTTAAGCATTACTCGACGTTTCGACGAAATTTAAACGACTGCGAACTTGTTAATTATTTTATCGATCGGAGTGCATTTTTTAACTTGTTTCAGTGATTTAAAAAATGTTACAATGAGAGCATTTAATACATCTTTTAAAAAAATATAATTGTGTATTGTATTTTTGTTAATATATATTTAACAAAAATAAAATTCACATTTATATCGCCCGGCGACCAGTACTTCCAGTATACTGCACACAAGCTGCCTGAGAGCCAAGAGCGGAAGTGACACGATGAGGGGTTAGTTAGGACGTTAAGCATTACTCGACGTTTCGACGAAATTTAAACGACCGCGAACTTGTTAATTATTTTATCGATCGGAGCGATTTTCTTTTTTGGCTGTCTCTTTGGATTTCAGATAGATTGCGGTGAGAAGATTTAATCATAATTTTTTCTTATTTTTGGGTTATATTTGCGAATTGTATTTTTTCCTCGTGGAATTTTTAGAGCAAAATGTGAAAAAAAATGTGGGCTTCCCCTCGGCTCCCCATATCTCGGCGACCCGTACTTCCAATATTCCCGACACAAACTGCCCGAGAGCCAAGGGCGGAAGAGGCACGATGATGGATTAGGGCGCTAAGTGTTACTCGACGTTTCAACGAAATTTAAACGGCCGCGAACTTATTAATTATTCTATCGATCGGAGCGATTTTTTTTTGCTTGTCTCTTTGGACTTAAAAAATATTGCAGTGAGATCATCTAATTTTGTTTTTTTTTTTTAACGATATAATTGTGAATTGTCGTTAAATTATTTATATTAATTTTTATATATAAATTAAGGTTTTTAATTTAAATGACTGGGATCGTAGGGTTGTACTACCGGAAAGCTAATGTTCGTCGTCTAAAAATTGATTTCAGGTTAAGATGAGGTAGCTAGTTGAAAGTATGAAATTATTTTTACTTTTTTTGTTTGAGAAATGTTGAGAATATGAGAAATTTTTGGTTCAGATTTTTTTGACTCTTGGAACTTTTAGGCGAAACATTAAATTTTTTTTTTTTAAACAAATAATTGTGATTTCCGGCAAAAATGTATCGGAAAACCAGTTTGTTGACACTCTGTTTCGAGGCTGTATACGATGTATTTTTTTCCCCCGGCTAGATGCGAGGTTGTAGTATGAAAAAAAACTCCATAAAACATCGATCGTCGTGCGGTTTCACTATCAACCAGGAAAACCGCGGCGAATTCGAACCAGCTCTCTCATCGAACTATGCACGCCCACCTCTCGCGTGAATGCTAATCGATTAGAGTGTAGCAAAGCCCGATCGGTTTTCTCTTTAAAGTATTTTTTTTTTTTTTACCCCGCAAGCCTCCATCGCATTCAACCCTCACATCCGGTTGAATCGGCTTCGTTTATGAATGCAAATGAGTAAACTGGACAATCATTTCTTCGTTGAATTTTTTTTTTTCGTGTTCCATCGTTGCCCTCTGAATAAAATGTTCCATCTATTGATCTATACCGAATCCGGATGAATAGACTATGTCGAACTTTGAAATAAAAAAAAGCCGTAAACGAGCGCTTTCAAAAAATAGAAAAGCGATTAATCTCGATATTTACACCGAAAAAAATAGTAAAATAAAATAAACGGAACACCAGAACTTGGAAAAAATTGTATGAAAAATTTGAACGAGCAGATGATGCAAAATAATTAATGGTAACAAATTTTAACGAGGTAAAAAACAATGCTTGTACATTTTTTCGACGTTGGAATTTACAATACACAAACATTTCTTCGTTGATTTTTTTTTTTTCGGGTTCCATCGTTGCCCTTTGTATAAAATGTCCATCGATCTATACCGGATCCGGATGAATAGACTACGTCAACGTTTGCATTTTTTTAAGGCCACAAGCGAGTGGTTTTAACAAATAGATTTTAACACGATTAGTTTCGATATCTGTGCTGAAAAAAATAAATAAATTTAAAGAAGACTGTTGCGTGTCCAGGACTTGGAAAATTGTTATTAAAAAATTTGACTGAGCAGACGCTGCAAAATAATGAATGGCAACAAATTTTAACGAGGTAAGAGGCAAAGCTTGTAAATTTTTTCGAGGTACCCGACGAAACTGAAGCCCGGAAAAGAATTCCGCCTCCACCTCTTTCCCGTCCCTGATTAAGATGCCCACAAATCTTCGTTAAACCTCCGCCGGAGCCGTTTATAACGACGTTTTAGTATTATAACGAGCGCCAGGTGCGCCAAGCCGGACGTTGCGTCGCGGAACGCGTCCCTTTTCACAACAGTGACCCAGCCTTGCCAGACGAAAAATTTATACATTGTTACGTTTTTTCCTCCCTCTCATATTTTTCAACCGTGTATCGCGGAGCAAATAAATTTTCGGGGCGAATTAAAGGTACAAACAACACAAACGCATAAAAAAAAAAATAAAAAAAAAATATCTCAAAGCTAACGTTCGAATTAGAGCGTGTAGCGAGGAATAAAGTTTTCTCCCGCTCTCGTCTCTCGTCTCCGAGCGTATAGGGGTCGTAAAAACGAATGCGGGACGAAAGATGCGCGAAGGGACGGATGAGAAGAAAAAAAAATTTCAATATCCAGTTCAATCTCGAGCTTTGCGTCCGCGGGTCGACGTGTCGAGAGCCCCGAAAGCCGAGGGTCGTCACTTCTTCGCCGTACTTTATATACGCGAACTTCCCTCATACCCGATCCTCCTATATACCATCGCGCCCCGGGATGCAGCTTAGGTAGCCTTCCGAATTGCGATTCTCCACCTAAAAATACTATTGCATAATATTTCGAGTACGGAATACTGAATTTATTATTATTATTATTATTATTATTATTATTATTATTATTATTATTATTATTATTATTATTATTATTATTATTATTATTATTATTATTATTATTATTATTATTATTATTATTATTATTATTATTATTATTATTATTGTCTCTCCTGAGCAACAAGGTGAGGATTGGGCGTAGTGTAGGGGAGAGCGGGGCAAAACGGGACAGTGAGGGCAAAACTCAATTTTCCAATAAGTTTTGGATGCCGCATTTTGTCCCAACGATACATCCGGATTTTCATACCCGTTTTGCCCTGCGGATCACCATCGCCACCATCCAAAAGTTATTGGAGAATTGCATGCCATTTTGCCCCGCAATCCTCTACTTTCCGACCTTTCTGTGATATTAGAGACGCAAGCCTAATCTTTACTTGTAGTGAACCCTCTCTGTGATGATCGTACGAAATTGTTATTATTTTTGTGTTATTCTTTCACTTTTCATTCACAAATGTATCGTCATTAATTCACTTCGTTAAGCGAACATATTCACATAGTTCTGTGGGCTACTCTCTCAATCTGCTATTGTCCGTTTGGCCGTTACGTTTAAGTATCGCGTCTGTGATTGGGCGCAGCCCGTTAATAAACCGATAAATAAAAAAATTTGACTGACGTACTGTAGTGCTAAAGCAGTTTGTAAAATTTTGTAAACCTCCATTCCGAAGATTCCGGGCCTGTTGTGACGAGAATTCATTATTCTTATACGCAATAAATACCACAACGTACCATTATTATTATTATTATTATTGAAAAATCTGTGCGCGACGTGCGAATCCATTTGCAGCCATTGTATGATTATTGGAGTGTTTCAATATTGTTTGTAGACTCACGTTCGTCTGCGTTAACTTTGCCTACGCAGTCGTGCTGCCGTTCCCACTGAAACGTTATATTTTTTTTTTCTACGCTCGAGCCGATTGGAGTGAGTGAGAGACGCGACGCTATTAACAGTCGCCAGAGCTGCTGCTGTCGCTGGTTTATGGGGGTTGCAAGGTGTAACGTGAGGGGACCATCTGCTCAACGCACGTGGCTCTGGCACGGGTCGCCGGCTTATAATATTCGTCCTCGTTCCCTTTGTCTCTCATTCGATTCAGGAGGAAAAAAAAAAAAAAGTTGGACGAAAAATTCTAAACACAGTAATGAGGCAACAATTGTTCCTCGCTCGTTGGCGGAGTCGAGCGGGCTGCACGAAAATAAAAATAAAAAAAGCCGGTCAAAGAAGAGGAGAAAAAAAAGGTAGAAATTAGGTCGTACCGGGCAGTTGCGAAAATATCGCTGTTTCGCGAAAGCCGGGGCTGCGCCGAAGCCGGGGAAATCTAGGTTGCCACACCGCATTGCTCACTGAATATTCTATGCTTCCGGAAATTGGCCGGCGGATACCGACGGGTTATCCCCGTGCGCGGAATCTCCTACTTTTTTTCAATCATTCTCTCGGACCAATCGACACTATCTTTTTTGTTTTTGTTTGTTTTTTTTTTTTTTTTTTTTTTTTTCTCATGAAATAGTCGATGGTCAATATTAAATCACACTTATCAAAACTGCGCGAAATATTCCATTTTGTAAGGATAAAAAAATAACATGAAATGTTCCGGATTCATTCAGCATTATTTAAAGTCTAAAAAGATGGAGAGAATTTTATCGCTAATGATAAAACAATTGTGTAACAATATGGTAAGCAATAACCATAAATAAAGGAATGCATAGTAGAAATGAAAAAATTATACGGTCCAACACCGGGTTGTGCATAATTAGAGAAATGGGTTTTGGAACTTTTTACCTGGCCACAAAAAAAAGTTTGGTTAAAACTGTGCGTAAATTACAATTATTTGTTTTCCACAAAATAGTCGTCAGTCAAAGTTAAATGACTCTTATAAAAACTGCGCGAAATATTCACTTTTCCAAACATAAAATAGTCCGAATTAATTCAGCGTTGTTCAAAGTTCAAAAAACACCGCGAATTTGATCGCCAACGATAAAACAATTGTGCAACAAAATCGTAAGCAATAATCATGAAAAAATGCACAATAGAAAGTACAAAAATTACACGGTAGAACTTCGGGGCGTGCACGGTTACGGAAATGGATTTCGAAACTTTCACCTGGCGACAAAAAGAAAAAAGTTTGGTGAAAAGTGTGCGCGTGCGCATGAATGAAGCGCGTCAACGTAAATTGATATCGCGAACAAAATAGCTGTTTGAACAGGTGACTCGACAGCTGTTGCCCGTACGACTTTTATTCCACCCCCGTGCTGCCGTCTGTGCCACCGGAGTATCACGATATCACCCATCTCTGCGCTCTACACCGCTCCCCGATCCTCCCGCGTTCCATAGGTATATATCCGCATACCGTTATACTTATACGTGCAATGAAACTTTTAATACCCCTGAATGCATTCGAGGCATTTTATTCCCAGCGACCTTGTCGGGGTACTACGAGCAAAAATATCGCATGTTAAATCGAGCAAAAACAACCGTACGTACGAAAAAGTATAATCGAAAAGAGCATCCATTGACCCAATTTTTTTTGTCGTTGAATTTATTTTGCACGACATTTTTGGAATTAAATATAGCGCGGCAGTCACTGTAGATATTTACATTTGGGTCGAGAGCATGTTATTTATTTTTTTTTAATTCAATAAAAAGATTTTACCGTATCGAAAAATTATAAATAGAAACCTTGTCAAATTTGAACGAAAATTGCCCCTGAATACAGTTTTCAAATCTCTTTGAAAGATAATTTGTTTAATTATCGGGGAGGAGGTTCGTGAATCAATATTATACCGGAAATGAAAAACACGGATATTTTTGCATATTTGCCTCGCGAAATAATGCTACGCCAAAGGCATTTTGTCACGGGATCACAAAATGTCCGCTTCGGGCGAGGAATAAAACTCGATTAGTCACTCGTATCGAATTTTAAATAGAATTAATATCGCGTGTTAAATCGAGAAAAAAAAAATAATTACGTACAAAAAGTATCATCGAACAGCATTCATTAACCCAATTTTGTAGTCGTTAAATTTATCTTGCACGACACGGCCCAATAATAATATAGCGCTTCACTGACTCTCATATTTACATTTGGGTCAAGAGTATGACTTGTAAAAAAATACATATAAAAAATCTGGCCGTATTGAAAAATAATAAGTAAAAGTCATGTCTCAAATTTGAAAAAAAAAACAGCTCCAGTATACACTTTTCAAATACCTTTGAAAGATAATATTTTCCTTAATTCCCAAAAATAACGTTCCCAAATCAAAATAGTACCGCAAATGAAGGACTTTTACAATATGAAGAAATTATGTGCTTAATATGTGCCTAATTGTGTGCCAAAGTCAAAATTGTTGTACTCCTGTCGTTTTCCTAGAAAAACAATTGGAAAGATGCTCTGTTAGCTTTATGTTAAGCTAGTAGCAGAGCATTAACCTTTGCCCAGCTAACTTTACGCGGGTTTCGCTGAATAACGTTGTGCCAAAGGCATTTCGTCACGGGTACACAAAATGGCCGCTGGGAGCGGCCATTTCGTCGCGCGTCTCGGCTACGCTTCGACGGTGGAACAAAACTCGATTAGTCGCTACTCGTGAAAAATGTAATAAAAGATAGGAGTGGCCTCGCGTGTACAAATAGGTATAGGGGTAATGCATATCCCTCGGGACCGTGAGGCACGAAAATCGCCGGCAAGTCTGACAAATAACCTAATTAATCGAGTGGATTTAATTAACTTTGTCCGGTATAGCCGCGACTTCGCGTTCAGCAGATATAACTCCCGCAAGCGTCACATAGAGGCACGTATGTGTTGGTTGTGTGGGCACATAGAGGCACATACAGTTTTACTATCTATCTGTATCGACTGTGCGGCCTGTCGAAGTTACAATGCCGAGGGCACACGCGAGTTTGCGTGCACCCCGATTCGTTTCATCCCTCCGATTCTTCTCTTCGTCCGTTCACCCGTGAACCTCCGCTCATTTCTTTCTCACCATCCCAGTTGTTTCGTCCGGTGCACTCCCCTCCTCCAATCTAATAGTCAGCATTATTCCCGGTGCTAGTTTAAGCTCGGCACGATATGTCCGGAGTGGCCGAAAGTCAAAGGGATAGTATGGGGAGACTTTGTACTCCGGAGGACAATAGAAGAGCCAAGCCCGTCGTGACCTCCGAAGTCAAATCCTTCGGTCCCTAATGAATATTGACCACACACACGACCGGTAATCTGGCTTTTACTACAGTAGCAAAAGTTTCCTTTTGACGGTGACTTTTCGACTCGGAAGACCCGTGGCGGCTCCGCGGAACGTTTTGATCATAAATTCGGGATTTATGTTGAAACGAATTTTTTTTGTTAATATAGTGGGTTTTCCGTGCCGTATAAACGTGATTTTGGTCGATAAGATTATCGGTAAATGGGACATTCGTAAAAATGAACTTGGAAGAGCTATCGCAACCACGAAGTCTCCGACGCGATGCTCTTCATCCGGGTGACTTTTTCTTCCGTCTACGGCTTAAGAACTTAAGGCGTTATTATTTTATTTTGTTTTTGGCTTATTTTTATATTTGTATTCGATTTTTATGCGGTTTAGTGTTCAGTTTATTCCATTATTCTGTTATTCTAGTGATCTGTTTATTTTATTATCGTTAATTTGTCATTATTTTATCATTACTTTGTTTTTGCTATTTTTGGCTTATTCTCTTTACATTATTTTTATGCGGTTTAGTTTTAGCGCGTTAGTTGTGATGTGTTAATTTTTTTGTATTCGGTTTATTGTTGGTTGGGTGTTGGTGCCCAGAAGACCTTAGGTCCTAATGTACAATAAATGCATATCTATCTATCTATCTATCATTCGGTCCCTAATGAATATTGACACCACACACGACCGATAATCCGCCTTTAACGACAAAGAGAAAGTTTATTTTTAACGGTGACTTTGGGACTCGGAAGACTCGTGGTGGCTCCGCGGAACGTTTTGATAATGAATTTGAGATTTTTCTTGAAACCATTTTTCAAAAATATAGTAGGTTTTCGGAGTCATAAAAAAGTGATCTTGATCGATGAAATAATCGATAAATTCTACATTCGTAAAATGTGTAACTCTTCTTCTCCCATGTACGGTAAACAAAAAAGCATACACGTAACGAAATTACGTAAAAACAGCAGTGAGCCCAGGGGCTCGGCCTCATTATCCGGCGCACGATAAGCCTCCGGCGTTCGATAACAAGGGGTGGCTTGATTCACGTAATGCATTAGCGATCCCGAATTATATCACGGTACCGGGAACTGCCTCTAATAAGATAACGATAATCTACGCCTCTGAAAATTGCCTAATTTTTGTTTTTCAAAAAAAAATCTTAACTTAAATAATTATTCATATTTTTGATAGATTTTCGCAGTCAGGTTTTTCGTCAATTTTCCTCGAACGTTTGGTCTTCGAACGGTGAGCAGATAGACTCGTAACAAAGGTGATCGAGACCAGTGGGCGCACCCATCTGGCGCGCGATAAGCCTCGATCGGGGGTGGGGGAGAGGATCGAGGGGGGAAATGGAGATCGAGCGAGCCACTAGTCGCGCATGAATTCTTCCGTCCTTGTCGGGAACGAGAAGGGAAACGCGAGACGAGGGAAGAGAATTCACCAAGATATAGCAATAAACAATTACTTAAGGCACTGTTAGGCACACCGCGCCGAGACCGGCGCACCCACGCATTAGTCGGAGTAGCCACGAAAGCCGCACCCATCGTCATGAGAAGCAACTTCTTACCCTTTCCTATCGTACGTTTACATACGCAGCTTCGATCGATGTAAATACTGCGAACGAAACATCATTTTTTGTTCACGTCGAAGAGAAAAAAATAATAAAATTTGTAAGAGACTTTGGACTTGTAAAGATATCTGTTTAGATTCTACTTGTAGAGATGGAAAAAAGAACCCATTTTTGACCATCAATTTTTATTTTATTTTTTTTTTATGAGAATTTCACATTGAAAATATAAAAGAATGTCTCTTTGTGACTGACGATGAAAAAGCTTGAGAAACTCGCATCTTGGAGCTTCGGCGAGAAAGCTTCGGCTTAGTTCTATTTTTATTTTATTGTCGTTGCCGTCGTCGTAGCAATGCGGTAATAATATAGTATGGGCGTATATATAGCGCGATATAAGTACGTTGTCGGGGGGGGGGGGGGGGGGGGGGGGGGGTGGTACACACGTAGGTACACACCGTCGTCGAAGGCATAAAGACGGATTGTTAGAAGAATTCTTCTACGTAGCTGCGAAAACCTCCTTTGACTCGTTTCCGTTTCTTCTGCCTCACTATCCTTTGTGCCTCTTCCACGTCAACCCCCTCGGCTTGAGTGAGGGACGCCGAACGGAATTATAGGATTATAAACTCATTTTATGCCGGCAAAGATGAAAAATAAATAAATTTAAAAAATGACGTACGAAAGTGCCTCGGGAAAATCTAGGACCGTATTCGGGTTTCGTAGCTGAGTATAAGGTTCCTTTGAAATTTTTTTCTAGAGTCCATGGTTCTCGAGATACGAGCTGTCGAAGCTTTTAACCAATGAGGGCGTCGGGTGACAGCGCGCGCCATCTACCGCGTGGCGCCGATTGGCTGGGAACTTCAACAGCTCATAACTAATAAACTACGCTTCGTACAAACTTTTGCCAAAGGAAAAGTTTTCTCAGTTTTCAACCGGGAACACGATCCACCGCTTTTTGTTCTCGAATTTCGAGACAGCGTGAGAAAATCGATGTTTATCGATGTATAAAGACAATAAATTATTTATAAGTTCGATGTATGCTCGTATCGCTTTACGCAGGCAGTTTAGTGAAAATATGTATTTAGCTCGACGATACGTGACCACCGTAAGTCGCGCTCGAGGACATACATATCCGGTGTCTGCGGGGACGATGACGTTAAGTCGTCGAGCGGTTAACCAGCTCTCCTCTCGTAAGCGCGAACTGCATTGTCGAAGATAGCCGAGACGTTTGCACACCGTAAGATAATAAGGTGGGCGAGGTCCCGGTTACACGCTTCGCGGACGGTGGATTCCCCGGTCGACGGAACATCGTCGCAGCGCCCTCTCAGTCTTCGCCCAAATTCAATCATACACTGTACAAAAAAAAATTGTAAACTCCGAAAACTGGTACATTAAATTTAATGTCCAATTGTGATGAAAAATTAATATACTCTTTAATTGAAATTAAAGTAAATGATTAAAAATAAATTATTCCCAATGTTTTTAATATACTGAACATCAATTTTTCATCACAATTGTACGCGAAATTTAATATACCAGTCTTTGCATAAAAACTTCCAGTCTAGTACATTTAATTTCATCCGAATTTTTTTTACAGTGTATTTTGTATCCCCGATGGTAATAAACTGTGCGACTCTTTCTCATTGCGGACAGCGAGCTCTGGCGGTAATTTGCGAAAGCTTTCACAAGAGTATAAACATGGCGGATACAATCTTCGAATAATGCATCTCGGGGGAAGATAAATTCAAGGCCGATATTGTATCTGACGTTGTCAACACGCGGATGCTAAACGATTATTGTTTTAATAAACGTTATATGGCCCTCGGGTGTCGGAGGTCTGGTGGCAAAGGGTCATTCCCCGGCGTCCAATGGTGATGAAACTCTTAGACGCAACGCAATGTCGAGGGGCCAGGTACGGGGAATCCCCGCTCGGAGGTTAGAGCACTGGCGCTTTCGCGAACCAAAAATGACACCCGTTTTCATCCAGCTCGAGGAAACGTCGGCGGCGAGACAGAGAGGTGTATCCTGCCCGGAGCTCTGAGGAATCGAGCTTAAGTGCGACGCCTGAAGCGGTCGGTGTGTTCTAGTAATATCATTCGGCAGGATATGATGGCGTGTCGTCGCGCCCTAAAGCCCTAAATGAAAATTGACTTCTGGTGGGTTGTATGTGGCTCTGTCTCTCTCACTGTCTTTTTCATTCCCACTCTCGCCGACTCGAATTGCGGAAACAGTCTTTACCGTCTACGAACTTCACTTCGACGTCGACCACGTTTTACCACTCTTTCCTCGATATTTTTATGAACTCTGGGTCGTTTCAACTTATTTTAATTGCATGCTTTCGATACCTTGCACTGAGGAAAAGAATAGTATATTCTACTATAACGAATAGTTCTCAGGCGGAACGTCTATATAGATAGTTTTTGATAGTGTATATTCAATTGGTTAAACTACAATTATGGTTGCAACCATGATTTTTTGTATCATTGTCGTAACAATAAAATGTAGACGTTCCTCTTTTTAAAATATTTTTTATGGTAAAAGTCAATATTGTTGTTTTCACTATGTAATTTTTTTCTCAGTGTGCACATTTCGGTTGGTAATACTAATTTTTTTCGGTTTGGATACGGAACTGATATCGGGAGGATCAGAAATGCGATCACAGCGCCCGCTTTTGCGCGAGCGTAACCTCAAAATGGTATCGGAAGGGAAGCGAGGGACATTTGTATCGGATGTCTTTTAATGGATTGGTTTGCACTCAAGTGAAGATTGTTCTTTGATATTCAAATGAAGATTGTTCTTTGATATTCGAATGAAGATTAATCTTTGATATTATCCTGTTTGAGAATTTGATACATTCACTTATGTTTCTCGATCCCGACAGGATATGATGCGTGTGTTCGCGCCCTAAAACCCTAAATGAAAATTAACTTCTGGTGGGTTGAATGTGGCTCGGTCTCTCTCAAAGTCTTTCTCATTCCCGCTCTCGCCGACTCGAATTGCGGAAACAATCTTTACCGTCTGCGAACTGCACTTCGATGTCGACCACCTTTTACCACTATTTTTCCCGATATTTTTATGAACTCTTGGTCGTTTAAACTTATTTTAATTGCATGCTTTCGATACCTTGCACATTTCCGTTGGTAATTTTAATTTGTTTCGGTTTGAAGACGCAACTGATAACGGAAGGATCAGAAGTGATAACCTCAAAATGGCGACGCAAGCGAGGGGGATTTGTGCCGCGTGTCTTTCAAGGGGTTGTTTTACACTCAAGTGAACATTTGACCTTTGATATTTTCCTGTTTGAGAATTTGATATATTTACTTAGGTTTCTCGAACCCAGCGCCCTCTTATAGTGAAACCTAACCTCAAAAAAAAAAAAAAAAAATAGCAAAGGTAAAGAAGCCTTTTTTGAGCGACTGCTATTAAAACTGTATACACGGTGAATAATGAAATGAAGACGAAAAAAAAAATTTATGAGGTATTCGAGGGAGTGGCCGGCAGTCAGCTTTGAATCTCGAGGGACAAAGGTGAGGGGTGTGGGCAAAGGAGGGGATCCCTGTCGATGCCACTGGCACGGCATGGCCTTAAGGGAGCGGCCAGGAAACGGGGCTCACCATTAGACGCCTCGCGTAACTCTAGCTTGCTCTGGTGCGTTTCTTCACCCCCGCCGCCCACACCCTCCGTCGTGGCCTCCAAGGATAATTGCACCGGCTAATGGTTTTTTCTTCCTTCACTTGCCAAGGCTCGGTTCATGAATACCCCGACGAAGGAAGAGCGAAAAAAAATCTATTAGCTGTTGAGCGCAACATTAATAAAAAAAAAAATATTTAAAAAACGTTTATTCAGTAGATGAATTCTTAAGATTTAACGCCGGCTGGTATAATTGTATCTCGGAGACGGATAAGGCTTCGAGGAATTTCTCATTTATTGAAATCATTTCAATTAGAATTAAACTTGAGGCTCGACCAAGGCTCGGTGAAATAATTGTATCGAGCAAAAGTAAGTGGTCAAAATTATTAAAATTAATTTGCGTCATGAGATTCGTAAAATAATTTGTTAATATAAACAAATTTTACGACCGAACTTTTTCCGAATTTTTTGAACATCGATAAGTACCGAATAAAACTTTGTGACGAATAAATGTATGTTTTTTTTTATCACACGCTAAAGAGACGTGCGAAGCTCCGTTGCGTAATGGAAAAATTTAATAATGGGATTGAGGAGCACGAGAGAGGACAGAGAAAACAATGGACCACGGCCACTTGACGGATGAGCCAGGACGGCAGAGAACTCCGGGGGAATCCCCGGGTATAGTCATGTAGGGGTCTTGATACTTCATTACGAATTCATCGACGGATTTTCCGATTGATTTCCTCGGACGCTTATAGCAAAGGGCCTTGACACGCGAGACAAATCTCGGCAGAAATCGTCCCCGAAGCCCGTGGATTACGTGACAAAAACAAACCCCTCATAACTTAATATCTCACTAAAAGTGTAATGGAAAAAAATAAAAATGAATTCATTGACGTTAACGGCAAAGTAAAATCATTTTTTTTTTCAAACTCATTAGTTTCTCCTTATCATTGAAATTGCGACAGGATTGAAATTAGTCGAATTTAGGTGTCACTTACGTTACAATAGGTACTACCAGTATATCGCTATCAGGGAGCCAGCCAATCTGTATGCTAATCGCACGAGTCGGCGGCTTGATGATCGCTACCACTTTTGGACGGTTTCCCCGATATTCGTATGGGATTATACTGCAACCCCTTAAGCTCCTCTCGGGTTCCATCACAATCGACATTGATGATGGCTCATTTAGTCCCACATTAAGATTTAAGCTCTTATCAAAGTTCGTATTATGTAACCCTTCGAAACATATGTATATTTTTTCACATATATATTTTATTCAAATATACAGCGGTTGGTTATTTATTCATTTATTAGGCCCGAGTGCAATGGTCCAGCAGGACTGAGTGCTTCTATCGCTCCACAAAAACAACAACAACAACAACATATTTATTTATTCATTGTTTCAACGGGACAATGCCCTTTATACATGAGTATATATACAAGTGTACGCAAGTGCACATAACTATGCCCAAACAGCAGTTAAAGGTTACAAAAGAGATAAAAGTTATTAATGATTTTTTTTTCTGAAATCAAAGATCTGTAATGCACCGTGCTTCGGAGGGTTAAAAAAATTAAATATGCGCATTGTTTATTGACTTTTGCGTACTTCAATTTTTTTTTTTTTGTGAGAGGGTGGGTTTGATTTTCGTTACAACTTTTGTACCGTTTCCCCGATATTCCTACGGGATTATAGTACAACCTCTTAAGCTCCTCTTGGAGCCCATCACTATTAACATTGATGATGCTCATTTAGCCCCAAGTTAAGCTATTACAAGAGTTCGTATTATTTACCCCTTCGAAGCGTACACATATATGTTTATTTTTTTATAAGTATGAAGTTTTTTCAATTACTATAAATGAGTTTTAAGTTTAATAACCATGTAGTGACTTGTAAGGTGAAAACTATCTAAGTATTTAAGTTTTAATAACAACGAAGTTTTTTTTTCGTATGAAGTTTCAAATACATCGGTTGGTTATTAATGTTTTTTCTCTGAATTCAAAGAGGTGTGCGATACGAAGGGTATAAAAATGAAATGTGCGCATTCTTCACTGGCTTTTCCATATTCAAATTGTTTTCATGAAAACTTTTATTGGAAATCTTTTTTGTTGTTTCGTTGTTATCTTCTTCACAATCTTTTTAGAACTCAGCGCATGTAAACGAAAGTACAAGAGTGTCTTTTTGTGTCTATTAACTTGTTTCTTTTTTCATATCAGTGGAACGAATTTTCTTTTTTTTTTTTCGTCCTTTGATGGCCTCCGACGAAATTTTCGCCTGATGGTACGGGAGAGCGAGGGAACAAGCGAGAGTAAATTTTAATAAGATAGCCGGCTAGCCAAGGTGGCAGAACGAGATTGCTGGACCGAGTTGAACTGGGTCGGACGGGAAGCTCTCTCATCGCACGCGTTCTACGGTCCGAGCAAATACTTTTCTTGACTACTTGAGGACCGGGAGAGAGAGAGAGAGGGGGGAGAGTGAGCGCGAAGTTCCCCGAGCGAAAAATAAAGAGAGCGAAAAGAGGAACCGGAGGAAAACTACTACTGGTGTGCGACGAGAGCATTCCGGGGGGTGGCGTGCGAAAAGCTTCCACCCCTTAACTGCCGAGAGCTTTCCAAGCTTTATTTCTCGCACGAGAGATTCTGCGCTACAATTTCTTATACTTCTCGTGTGCTTCACCACACGCTCTCAATTTTTTTTTTTTTTTTTTGTTTCGCTCTTCCTTTTATCTCTGCAGACCCTTGAATTAAGTATGGAGAATTTTCATTCGGAATGCGCATTGTAAATTTCATTAAGTGCTTCGGGCTTAAAGAAGCAACGAAAAAAAACATCTTTTTACACTTAGCTAGTTCCCCTTAAGGTAGTTCGAGCTACGGGATTTAAAAAAAAACAGTATTTTAATTTGAAAAAACGGAATTAATTTTTATTTTTAAGAAGTGAATTAATTTTTTTTTTTAATTCTTTAAGATAATTATTCTTAGTAGAAGAATACATTTTTTAATTTAATTAACCGAGATTCAGAAGTCAGGTTTCTCGATCTTGAGGAAAACAATTGCACGGAAGATGTTTCTCGATTTTTTTGTTTTTGATTTCTTCATCCGGTAACGTTTTTTCCCGCTGCGGTCGATAAGCATGTCAGCGATGTTTCTTACCCCCGTTAGAATCGACAGCACCTGTTGCTACGCTGCAGTCTCCGGCAATTATGAATGCGTTGCATAAATAAATAAATAAAAAATAAATAAAAAACATACAATGAAAAGGGAGAAGAGAAAACAAGCAAGAAAACGGGGTAAAGAAAAAAAAACAATCTATATGCGACTAGACACGCCCGTCATGAAAGCAGTGATCTCGAAACGCGAAAATTGACGGCTGAGCTTGCCCGCTAGCTTTTTTTTTATCTTCCCATCTGCATATAATGCGAATAACTGTTGCGAGGATGCAACAGCCTTGCATCAGGATTCCAGCAGCAACAGTACTGAAGGGGCGGAAGGGGGGGCGATTTTAGTCAGTGCGGGTACAGTTCAACGTTGCCTATGTGTGTGGTGGCTCTATGTTTACCTATATATATATACCTGTATATATGTATACCTGTATATATTATATATATATATATATATATATATATATATATATATATACAGGTATATCTGTGCACATATATATATAAGTATGTATGTTTATATAGATGTAGATATACATATCTATATATGTGTGTATATACCGTCCCTATTGATCGAAGCTCAGAGGAGCATGGAGTTACAGGCCACTGCTGCCGCTGTGCCGCTGCCGGCTCCTGGCGTCAGCCCCCTGACCATCTATTGACGCCACCCCATACGCCACCCCACTCCGACATTTCTTCTTCGTCCTCTATACTTAGAATTCGACACATCGATAACCCCGAAAAAATCTACGTTTTTTTTCCGTATAGTCTTAACCCCTTTACGGTCGCTGGGGTCGATAATTGAACGTAACCTTTAAGTCATGGATCCTGAGTTCACACTTCCGGTCGAGAATTATGCGATGATGATGATGGTGTTTATTCATTTATTTTTTTTTTTTTTAACGAAGCGGAGCGCGAAACGAATAGCAATACTTCGATAGTTTCGATACTTCGATGGAATCGCGTTAATTGTGAAATTACAAAAGTGGCCTTTTTCTTACATTTTGGATATCACGTGGGACGTTAAGTGAAGGCATGCGATATACCGTGGTAATTTATATATATATTTTTTTTTAAAGACTTTGCAATACTTGGATATATTCGATACTTCGATGAAATCGCGTTAGTAACTAAATTTTTACAAAAGTTGCCTTTTTCATCGATGTTGGCTATAAAGTGGGACGTTAATTGAAGGCGTGCGATATGCCGGGGATACTTTTTTAAATATATATATATATATATATATATATATTTTAAGACTTTGCAATACTTGGATATTTTCGATACTTCGATAAAATGGCTAATAATGAAATTTTTACCGCAGTGGTATTTTTCTTAAATTTTCGCTACTACGTAGTCCGTTAATTCAAGGTCTGCGTTATACCGTTGATTTTTTTTTCCGAAGACTTTGCAAGCGACAGTGTCCGAGCGAACGCTCTGATTTTCCGGAGGCTCCGCACGGTGATTGAACAAGGGAGAGGACCGGGGGTGTGAGACCCGAATTCCATTTCCGTCCAATTACGATTCGTCCCGTAGTCATATTCTCCCGAGCCGACGATTGTCACTCAATTCTCTTTTTTCCCCTCTTTTACCTTTTTTTTTTTTTTGCCAGTGCGTAACTATTGCGTAGGCGGGCGATCGAGTGTCCGAGTAAATAATGAAGAGACTCCTATAAGTCTTTCGATAAAAGTCGCCTGATAGTCTCTCATAATAAAGATCCAACGATGGGAGATGGACAATGGACGAGCGCGTGGGATCTTAATTGGATGATTCGAACGGGCGATAAATCGTTGATAAATTGCATCAATTTTTTTTTCCCCCTCATATTCTCGGTTCTTCTTACTCCGTTCGATCGTTCGTTAATTTTTTACACACTCGCTTCTCAACGTCTACAATTTTGTTTTTTCTTTTTTTTTTTTTTTTTTTGCTAACACGACCGGACGTACGAAGAGAAGAGCCTTATTTTTTTATTTTTTTGCTTCTTCCGATACTCGCTCGATCTTTCTTCTTGCATCGAGTCCGGACGATAATAGCAGCATAGATCGAGCGCACGATCGCGCGGAAGGAGGATGCTTGCTCATCGACACTTTGCTGGACGGCGAAGACGATAAACGGACATCGTCTTCCTTCTCTCGACCGACGCTACTCTCGGACCGTACCTAGACGCTTCTATTTTAGGTGTCACGGTCGAAGACGTATTTTTATCCCTCGACTATGACACGACCTCGATAGAATCCGGGACGGGTAAGTTTTTACCCCCTTTTTTTTCTTCATATCGTCTATACGTACGAGCGCAGACTCGGTTCACTCTTTGTCCGCTCGTTCGTTAATGCACGACCTTGTACCCGATCGGGGATTATTATATTATCAATTAAATTTGCTATTTTACTTCGCGGCACTGCCTTGTGAAAAATGCATTCTCAATGGCACGATTTAACGAAAAGAATTACCTTTTTTTTCACACACACCCAGAAAAATTATTTATTTGACTGGCAAATAAAATTTTATTTGGTTTAAATAAATATTCGAATTGATTAAAATAACTATTTATTTAAATCAAATAACTATTTATTCAAACCAAATAACTATTTCTTAGAACCAAATAAATATTTAATTGCGAGGAGTCCGTCAAATAAATAATTTTTCTGGGTGCACTCGGAGGGTTCAGATTTTTATTTATTTATTTTTCTATAAATTGATTATTTTGCGATTATACGATTATTTTATTTTTTTATATTTTACCGGGTTTCTTGTGAGTTATTTCGTCCGTATTCGGGTCGAAAGTACGATTGTTATTAGCGAATGGCAATCAGCGAGGGATATGAATGGATTTTTTGTTTGTTTGTTATTATTACAAATAATAGCCAATTATTTATAACTGGAATTAATTTTTTTGTTCGAGAGCTCGTCTCGCGGGACGGGGAGCCTGTTGCTAGGCGAGTTCGCGAAACGCAACCGCAGCCGAGCACGGCGCAACACGGCGCACGTGACTTAGATCGATCCGGGGGTGGGGGATGGGGTGGGAGGGTGGCCGAACTAGCGACCAATCCAAATCAAACCGGGATACTTCCCTTCCGGAACCGGAGAACATCCGGATCGTTATTATAATTTCTTTTCCTCTAATTATTTTCTCTAATTAAATTTAAAGAAAAACAATTGATATTAACCCACGTTAATAATTACATCACGTTTGTCATTAGTGAACCGGAGAATCGCGTGCCGTCGCACTAATTATTAATCCCAATCTCCCGTTTTATCAATAAATTATTTATTAAATCATTATTATTCCATTTACACGCTCGCCAATATCGAGATATCCCGCGTCCCTCGTGATATACGATCCGACCGGTTTATCACTGATTTATTTATTATTTTATTTATCTATTTATTTTATAACGCAAATTTAAAAAATAGTCTTAATACCAAAAAGCAGCGATGGGAGAATTTTTAGAAAAAAAAAAAAAAAAAAAATCGCGAAGGTTTAGTCAAGTGTCGTTTTTTTTTGTGGTAAAGAATAAAATTTATTGCGAATATTCGCATCGTTCGATTTAACTGGAAGAAGACATTAGGGTTTTTGCTCCCTGCAACCAAATCCCCTGTAAATGAAGGGCTAAGCAATTTTTATAAATTATAATTTATTTTACTTTTATAGCGTCGCTGGGTGTTTTTTTTAAATATAAAAACTTCCAGTCCACCCAAGCAAATGTAATTATGTAGCATTATTGTGGTTTACAGAGGCTGTACTTACAAATGTAAAGCGTCGCAGTGTGCGCGCGCGTGCGTGTGGGCGAGCGTTTAAAATCAAATTGGCCGAATTAGCGAAGAGGTTTCACTATCGGTGTTGCTCTGCTGCTCTTACCGCGGTTGGGGACGTTTCTCGTGGTGAGCCAACCGGTTAATTACTTAACAAAGCAATTGCGAGGGTCTTCGGCCGAATTACAGTGTCGAGGGGCGGAGGGTTATACAATGCGAAATGAAAAACTGATGTCGCACATAGAAACTCGAATGAAAATGGCTAATCCACGGAATAGGCTCGCGTTTAAAAAATTCTTGAATACTTTTAACTTAAAATCCGATCAATTTATATTGTGGGCATTAAAAATGAACTTTGGCGGATCCCGCGCGAACGTCAAAAATGATAAGCTTATTTTTTTTTAGAAAGTAGCCATTTTTGGCCATTTTTGTTTTCCCCGCTTATAACGAGTCTCTCGGTTTTTTTACCACCACCTGAATATTTAAATATAAAAATATAATAATTATCCCGTTCTATGTGTTAAATATTGAGCCAATGCCAAATGCCATTTTTGGACATTTTTATTTTCCCTCCTGAAAGCAAGTCTGTCGGTTTCGACCACCTCAACATTTCATGTGAAAAAACGCACCCGAAGAGAAATAAAAAAAATTGTTTTTTTGCTGAAAACCATTATACGGAGCTATCGCGAAACCGAGTTGAATTTTATCCATTTTACAAAAGCGTCGCAGCCTACGACGTCTTCAATCGCAATTGGATTCAATTAGTGACTACCAAAAAAGTGAGTTCTCGTTACCGGAGCTCTTTTTATCGAGGTTCCGTCCCACGCGTTCAATCTTAAGCCGATGTGTAAAGAAGAAACAGCAGCACCGAATATCTCGAGCGGCCTATAAAAGCTCTAGGAGCGTAAGGAAGTCGCGTTCAGTGTACCAAGACGATTCGGTTCCGCAGCTACGCACGGTTTGGTAGTCATCCGTAATCTTAGACGTCCTCGAATCGACGAGCGAGCTATTAGGACCCATTTGTAATACCACGAGGCATACAACGACAATATACCATTTAGACATTATACCGTGTGTGCCTCGATCTACGTAACTTCATCGAAAAATAATAACAACAACAACGATTATATTGAGATTCGAGTAGGAGGTGTATCCCTCCACGGTAAGAGCCACACTATAAAAAGGATGTCGCACACCGACGAGTTCGCCAGTTCCATGAAGGACAAGGAGATGTCGACTTCAAAGAATAGTTCGAGCCTTCGTTTGAATCAGGAGGGCGGTGGCAGTGGTAGTGGTGGTGTTGGTGGAATTGTTGATCGGAGTGAATGCTGGCAGGATCACGACACTGATTCGGAGATAAGCGAAAACGATTTTCTCACCAAGGGAGCCTTTCTACTCACACCGAGTCACGAATTGAGCATGGAAAAAGCCGCTACGATATGCGAAAAAATGAATTTCAGGTAAGATAAATTTAAATGGGGCTTAACAAATAGTTGGATCGTGTTCTACGCTCGAAACCGAGCAAATTTGTCCTCGGGCAATTTCTCGTACGGTGCGTAGTTCCCGAGCTACGAGCGTTTGAAGTTTTCGGCCACTGAGGGCGCTTGCAGATGGCGCGCGCGTCGCCCGGCGTCCCGATTGGCCGAATGCTTTATTCGCTCATAACTCGAGAACCATGCACGGTAGAAAGAAATTGCTAAGGGAAAATTTGTTCAATTTCGAGGCGCGAATACGATAGTCGCCATTATTTCGCAAACTATTAAACTACGCCGCGTGCAGTTATAAAATGCGGAGTTGCTCTTTATTTTTTAACCTCTTTCTTGGGTTTCACTGGTTTCCCGTCGTCATCTCGACGCCTCGACGCCTCGACGCCCCAGCAACGAGCTCTGTGCCGCCTCACCCCTTCCCGCTCCCTTGAACCTTATTCGCTCCTCTCGTCTTCCCCCCTCTCCGTTCTCATCTCGGCACGACGACGACGACTACGACGACTACGACGACGACGACGATAAGTACGACGACCATTCCCAAGAAAATGAACTTCCGGCTAGAGCTATGTGGCATAGCCAAGGGATCCCTGCCTGCTGGATGCTCAACTATATATTATGGCTCTTCTGGGAAAAGGCCATCCCACTCCACTTCTGCTTCGTCGTTGCTTCATATTCTATATTATACTTATTATTTTCAACGTCTTCCATATAGTTTCGAGGATTTGATATACTATCGTGGATAGACGATTTGTAATTAATTAAAGCAGACCTGGCAGGTTCAGAATTAACTTCGAACAGACTCGGATAAGTTTGATCTAGTTTGAACTAATCCGAACGGGGGTTTTTTTTTTCACAGTTCGTACGTCGAGGAACGCAAACAATTTGTCTTCGGCACCTCGGAGGCTCCAGAGGGTTATTAGTACATCCTCGGACGAATTAGAACAGCTTAGAACGAGTTCCGGTGACTCGGAATGTGTTTTAGTTGGGTTAAAACGTACACTGAGAGAAGGATATAACAACTACCGATTGTCTACGAATAATTATCATAGGTCATGGTAGTACGCAATTCGTTCGTCGCCTATGGCAGAACGACCCAGATTTTCCACGACTTTTTACCATAATATCTTTAATTTTTTTTTATAAATCCGGTACTTTCTGTTATAGGTGGCGACCTAGTTCCTTGCTACTGTGTGCTATGATAATATCTCTCAAGCGATCTAGTCATATTTTAGAGGTCCTTCTTTCATTGTACAGGGACGAATTCGGAACCGATTGGAGGGTTTACAGCACATTCAAGGGTCTCATAAAGAATTTGGTGGACTTAGAACGAGCAGCTTTCAACAGCTTAGAACTATTTTCAGTGACACCGAATGTGTTTTAGTTGCCTTAGTTAGAACATCCAGGGACGAATCCGAATCTGATTGGAGGGCTTGCAGCACATTCAAGGGTCTCATAAAGAACTTGGAGGACTCGGAACGAGCAGCTTTGAACAGCTTAGAACTATTTTCAGTGACTCCGAATGTGTTTTAGTTGCCTTAGTTAGAACATACAGGGACGAATCCGAATCTGATTGGAGGGCTTGCAGCACATTCAAGGGTCTCATAAAGAACTTGGAGGACTCGGAACGAGCAGCTTTGAACAGCTTAGAACTATTTTCAGTGACTCCGAATGTGTTTTAGTTGCCTTAGTTAGAACATACAGGGACGAATCCGAATCTGATTGGAGGGTTTGCAGCACATTCAAAGGTCTCATAAAGAACTTGGAGGACTCGGAACGAGCAGCTTTGAACAGCTTAGAACTATTTTCAGTGACTCCGAATGTGTTTTGGTTGCCTTAGTTAGAACATACAGGGACGAATCCGAATCTGATTGGAGGGTTTGCAGCACATTCAAAGGTCTCATAAAGAATTTGGTGAACTTAGAACGAACAGCTTTCAACAGCTTCGAACTATTTTCAGTGACTCCGAATGTGTTTTAGTTGCCTTAGTTAGAAGATACAGGGACGGATCCGGAAACTAATTGGAGGACTTACAGCACATTCAACGATCTCATAAAGAACTTGGAGGACTTAGAATGAGCAATTTTCGTGCTTGAGTGTATGGGTGTTTGAGATTTTTCGTGTTTGAGTGTTTGAGTGTAAAGGGACTGTTGCACGACTTCGAACGAATTGAAACTATTCCGAATTAGTTTTTTTTCGACGTACTTTTTTTGAAGTAACTATTCTTTATTTTTGTTCAAGGGGTGCCTTCTCTCTGACGAAGACCTCGACCGGAATACTCTTCAAGTTCAGCAACATCGAGGACTTCCAGGCAGTTTACAAAAAAGGCTTTCACAAAGTGACCGGTGCGCGTTTCTACAAAAAAATTGCTATACCATGCAGACCTGCCAAAACTTTTACAGTGTACGTGCTCGACGTCCCCGAGGAGTTGCCCGAGGACGATGTCAGGCACGCACTTTACAAGTATCGATCGATAGTCGAAGTTACGAGACTGCCTCTCAACACGGGCACCGTCTGTGCGTAAATTTGTTCAGTCGCTAACGAACAGAGCAAACAGGTAAAAAATTGTTGGTAATTTGTTTTTTTTTTTTTTAATTCGACAGTGAAAGCCGTAAACGACAAGCTAAAGACCGAAAGTCAAAATTCCAACGAACCTGCGACAATCTACACCGGACCACCTATAATCAGAGTGACTCTTGCAAGCGTAGAAGAAACTTCCATGCTTCTGAGTCGCGGACTCGATTTTTATGGAGCCACGTATTTTCCTACCGAGACTCCGCATCCTTCGACTCAAAACCTGTCTAAATACAAAAATAACAGGTAACTTAATTTCTGTAATATAATTTTTTTTTAATGGCAGTCGTATTTTGGTCCAAAAACCGAACCAACTTTACCTCTGTCAAAATTACTCAAATTTTACAGTTGTTGAATTATGCGCTTTACAAACATTTTCCGGAGAGAAAAATTGCCCAGTCTTAAATTGTAAAAAAAAATTCGTATGAAATTAAATATACTGGTAGTGGAAGTTTTTATGCATAAACTGGTATGTTTATGTAAATTTCGCGTGCAATCGTGATGAAAAATTAATGTACAGTATATTAAAAACTTTAGAAATACTTTACTCTAATTGCACTATATTAAAATAAAAGTATATTCATTTTTCACCACAATTGTACATGAACTTTACTATACCAGTTTTCGCGTAAAAAATTCCAGACCGGTACATTAAATTTTAATTCTTTTTTAACAGTGTACACGATAAAAAAATATTTTCCACCTATCTCGCGACAGTCTTTATTCACGTAATAACTATCGTTATTATTTTTTGATAAATGAAAGTAATGATTTTTTTTTTAATTGTGAAAAGGTGGGCAGAGTTGGCTTCTCTCGGTGCAGGACAGCGTGTGAGGGACCTACTTCCGGTCTTCGATAACGCGGGTTTCACGAAATTACCGCCTCCGGCGAGTCGCGTCATCAAGCCCCAAAGAAACTGACACGACGAGCCGCAAAAGAGGGGATAGCGAGAAAAGGAACAAAGAGGAAAAAGGGGTAGGTGAGAGGTGGGTGGGAGGGGGGGGGGGGGGGGGCGGGTGAGAGCGGTTTGTAGAGAGAACAATTAAGAACGGTCGTTCATTTTCACCCCATCTCTGTCTCGTTATATCGATCGAAGAGGTCCTGAAAGGGAAATATGGAAAGCGGGTTGGAAAGCTCGTGACTCGTTCAAAACTGTTCCTGACAAGTGGCGATTAATTAGGTATCGGCTTGAAACTCCTTTATCATTGAAATTCAAAGAGCGACAATAAAAAATAAATAAAAAAAATTAAAATTAAAAAAAAATTAAAAAATATCTTTCTCATGTAAAATATATTAATAATTTATTATGTGTAATAATATCGCATATATATATATATATATACACCTCGTTACCAGTTACTAATTAATTTATCGAATATATTTTTTTGCTCGTTGTTTCATAGTTTTCGGGTGAATCGGCCATCTTGGATTTTACAAACAATGTTCCTATTTAACTTTAGCAGACGGATCCGACTTGTTCACTAAAATTTAAAGTCTATGTTAATTGCGCTAGATAAAAAGCTCAAAGAATTCACGAAAGCTCAACCTACGTATCGCTCCACCAACTGTGTATTTTCGCTACTTCCGGTGGCCGATCGCCGATAAAAAAACAAAAACAAAAACAAAAACAAATTTACAAAAAAATTATAACATCTCTAAATAAAGATTCCTTTACGACATCTCACTTGCATTTGCCTTTAATCCCGGCTCCACGTTCGGCTCGCTCGAGAATAATTTTTTCAGTATCTTATCCGGATTATCGAGAGAAAAGAGAAAGGGTGAAAACCGGCGCGGGAAACTCGAATTGCAATTGCACTCGGCGTTATAACTATAAACGTAAGTTTTGCGAACGTCTCGTCGTTAGTAGTATTGCCGGAAAAGGCGCGGCGCGATAACCGTAAAAGTTTCCCTTTCCCTCCTCTCGCAGACTTTTTCAGCCCTTATTCGCAACCCCCCCCCCCCCCCCCCCCCCCCGTTGCGTCCCAATTCCCAGCGCGAAGCAGACCGAACACACTCGAGAAAGTCTGACCAGAAGGCGCTGCTTTGGCGCGAAACAAATGCAACTATAATTTTTAATTGACACAAAGTTGTACGTTTGGCAGACTTAGGGGTTGAAAAATTGTACCGAAGATATAACGAGCCGAAAAAAAAGTTGCGCTTGTAGAACAAATTTTTTATTTGGGGCAAAAAGTGGTGAATCGCGTTGGAAACCGTATTGACGACTTTTGCCCTGATAAGTTTAGGGGTTGAAGATTAGATCGAGGGCTGCACGAGTGCCGAGTGTACGAAAAGATTGCAAAGTCTTCCGATCGAAGAATATTAATTACATATTTCATCGAGATTTAATTAGCGATCAAAAGTTTTCCATTTAATAGATTTGGAGGGTTGGAGATGGGAGATAAAAAATGTATGTGGAGCGCGTAGGTTGCCGAGGAGTGAGGATGCTTCGAGGCTCCAGGAGTCTCGAGTCAAAACTCGATGCACCCCGGTCGCATCATCCCCCCCCCCCCCCCCCCGCCCCACCGTTCTTTTTTTAAAAACCCACTTCTTTGCCGTTCGCGGCCTGGCGCCCGCGCTCTAGCTACATCTATAACGCAACCCAGCAAGCTTTGAATATTCCCGGAACGCCTGGTAAGCTTCTCTCAAGGACCATCGATGCTTTCACCCCCTTTCGACACTACCCCCTTGCCGCCCGCGCCCCCTCACCCCGGCCGTACGAACTCACCGCTATATCCATTCAAAGCGAGAAAATCAATAATTAAAAAAAATATTCATCGGTAAATCCGTGTCAAGGGGGTAGTTTTTTAATACAAAAAAATTCTTTCCGAACACGCCATCGAAGGGGTAGGTGGTTGGTTTTCATTTTTTAGCCAATGATTACAACACAGGACTTGTTTTCTGGAAGATATTAGTTGAAGGGTTGATTATTCGCTATAAATGTTAAGGGTAGTTTCTTAATTTGAAACAAATTCTTTCCGAATCGGCCATCGACGAAGCAGCTGTTCAGATTTTATTTTATAGCCAATAATAACAAACACAGAACTTGTTTCCTGAAAGATATTTTTTCAAGGGTTGATTATTCGCCATAAATATTGAGGGTAGTTTTTTAACCAGAATCGACTGAGTAGCTGATTGGTTTTTATTTTTTAGCCAATAATAACAAACCGATCAACGACCGAACTTGTTTTCCGGTAGATATTTTTTCAAGGCTTGATTTTCGCTATAAACATTAGGGGTGGTTTTTTCTCGCCTTTCACGTGACGGAACATTGGTCAATGGACTCGCGATCTAATACGGAAGAGGGTGGAAAGCGTGTGAGGGCTTTGGGTCTCCCGCAGTGTGGATTTTGCTCGAAAAACTTGGAGAGGGTGGATCAGCGGGGGTGAGGGGGGTGGAGGGGGGGGGGGGGGGGGGGGGGGGTTATCGAGCTATATATCTCTATCTCGGCGTCGAAGCGTGATGGGAAGTTTCTCGTCAACGTCCAGCGTTCCAGTTCGTACGGAGTTTAATTAGCGAGTCTGCGGGGGTCGCCGAGTCTTGAAGGGCGAGAGGAATGAAGGAGGACGAGAGGGTTGCTCGCTGCAGAGCAATCTATTCGTAACGTTTCACGGTTGTCCCGTGTTCCAGGAGCGTGCACCACTTCGCCAGGAGGGCCGTAGACCTCGATCTACTTCGATGTATATATTCCAAGGGATTCCACGGCACTAAACTAACCCCCGCCGTCCTCCGCCTCGTCTTCCGGCTAAAGCACCCCCTGGGATCGTATGGACGAGCAACGCCATTCGTACGAAATTAGAGCCAGGTGCAGTTCCAACGTTTGCGATCGAAGTTTTAACGCTTTTATCGTGTCACCTCCTCATAAAGGAAGCTGAGTGATTCGGAAAAGAAAGAAATTGGCAGTTTACTCTCGACCCGAAAAATAGTCTGAGAAGACCTTTCTTTTCACTCGGTTCGCACAAGTCCAGCTACCATAATGTACACTGTAAAGAAAATTCGTATGAAATTTAATGTACCGGACTGGAAGTTTTTATGCAAAAACTGGTATATCATATTTAATGTACAATTGTGATGAAGTATGAATGTTCAGTGTATTAAAATCATTGGAATACTTTGTTTTTAATCATTTACTTTAATTTCACTACAAAAGTACTTAAATTTTTATAATTTACTTTCGTCTCAATGAAACAGTATATTAATTTTTCATCACAATTGTACATTACGTTTGATGTACTAGCTTTTGCATTAAAACTTCCCGTCCGGTACATCCGGAGCTTGCCATGAGCCACTGCGACTTGCCACACTGCGACACTGCGAAGCTTGCCATGAGCCACTGTGAAAATGCTAATAGGGAGGTGTCTCGGTGAAGTTTCGATATGAACAAAAATGGTTGAAACGCATAACGGCCGACTTTTGCCCTTTGGGCGGTTGGCAGTTAAAAATAGTTCGACATTAAATTCGAATCGAATCGGTAAAGGGATTAAAATCGAGGGTATCGTCTTTAACCGGGGCGAAAGTATCTCGATGGAGATGGAAATAAAAATAAAATAGCAAAGTTCGTTTTTATAATCCATTCATCAACCTGATTATTTTTTTAAGCCTACTGTACTTTAATTAAATCTGTAATTAATAAACAACGAACAAGGCTCCGTTTTAATTAATTTTGTTTGTCGGAAATGTCGACAATATTAAAGAAGTCGACGCAGTTCCAACGTTCGCGAACGACGTTTTACCTCTTTCATCGTGTCGCCCCCTCATAAAGGAAGCTGAGTGTTTCGGCACAAAAAGAAGAAGAGATCGAAATTTTATTATCAATGTCCAGAAAATAGGTCAAAAAACAATCTTTTTTTAAATTCATTTCACACCACTCGAGCTGCGATAAAAGAAGTTTGGCATCGATTTCGGCTCGAATCGGTCAAGGGATTAAAATCGAAGATATCATCGTCAACTTGAAGGAAAAAATCTGGAGCACACATGAAGATAGAAATAAAAATAAAAAATCAAAGTTCATTTTTATAATCCGCAACTCAAACCCATTCTTTTTTTTCGTAGGACCTTAAGCGTGCCGCACTTTAATTAAATCCGTGATTAATAAACAACGAACAAAGCTCTGTTTTAATTAATTTTTTTAGGCGAAAATGTCGACAATATTGACGCGGCAACGCGATGGAGACTTTGTCTATTAAATCCCCCCCCCCCCCCCTCTCTCTGCCTCTCCGCCTCTCGATCGTTTAATCTATAATCCGTGTCTGCGTCACGGGTGTCCATGGGAACCCCGTGGTGTGAGGTCTGCAACGAGAGTGTCGATATGAAGTCTCGACTCGTCGAAGGCAGACTTCGACACGTTGCAGCTAATACGTGTTCATTAATTATGTACACGCATACTTCGGCTCTGCTTAAGGGGGTGAATATGAGCGTACTATGTGATCGAGATTGTTTCTCCCATCAAACCCTCCCTTAGTTATTTATCGCTTTCGCGGCACCAAGGATGGACCACCAGGCATCCGTTTCCCCCACCTCCACCCCCCCCCCCCTTGCCACCCCCGCTTGGGCGAGTTCAAAGGCGCAAATGTTTAATCCCGCCTAAGGTTAAGGCGAATACGAAAAGAGGAAAGCGAAGGCGAAAAGGAAGAATACGGAGATCCGGGATATTATAGAATTCACAATAAGTTTGTTTTATGTTACCGTGACTTTCGGATAACTGAGCTTAAAATTTGATTTTAATTAAAGCCACGGAGAGATATCCGATGGCGAATAAACTTTACTGGATTTCTGTATTTCTCCGACGTAGCACTAAATGAGCTGGTAAAATTATACTGGCGAAACTCGCGCGACTGGGGAAATAAAGCGGGTACGGAAGGCTCAGGGGGAGGAGGGGGGAGGGGAGGGGGTTGGGGAGAGCTATAAATGACGACGGTGGGGAAGTACGCCGGGGGATGAATATTAAAATGTAAAGTTGCCGTTAAATTAATTGCGTTAACGTCGAGATATTTTCCCAGCGCTGCGATGCCGGTATTTTCCTTTTGTTACTCCTTCCGCCTCTATTTTCTTGACCCTTTTTTTTGTTCTCCTTGCTGGATCGTCTATTTTTCAGGGCATTTTTTTTGTTTGTTTTTGTTGAGAACCCTACTTTTGGGAAATTGATTTAGGCACACGGGTCCGTGAGGCCTGTTTCTTTTCGCACTTGTTCCGGTTTGTCAAAAATTTTAGGTACGCGCCGGCCATTTTGAAAATTCGGTTACCGGCGGAATGACACGTTCACATCCCTACCGGATAACAACTCTACCGGATAACAACTCTACCGGATAACAACTCTACCGAATAACAACTCTACCGGATAACAACTCTACTGGATAAAAACTCTACCGGATAAAAACTCTACCGGATAAAAACTTTACCGGATAACAACCCTACCGGATAACAACCCTACCGGATAACAACTCTACCGGATAACAATACTACCGGATAACAACTCTACCGGATAACAACTCTACCGGATAACAATTCTATTGGATAACAATTCTACCGGATAGCAGTTCTATCGGATAACAATTCTACCGGATAACAGTTCTACCGGATAACGTTTGTACCGGATAACAATTCTACCGGATAATAATACTATCGGATAACAACTCTACCGGATAACAACTCTACCGGATAACAACTCTACCGGATAACAATTCTACCGAATAACAATTCTACCGGATAGCAGTTCTATCGGATAACAATTCTACCGGATAACAGTTCTACCGGATAACATTTGTACCGGATAACAATTCTACCGGATAACAATTCTACCGGATAACAATTCTACCGGATAACAATTCTACCGGATAACAATTCTACCGGATAACAATTCTACCGGATAGCAATTCTATCGGATAACAATTCTACCAGATAACAACACTCCCCAATCAACAGAGTTTTATTGTAATTCCGGTCGAGTTTTATTTCCATTCTGGTAGAGATTTTTGTAGAATTCTAATACGGTAGAGTTGTAATACGGTAGAGTTGTGAGTGGTAGAGATGTAGATGTGCCGGAAGTTCGGTTACCGGCGGAATAAATAAATTACCAAATTTCAGGAAAACTATTTTTCAAACATTAACAAAATGAGCTAATAAAAATATTATAAATTGAAAATCTGAAGATCGTCGTAAGCCCTCGTTAAGTGGTGTATCGAAACAGTGAGTGAATGGCCGATGGGGAGGGGTAGCCTTGTTTCGCATATTTATAGCAACCCCCGAGTCGCCATTTCGTTTATAATGACGTTAAGTATTCGTAAAGTCATCTCTGTTCTGCCCGTGCGACGGAAGGGTGGAGGCGGAAAAGCCAAACTTTGTCCGATCGGACGAGGGTTGGGGTCGAAGCAAAGTTGCTCTACAGGGATGAAGGGAGGGGGAATAAAAGGGGGATGAGTTGCCATGCACCGTCGACTAATAGAAACGGAATTTCTCTTTACCTCGCCCAATTAACATAATTATTGTTATAACAAACCCAACATCGCACCGTTCCAACCCCCCCCCCCCCCCCCCCCCCCCTTAAACTCCACCAACCGTTTTCGATGCGAACAAAGACGATGGCTGCGCGTTATCTCGCCGAGTATTCTGTTGCAATTAAAACCGAGCAGCACTGCGTCGTCTCGACCCGAAAGAAAAAAAACTAGCGGGTGTTTAAAAATATACAAAAATTGAAAATTATTCATTTTTTGCTTCCTCATAGACGTAGCGTTGATTTCATGAAAAAAAAAATGTCGAGATTTTTATGAAAACGTGTTCAGAATGTTCCAAAACATCGGGAAATTGGGTGTCTCAGATCCGATAAATTGAAACTTTTATAACTTAAGAACGGCTTGAGCTGTCAAGCTGAAATTTCTAAGGTAGGAGGGGTGAATCCTCAATGTTTGGTTACATTTTTAGCAAAATGCTTTCACTCATTAAAATTGTACGCGATTTATAAGTTAGCTTAAAAACTCCGCGCGCACGCTAGCTCTTACCATTTTTTTTTATATAGCACGTATGCATACATGTATTGAAAAAATATCCTCGATGCTAAAAAATAATAATTTACTATCTGTATTTCTAAAATCATTCCAAAAAATTATTTTCCCTAAAAATGTAACGTCCAATTTTTTTCGTTTTTTTTTATTTTATTTTTTTATGAAATATGTGATAAATATTTTTGGGGCATGAAAATATTCGACTAGTGTTTGTGTGTGTGTATCGACGTCGAGGCGAGAGACGGCGGAAAGATAAATTAATGTGGCTATCGGCGAATAAACCTCCCTCCGGTCAGCCTCTCGTTCCTTTGTTATTTTGATACAACGTATCGAGAGTAATTACTCGCGCGAATTAATGGCCGCGATATGTGTTACATTATTAGTGTGTCGGTAGGCCTGAAAATCGGCCGACGAACGAAATCCTTCGAGACTCATTATTATTGCTTTTTTGTTATCGTCATTATTATTATTATTATTAAAACGATAATTTACGAATAGCGCATATTGTTAATAAAGAAAAGTTATTCGGCGAATCGTAACTAAAAATCTAACTCCAGACACCCGAGTGGTTTCTCTTCTTCTTTTTGTTCCGGCAACAAAATAGTTAAGAACCCGAGAATCTTTACGCGGAAGTGCGGCGTTATTACATCCGAGCGATAGATCATGTTAATTGCCGAGTTCCGGGAGGCACGTAGCGGCCGTAACTTATGCGAGAGCTAGGCGCAAGGGTGCTGCGTTATATATATATATATATGAGTAAAGGGGTTGCCCGCCTCGACGGTATCTCAAACCTACTTGAATCCCTCGGTACCTCCGATTACTCGAAAATAAAAATAAACCGTACAAAAGCGCCAAGATTTATCTGAATATTAACGAAAGTAATTAAGTACGCAGCAATGTCGAGTTGGTACGAACGAATTCGCTGAATTTTGCTTCCTCGTAGAGGCATGTTTTCGTAAAAAAAAAAAAACGTTTTTTTGAGATCTTAATGTAAGAGTACTTGAAATAGTCTAAAACGTCGAGAAATGCGATTTTTAGCATCCGGATGTATGTGTGTGTGTGTGAAAGATTTACATCACTTAAAATGGCTAAAACCTGGAAACGGTTTGAGAGAGTGATTTGAAACTTGGTACATTAGTTATAGAAAGATCTCTTCATTCAGTGCAATTTTCAAGAAAATTGAGGTCTGGAGATTTTACGCGATTTGGAATTTTTTGAAAATTCTCTGTGGGAGCTTTAACTTTTGTAAATGTTGAGCTATCATCCTAAACCCGCATACAAATATAATATTATGATCAAAGACCTTTGGAATTGAATTTGGTCAAAATGTATCCAAGAAGTAAGATTTTATGGAATTTCAATTTTTTGTTGAAAAATTGCTAAAAGCGATCTAATTCAAATAAAAATGGAAGTATCGAGCCTAAATTTGGTATTAGAATGAACTAACACTTACAATCTTTGGTATTACATTTGGCGGAAATTGATCTCGTGATTTAAAATCAATGAGATTATGAAATATTTGTATTTATCGTCCGACACAGGTTCATGCATCAAATGTCGCTGCAGGAGTAAAATAATTTGGAGTTTTGTCATCAGTGGTGAAAAATTTCAATCTGCGATTTTCTACATCAAATTGTGCGATAAATGTTGACTGTTTCAAGTTGATGAGGTGCAGAATTTTTTTTTATGTTACGAAAAAAGGCGCAAACTAATTTGCACACGGCTTCTTAATTTATTACACTTTGGCGCATATAAAATCGACCAAAGAACTTTCTCATCGAGAAAGTTATGCGCAAGATTGTAATAAATGAGGAAGCCGTATGCAAATTACTTTGCATCTTTTTTATTTAACCTACAACCCGCGCTACTTTCGGTATTTACCTCCACGAGTCTCTCGATATTTAAGTTTCGAGCTCTAAACCATCCCCCGTCAGTTCAATTAAATTTCTTCGAGTACGACTATAACGAACTCCCGCGGAAGCATCGCTGTCTCGCAATTATTTCATTTTTTTCCCCATGTTATTAATGCACCCTGCGTGCAAGAAGTCCCGCGCCAGGAGCAAGCGGCGAAGTGAAAAGAATAATAAAAAAAAAAACAAGGCAACAAAAAAAAAAAAAAAATGGAAAAGAAAAATTGAATAAAGAATAAAGAAGGAAAGAGGTGCGATGCGAAGCTTGTTCGAGGGTGAGTTTCCTTCGCTCTGAGCTCTCCGCGACTTCAAGAATTTCTCTAGCATTTTTCAGCAAACTTTTGCTCCGACGATTCGCCCCACCCTTCTCTCACCACCCTTTAAAACCCTTAAAACTGAATTCATCCGGCTACTTTTTTAAACTTCCTTTTTCTTCATTTTCCGACTTTTCCTCTCCCGTTCCGATCCCCTTCCGCTATTACACAATAATAAACTTCACTCCTTTCGCCGAAGCTTTCTTCTACTTTTCCTTTTCTATTTTTTTTTTTTTTTTGCTCTATTTCCCCCGGCCCTTCCACCGTATTTTCTTCAACCCTTACCAGGAAAACCAGCCTGTTGCGACTCGCGCCTCGTCCATCGAAACGGTTCCCGTGCTTCCACCTTGCATTTTCTTTCCCCGACTTCCGGAATCCTCGACGCGGCAGGATTCCACGGAAACGCCACACCGGCATCCTACATTCCGGGCTGATGCTCCGTGACCAAAAGAATTCCAATCGACGGGACCAGTGGAAATAGAGATAAGGGAAGAAAAACGAAGGGAGCAAAAAAGAAACCGAACGAACGCTCCGAGGCGACTTCCGGTTCAGAATTTAAAAAAAGGTGACTAAAAAGGTAGCCTTACAATCGAGGGAATTTCCGCGTGGATAATAATGACCCTGTTGCGAGACAGACGTACTTGCAAATTGCTATTCGAGTCGATGAATCTCCCTTTACTTCGTTGCATCTCTCGTCCATTTTATTTTGTATCGTCGTCGATGTTCGTCCCTTCGGGATGTAATAAATACTATTGGAATTTAATTTGCTTTGCGTCATCATTATATCACGGTACAAATTATCTTCAACTTCGCAAGGACGGTCTGTAGGATAGGAAGCGGCCTCGTTTCACCGGGACGAGCCTCATTAATAAAGCAACCGAGGTTGTTGGTGGAGAATCTCGCAAGGGATGCGGAGCGCAGACCGAGCGCCACGGGGGGGAAAGGGGCGAGGAGATGAAGACGGTCTTGTAGCGAACTTGGAATGTTTTCCGAGAATCGAGACTGACAAACCCAAAACGACGTTTACGTCTCCCTCTCGAATCCCCACGGTGGTTGAATGAAACGTTGAAGGAGACGAATGTTGCGGGTTTCGATGTACCAACTACTTCCGTTGCTGCAGGGAAGATCAACACGAATTAACGTCGTTGATTATTCACCTGCGTTTGTATTACTTCCTCCTGATTAATTAACATGAATCGCGTCCCTTTGTGTGGAAATTCATTCACCGACATTCCATTTACATTTAAGTAATTTACGCCGGTTTTCGCGTCTCTCTCACATTTTCATGCCTGTTCGGTATTTTCGTTTAATGCTTCATTCAGGATTTATTAATGGGTATGCAATTTTTTTGTTTTCTTTTTTTTTGCGGAATCTTGTTGAGCGTTTGAAACTGAGAAAACTTTTCCTTTGGCAAATTTCATTATGTAACGTAGTTTCTGAGTTACGAGCGGTCGAAGATTCGACCAATGGGGCGCGCCGCACACGGCGCATATGCGCGAGCGCCCTCATTGGCTGAAAGCTCTCTCATCGTGTAACTCCAAAACTACGCACCGGGCGTAAAAACTTCAAAGGGAAAATTTGTTCCGCTTCGAACCGCGAATGTAACCCAGCACTTTTCTTAATCAAATTTTCGGACCCCGCAGAGGAGTGACTAAAAAAACTGCGCTGGTTTTACAGATCAATGGTATCGGCGAGACTAGCTAACATCTTCGCCGTGTCCTACATTCCGTAATGTTAAATTCTGCGTGAGTTCCCGTATAATCGGCGCATTACCGAATTCCCAGGAGTTTTGGAAATTCCCTACCGTCGAGGTGCACCGATGGAAAGCGATAATTAAGAGGTCCATTGGAATTAACCAGGAGCTTCTCCGTTCGGCCTCCGCTGGAGTCCGATGGATGATAGAGGGGTTCGGGGCTCGGAGGGAAGAGAGATAATATACCGCGTGCGGGAAGTACGCTGGAGCCAGATTCAAACGACTTTCGAACAAGCCTCGAACTCAATTCATTCGGAATTCAAATTACAGCGTGCGCGGATGTGAATACCATGGCTTTTCCTCCGTTCGAGCTTTATCTCCGTCTTGGCTCCGACCACCTAGTCCGCGCGAACGTGGAGTCCCGGTATTAACACACCGCGCTATACAATCCTTTCCATAGAAAACTTTGGCGTTCGGTCCGAGCTTTGCGTACGGGTCAAAACCGCACGTGTATTCCCTCTTCGAATACAATTATACCAAGCGTTCCTGGCGCGTTCCTGCCTCTCGTTGTACATCCTAATTTTTCGAGCTCTAACCAACAAGAAGGAAGCCCCATTTCCCCCGTTGAATCGGTTTCTCCCAGGGGAGAGGGGGGGGGGGGGGGGTGGAGGTTTTGTTCGTCGAAGCGTAACTCGTACCAACGAAACGGATCGCCGAGTGGAAGAAATCAATGCTTCCGGTCTCGGACAGGCAACCGCGCCGGACCAAGAAACTTATATTATTCCCTGCACGTTATCGTCCACTCAATTCTTTTCTCTCCTCCCTCTCCGCCTCTACCCACCTTTCCTTCATCTTCTACTTTTTATTTTTAACTTTACTTCCATCCACGTTTCTCTCCATTATACAACTGTTCTCGAGTGCTCTCCTTTACTTCCATTCCTCTTCTCATTCCCTCTAAGACCACCCTGCTACGATATTACCTCCGCAACCCGCGCCACAATCCCTTTCTTATTCTCTTTCCTTGAATCAATTTCGCAACTCCGTGGCGCAAAACTTCGCCGCATTCAATTTCAGACGAACGTTTTATTTAATTCCGGTCGTTGCGTTATGATTTCATTATTTTAGATAATTCCTCGGTTGGCTTGGTGTCAACTCTGGGAAAATTAGTTGTCTGAGTGTATCGGATGCTGACCAATCGATTGCAATCAGGTTGTATATTGAGCGGATGGCTGTAGAGTAAATATACGTAAGAATCAGCTAAAAAGTAGCCATGAACGTCGCCCTGAATGTCGCCAAAAACAGCACGCAGGTTTACCGTCAAAGTCGTCAAAGACAAGATAGAAGGTAGCCACAAAAATCCCCCCAAAAAAAAAAAAAAAAAAAAACAATATGGTGTGTACCTACGTAAGTCCCCAAAAGCAAGGCAGAAAGTAACCACGAAAGTCGCAAAAAAAATAAGACCGGAAGTAGCCGCGAGAGTCGCAAAAAGCAAGATCGAAAGTAGCAACGAATGTCGCCAAAACTCATTATAAAAGTAACCGCGAGAACCATGCCAAGAATGTGACAAAATTTAGCCACAACATTCGCCAAAAACTACCGTGTCATCCTCATTTGTTTCCTTACTCTTCTTTTTTTTCGGATCAGGTAGTAAACAGACTCTTAAGTGCACCTACTTAAGTCCCCAAAAGCAAGGTAGAAAGTATCCGTTAAATTTGTCAAAGACAAGATCGAAAGTATCCACGAATGTCCCCAAAACTCAGTAACAACGTAACTACGAAGAACGACGCCAAGAATATGCTAAAACTTAACCGCGAAACTCGCCTCGAGACTACCGTCTCATCCCCATTTGTTTTATTACTCTTCTTTTTTTCGCCCTGCTCCCGCAATCCCCGGGCAGGTACTAGACCGACTCTTAACCCACTTGAGGTCGAGTGTAGTACCGCCAAGTGAGTCGCGAAGAGGAGAGTTGTGTCATACGAGTGGCGACACACCGGTATCTCACTCGGTCGCCCAAGCTATCCAGCCATCAAGGCCCAGGCTTGCTTGTTCTCCTGCTCTGCCTTCCCAGGCTGTCCGTGTCTCGTCGGTTGCTCGATGAAGACTCGCCTGCAGGGATCGTCGTGTATAACCAGCCCAACCTACGATGAATCCGACGAGAGGCTTACAAGCGTCTCGGTAGGCGAGCGGACCGAGTCGATCAGCTTCATCGTGCGGACGAAAATCAGCCCCAAGTCCATGTCCGACCAAGACGAGGTACACAGAAGTCGACGGCTTCAAAGACACGAGTAGCAAACCCGATGCGATGTCTAAAATTAAAGCGGAAGCGACGAGACGCAAATTCGGCTTCCCAACCGCCGGGGGGTTGAAAAGATTGAGGGTTGCGGAGCGGCGGACGAATTCCTACCCATCTTTCCTCCTCTCATCATTGCGCAATGGGAATGGGGTTCGCCCTAGCGGGAGGTGGATGGCCCGGGTTAAAGGGCAAAGCTACGACCAAAGCGTCCAAAGCTACGACCTCAGATATATGGAACCACCACCGGGAATCCGCTCACCGCATCCTCTCTCCCCCCACTCCACCCTCCGCAAATATTTCCGCATAATTTCGCGACGGTGGAAAAATTCTCAGACTCCGACCTGCCTCGATCTTCAACCACGAATGCAGGTCCTCTTCCATGCCCGATGTGTTTTCGCAGGGAATAAATGGAGCTTGTATTACGAATGAATTGAACGAACTTTGTTCCTTTTGGCTATAAGAGAAAGATTAGGGCTTCGGTGATTTTCGATGTTCTTTTGAAAATCAAACAAAACTTTGGAATCCGTACCACTGAGCTACTTCAGGATTCAATTTTTAATCTTCAGCTTAATTAACGTCAGATACCCGGAGAAATAAAAAAAATTCGCATCATTTCCTTTCCGTCTCGATTTTTCGTCTCCAAGGAAGCCCGACTATCAAAGGGGATGCTTACCTTGCACGAGAAGCCTGCGAGTGAAAGGAACATTATGAGGAAGCAATTTAGAACATTTCAATTTTCTGGAAATTTAAAGACCGTCTTATCTGTTTGTGGCGCTATTAGAGGTACAAATAGATGTTCCGTGCCCGATAGACTCGGATGCCGGCTCTCGCCCGTTTGACTAATACTCGTTAAAAGCCAGGTTATGCAAAAGACAGTAAAGGCAAGAGGGAGAAGACAGCGGGGGTGTGGGAGACTGGTGGAACTTGGAAGACGAGGAGCTGCATCTGCCGCTGCAGAGACGCGGACGAGTGGTCGCCTGATTACTTACACCAGCATGCAAGAGGAGAGAAGCCGGAGAGACTACTTCAAAGACGAGTACGCGGACGAGTGAACGGAGCCACCGAAAGATCTGAGTATGTCTCAAATTAAAGAAGAACGAACCGGGGCATATCGTGCTCTGTGAAAAATCGCCTCGAGCTCGACGGTGAAATCATTGAAGCGGTTTTCATTTTTTTAAATCCATGTCTCCGAGTAGATCGAAAAGTCGAATCCACGCTTGGGAATGCTTCGGGAAAATCGCGGTTCGGTAAAAGATTAAACTGACGAATGAGGTGTGCGACAGTTGTAGGGTAGAATATCGAAAAACGATAGTCCCAGATAGTCACGTGTCCTATAACAAGCTTCGGACAGCCTGAGAATTAGCTCACGAGCCAAATATCACGGAAGACAGAAATAACGATTCCGGTCAGAGATCTAATTCACGTAACTAGCGAAGCCACATATTGGGCCCAAAAATATAGTGAATTCCGTCTAGTAGGAATACCATAGAAGGATATTTTAGGGTAGAGACAATGGTAGATAGCAGGATGGCTTCTGCCGAAGGGGATTCCTTAGCCTCCACGCGAGATGATCTCAAAGAGCGCGTGGGCTGGGCAAAAACCGGGGCCTCGTACTCTGTAAAAATCGCCCCAAGCTCGACGCTGAAATCATGGAAGAGTTTTCATTTTTTTTAAATCTATGTCTCCAAGTAGACCGAGAAGACGAATCCGCGCTTGAGGATGCTTCGAAAAAACTGTGGATCGGTAAAGGATTAAACTGACGGATGAGGTGTGCGACAGTTGTAGGGTAGGATATCGAAAAACGATTGTCCCAGATAGTCTCGCGTTCTGTAAGAAATTTCGGACGGCTTAAGAATTAGCGCACGAGCCGAATATCACGACAAACCAAACTAGCGATTCCCGTCAGCGGTCTCATTCACGTATCTAGCGAAGCCACATAATTGGCCCAGAAATATAGCGAATCCCATCTCGTACGAGTACCATAGAAGGATATTTGACGGTAGAGACAACGATGGAACGCAGGATGGCTTCTGCCCAAAGGGATTCCTTAGCCGCTACTCGATATGATCTCAAAGCGCGCAAGGGCCGGGGAACACAGTTGCGTCAGGCGCTAACAAGTAGGCTCAATTTACCAGTTGGCATGGCAATCAACCGACGCAACTAGTAGATACACGTCAGAAGGTCTAGCCTCTCCGGATTCGGAGTATGCCCATCTATCCGTCTGCTGGTTCGTCTGTCCTTTGGCGCAGAACTGAGGATCTAGGGTGCTCCAAGCAAATCGGTGATCGAATACAGTCGGGGGATACTGTCGATGCTGCGGACCACCGTTGGAATTTCTATAGGCGGTGGTCCGAGGTGGCAAACATCACTCGTACAGGACACCCTGGACGGGTTTTCCCAACCCCTTCGCATCCACCTATTCCGCCTTCCTGGTCCTTCTCTACGACCTCGAACGGTGCGCTGATGTAACGCTGATCATCTGAAGCGAAGCGTCCGCTCTAGCATGGGTGTAATCGCTTTATCGATAAATTCGTCCTGCCGTCCGGCCAGCTACACTATACCACCCCTTTAGTCCCCCCGTTTCACCAAACCCCTATCTGTCCTGTCCTCTATCGTTCCAACGGCTCCATACCCGGGCTCTGTAGCCATTTTGTATCCAATGTCCGATAACACACCGATACGTTAATACGGCAAACCACATACACGCGAGCCAGCGAATCCGCAATATTCCGCGGCTAAAAGCCGCGTCAAAACCTTCGCCAGGGGTTGATTCCCGGGGATGGGAAAAAATGAAGTGTGCAGTACTTTTTTTTACTCCTTTTTTTTTCCTCGACCACCAGACGACCTCTCGTTCGTCGTCGCCAATTTTCATTTCCAACGCTATTTCTCAGTTTCATTGGACCGTTAAAAGTTACGCTTGTTCTCTCGACCACTCCCTCTCCACGCACCCCCAACCGCTGTTCGTACTCATCGCTCGCGTCTATGCCTGATTAAAATTTTCCCGTCGTCGGGAACTCGCCGGCGAACCACCCTCAACCGAGCAACGGCGCGAGGGGCGGGGCGGGCGAGGAGAGAAATATTTAAATAAATAAAAGTTCGAAAAAGTATTTCAAAAAAATCCCTTTAACACTTTTTTGCAATCCAACTATGCCGCGAATATTCAAATAATGTATTTTTTTGTTCATCTCTCAGAGATTGTATTTCTCTTCAACCCTTGAATTTATATACTCTTTCGACACTTGTATTTTTTTTAAATACTTTTCAGACCTTGCATTTTTATTTTCTTTCGACTCCAGCGGCTTTCATATTTTTTCAACCGTTAATGGTTTGATTTTTTTTTTGTACGACTCTTTTTTTACATAGAATTCGAGACGACACCGGAGGATAACGTCGGGGTTTTTTTTTTTTCTAAACCAGAAAAAGAGGGTGTTTCACGCCGCGGGTTGGTCTGCGCGTTATCCACCCCCGCGGAGCGTGTATTTTCCTTCACTCTGGCGTCGAATTTCTCGTAACTCGAGAACCGAGGCCAAGGCACATCGTCCTCGTCTTTCCCCGACGTTGAAAGTGTGTGTGTAATATGTTCGCGAAAACTACCCTTAAAAATAAGTGGATACGAAAGTTCTACTGTTTTTCCTTTCTTTTTTTTTTTTGTTGTTTTTCTTCGATTTATAAACGTTAACGATTTATAAAAATGTGGTTGGGGGAATGCAACTTTGGTAATGAGTTTCGGCAATTGGTAAACGTTCGGAGGGTATTTAGAGGGCTTCCGGGGAGGCAATAATAATAGACGAGAATATACCCGGTTGGCACGAGGCGTAAAGTGGATTTTACGAGGGGCCAAACGAAGACGGTTCGGGAAGCCAAACGCGGGGAACACCCGGCACGAATGACCCACACGAGCGTCGATTAACTTGATTAGACAATCATCTAATGAATCTCTATCTACGTTTCCATTAAGTGGCTCGGGAAATATATACGCCAAACTGATCGACGGTCTTATCTTCCGCAATGATGGCAATAAAACTACAGGGAACTCGAAACTATGACCATCAAGAAGCCATAGACAAATTAAATTCGTAATGGCCCCGATAAATTCGCTACGCTTAGTAAACTAAACGGCAATTCTAAGAAGGAAGCCTTCGACGTTACTCAGACTAAAAATGGCCAAAATGGTGTCTTATGGAAAATGGCAATATGATATCTTGTGGAAAATGGCAAAAATGGTATTTTACAGAAAATGACAAAAATGGTATCAAGATACCATTTTTCTCTTCGAACGAAGCCCTTCGACATTATTTAGACTAGAAATGGCAAATACGGTATCGTACGGAAAAAGTGTTAATGTGTGCCCTCATAATGTTCTTTTATCCACAAATCTACCTCCACGAGAAACCCAAATAAAATTACCAAAAATTCTTTCTCATAGATAAAGGTTTGTGGATCAAAGAGAATTCCTAAAAAAAAATTACATGCAGTAGAAATATAAAAATTTAAATTTTCACGATATATATTACTCCATATAGTATTCATCCATGAGAAACAAATTAAATGAATTTTCGTCTATCAGTAGAGCGCCCTGACGATTGATGCATTTTTGAAATACTCACATTTTGATGCACGTTGATTTCGAAGTTGCAGCTTAATAATGAATTCTCGAAACTTTATGACGGAGGAGTTTATGCCCGGTTACTTTTACCGATCGTCGAGTTGCTGCAGTAGGAAACGTTCGCGAAGGGGGTGGGAGAGGGGAGGGGAGGCTACAGGTTAGTTTTATGCGAACAAGCAATACCTATTTCCCGAAGCATAAAAGCTTTCTCCGATCCCCTATGCAGGCCTATTCCGAGGGAACGACCGATCCCTCTTTTCTCCGACGGTTATGTGACTTTTTAGCCGGGCTTAAGGCGCACACAGCCACCAGCGCATTTTACCACCTCTATTGATCTTCGATTCGGCTACGAGCCCACCTCTACCTGTCCGACTTCCGACGGATTTATCACTCGCCCATATATTTCCCCCACATATTCCCCAACCATCCATTTTCCACCAACAGCAAAACAAGAAAAACCTCCACAACAAGGAACCAAAAAAAAAAAACAAGCTTTTCGTTAAAGGTGTTTTTTGACTTACCCCCATTTTTTTCGAGCGAACCATCTTCCGTCTTCGCTGCGATCGATGACTTTCGACGATGTTTTTCTTTGCAATTTCTTTCTATTTTTTTTTTTTTTTTTTTGTGTCGCGCACGAGAAATAATTTTTTTTAAACATTCGAGTCGCGAAATATCCCAAGGGAAGCTCGACGACGAGGGATTCGTGAATATTTAAAAAAAAATGAAAATTAAAGACCAGAGGCGCTTGCGCCCCCGCGCGACGACCGGCGCAACAGGTTAAAGTGTTGGAAGTAGCTGGAGTGGCGGTTCTCGGCCAGAGCTCGCGAGCCCGGTTGCCCCCCTCCGCGCCCTTCCATGTGTGTCCTCGCGGAACGGGATTGTTTAAATGTTGCACGAAAGGAAGCTAGCGGGACGCCATCTTTGTTTTTTTTTTTTTATTTTCTCTTATCTCATCTCATTCACTCTCTCTCATCAAATTAACGCGCAACAGGTGCAGAGATGGTTGAGCGGAGCATAAAGTTGTCGACTTTGTGGCCACCGTTTCTAACCCGTTAGTCAAAAAATAAAAAAATAAAAAAAAAAACTATCATCGAGCATTCGACCGATTGGTAATTCGATGTAGGTCACACGCGGTGGGCAATCGATTTTCCGCGAGCAGTTACGGGTGCAGTGTATTCGGGGGAGGGGGGAGGAGGGGGCGTACATGGTAGAATCTCTCTGACGAGTTTGGCCGGGGAGTTCGAGGGGGTTGTTCGAAAGAGAGAGAGAGAGAGAGAGAGGAGGGAGGAATTAGCGACAGGGTAGCAACAGGTAGTTGGCGCTGGCCGCAGCACCGGAATATCAATGATAATATAAGGCCGACGAAAAGAATGGAACGCGTGAGTCGAGAAATCCTCGATGTGTGACGGACCGATCTTTGCGCAACCCCCAAAACGAGAAACCCGCGATTTTGAGATTCATCGGTCAGTGTTCGACAATTAAGGTGAGTACGTTAGCGCGGACAGGACTAATAGCGGGCGGACAGGCGGTATGAACACCAGCGGCCCATCTTGCCAAGGCACTGAACCAGTGTTCGATACCAGAGTACGGTTATATCCTTGCCTCCCCCTCCCCGCTCCCCCTCGTCGGCGCTATCGCGCCGCCGTACAATATCTCCCACTTTTCGGGAGTGCGACAGAGAAAGGGGTTGGGGGTGGAGTTGGTTGTGCGAGGAGGTGTTCGTTGCCTTGGTGGTGGACGGGAGTAGAAAGAACGATCGGCGTTGCGTTACAGCGTGAGCGCGAGAGGACCAAGAGTGCGGTTGAACAAGATGGCCGCGAGACGGAACGCGAAATGGCGCCTGCGCCGGCCGCCCCCCCCCCCCCCCCCACCTCGTTCCCACCAGCCCCGCGGCAGGACTTTATCTCACATCTCCGTTCTCCCACTGGTTTCGACCGTTGTCCCCACTCTCTCCCGCCACCGGATTCGGTGGATTCTCAACCCTTTTCCATCCTCACGGAACATTCGTTTCTGACAATTTTTCATATTTATTATTTGTCCTTCGTTATTATTCGAGCGAATTTAGTTTAATGTTCCGGCGGATGTGGCTGATTTGCGATGTCGGTTCTGCTCCACTTCCGGCCGATAATTAGGGCCACGGATCTTTCCTGTCTAGACAAACTGCTGAGGGGGCTGCAGGGTAGCTTTCTACTTGGATAATCTCTGAATTCAAGCGCGTTTATTTATCTGGTAGCTCGTATGTTGGACCAATGGCGAAGACATGAAAATCCTACGGTAATAACGACAACCGAGAGTTGGCTTTCGTGGCTTTGGATGAAGTTTTTAGGAGCCCAATGGGTCACGTGGGACATTAGCACGTACTAGACTTGGCCCTCGCCGATACATCGATTTATCTATCAATCTATCTATCTATTTGGCAATCTATCCATCTCCGTTGCCCTGCCACTTGTTGGCTGAGCCAGAAGCTCTCGAGAGCAACAGATGCCTAGGCAGAGGGAAGAGAGAGCGGGCACCCAGGGCTGAGAAGCCCCAGCGGTGGTGAATTGGGAGAGACGACGCTCGACCTCCATCTCGTCCCTTCTCGATTTACGTATACTTGACTGTACGCTCCCTTAACCATATTATATGTCGATGGAACGGTGATTCGTAACGATGGGGAGAGGGCGGAAAAAAGATAAATGTAAAATAGGTGAGGGGGGGGGGGGCATAGTGGAATTTCCCCGTCGCCGGTTTCACGTCCCCTTTCATCCCTACCAACCGTTATTGCGGCACAGCGAGGGGAGAAAAAGGGGAACGAAGGGGAAGTTCGAATACTCCTGTTATGGACGGTCGTGGTGGGGTTTTACCACCACTCAGGCGCAAAGTAGGTCAGTAACACTTGCTGTATGTGTGCCAGCCTGTTTACTCTTCTATTGTGCACGTCTGTCCATACTGCTGGAGCTGGACAGCTTCTACGCTCTCGTGGAAGCTTCAGATCATGCTGGCTAGCGTCTATGCTCAGTGTTTGGGGTAAACTAAGAGGGTAGAGCTATTGCCCACTTGTCGGCACTATTTTAGTTGCATGTTCGCTAAGGCAAAAAGAAATGTTTTGCAACTCGTCTCATATAACGCTGCGAGTAGACTGTTCGCAATCAACTTGTTGACGCCATTTTGGTTACGTACTGGCCAGGGCGAACATTGGAATTGGATTCTATGATCTGATGAATCACTTGATAATGTTGTTAATAGCAATTCGAGATGGAGCGTCCATGCTAGAGTATAATGTGATTGGATCCTATGATCTGGTGAGACGCTTGATTATTGTGTTAGTAGCAATTCGAGATGGAGCATCCATACTAGAGTATAATGGTCTATAGTGAGAAGAGCATTGCCCACTCGTCGGCGCCATTTTGGTTCCTCAATGCTCAAGATAGCAAAAACTGGTCTTTAGTATTTTTCCGCGCTGTTCACGAATCTACAATTGTCTTTCATCGTTCGGCACTTATAAATCACTATAAGTCTTCCGTATTTTTTCACACTTTCGAAAGAACCCTTCAGGATCATCGACCCAAGTGGTGAAACCGGATGAGGTATTCCTCCCCTATTTTCCCTCGGGCTTTCCGTACATAAAGAAACGAACTACGGAACAAGGTACGATTGAATTCTATGATCTGGTGAAACCCTCCATAATTTTTTATACCAATTCAAGATGGAGTATCCACGCTAGATTGTAATGGCGTATAGAGAATAGGATTGCCCACTTGTCGGCGCCATTTTGGTTCCTCAATGCTCAAGATAGCCAAAACTGGTATTCTCTCCAACTCTACGACTATGCGATCTTCTCTTTAGTATTTTTTCGCGCTTATCACGAATCTGCAATTGTCTTTCATCGGTCGGCACTTACAAATCACTACAAGTCTTCCGTAATCGATAATAGAGTGAGTGCGAGTTTTTTTTAACACCTTTGAGAGAACCCTCCAGGATCATCGACCCAAGTGCTGAAACCGGATGAGGTATTCCTCCCCTATTTTTCCTCGGGCTTTTCGTACATAAAGAAACGAACTACGGAACGAGGAACGATATACATGTAAATGCGCCGGGTGATACGTTAGTGCGTGTAACGTTGGTACGCCGCCGCCACTCGCCCTCGGTGCATGGGAGGGATTAGGAGGGGTGGCAAGAACTCGAGCAACGGGGTAGAGGGGAACGAGAGCCACTGCAATCAATACCAACCAGTCCTCTCGTGTACTCTCAGCTCAGTCTATCCCCCTCCTTTACTTTGTCACTCACTCAACCTTCATACCACCCTTCCACTTCGGTCTCGTCATTGCTCTGTCACCCCCCCACGGCTACCCTCACCAGACCCTTTCTCACTCCAGGAATTCCCTTCGCGTCTGGATAAAGGCATGACGTAGGTGTATTATGGATACCCAGTCGTGTGGCAGTGACGTATGTACTATGCATCTGTGTTTGAAGATTCTATGGACACGTTATATCACGAAGCTCTCATACAAATTCAATATGACAAAATCAAGTCTTTCGTTGCTCTTCAATTTCTCAAAAAATGCAATACGCTGCAAAAAAAAATTCCGATTAAATTTAATGTACTGATGCTGGAACTTTTTGTGCATAAACTGGGATATTAAATTTCATGTACAATTGTAATAAAAAATAAATGTAGAGTATTTTGAAAACTTTTGAAATACTCTACTTTCAATAATTTTCTTTAATTTTACAAGAAAAGTACTTTAAATCCCATAATTTACTTCAATTTCACTGTAAAAGTTCATTAACTTTTCATTACTATTGTATATTAACTTTGACGTAGCAGTTTTTGCATAAAAACTTCCGGTCGAGTGCGCTAAATTAAATTTTTTTTTTAACCGTGTACACTATAAAAAATGTGTAAATTTAATGTAGCGGATTGGAAGTTTTTATGCAAAAATTGGTATATCAAATTTCGTGTACAATGGTGATGAAAATTTAATGTTCAGTGTATGAAAAACATTGAAAAAAATTTATTTTTAATAATTTACATTAATTTCAGTGAAAAAGTATATTCATTTTTCACCACAATCGTACATTAAATTTGTTCCAGTTTTTGCATTAAAAACTTCCAGTCTGGTACATTAAATTAACAATTTTTTTACAGTGTACATAAAAATAAGTCTAAAAAATCTCGCTACCTTCTCTCGTAGAAAAAAAAAAACCTGACACTCGAACGATCGAGACAAATGTATGGACATGACCGGAATCGCGAGGCCACTTTTCGTGGCCAATGGGGATGGTCGGCTCGGTCGGTAAAACAGGCGCACCCAACCAGTTATTTTCCGTGAGGGACTTCCGTTTCGGTACTTGACTAGAGAGATATCGAGTAGGAGTCGCGGATAAAGGAGACATCCTTTCAAGCAACAAACATTATTATCAATCTCATTATTTTGTCTTTCGTTCTTTTATTCGCTTTATCGTCTGTGACCTCAATTTCTTCGGCGCTCTCGCGTCCGATTCTGGATAGTGTTAACGGTGAAGGGGGGGGGGGGGTGCAAACGTACAAGAGAGTCGAGTAGCGGTGGAGCAGGGTGAAGGAGGGTTGCACTATGCATCCCGCTGTTTTTCGCCTCTTTTATATCAAATGGCAGCATGCTGAGCGCGCTGAGTGCCCGCGCTACCTCCCCGAACACCCCCCCTCTAACTTTTCTCACTAAACGCGGGATCTATTTAGTCCGCACCCGACAATGGCGTACAGGGTTTCTCAAAATTAAATGCCGCTGAGATTTTTCACGAGTCGAAGCAAATTTATCATCGATTTTCGAGCGGAAAAAAAAATTGCATGCAACAATAGTAATAACAAAAAAAAAACATAGAGGCGTTCCTAAAATCTTAGGAATACGCCAAACTCTACGAAGTCCTCATCGGATATCGGACTCCGTATTTCCGATACCTCACCCCATAAAAAAACCGGCAAAAAACACATCCCACTGTAATCGAGCCCGGCGAAATTTCTGGGTTTTCTCAAAATTAAATGTCGCCGAGATTTTTCACGAGTCGAAGGAAACTTATAGTTGATTGTCGAGTGTACGAAAAAAATATCATTAGAAAAATAAAAATTTAATGCATTCCTAAAATCTTACCGAAACTCCAAACCCTGCGAAATCCTCATGGGATGTCGGACTCCATACCTCACTCAAAATTTAATGTCGTCGAGATTTTTCATGAGTCAAAGAAAACTTAACGTCATTTTCCAAGTGAAGAAAAAAAAATCATTCCAAAAATAAAAAACACAAAAACACACACAATTAACGCGGTCCTAAAATCTTATAAAAACTCCAAACCCTGCGAGCTCCACATCGGATATCGGCCTCCGTATTTCCGATACCCCACCCCATAAAAACCGACAAAAAAAAGCACACCCCACTGCAATCAACCCCTGCGAAATCTCTGTAATCCGGCCGGATGATCATAATCCCGGAGTTCGAGACCGCGGATATCAAAGACGACACGGAATAAAAAATAATATATAAAAAAACAAAAATCACAAAATAATAACAGAGCGTTATGAATGTGTCCTAATTTTTCCATCGCCGAATCATCGTATAATTTCCCGCCCTTTCTTTTTCAATCCCACGACAAAACATATATATATATATATATATATATATATATATATATATATATATATATACGAAACGATAGCCATTATATTTGATCGCGTCGGTGAGATTGAAAAGTCCGCCGGCGGTTAAGGGGTGGATGAGAAACGAAAACGAGTGAGCTTGCTTTCACGTATTCCGAGTGAAGTGGAGATGGTGTACAAGAGAAACGAGGAGCTCCGCAAAATTACAGATGGAGACGATGAAAGTGCACACGGACGAGCATGGGAATCGTGGCTGTGGCAATACCAGAGGAAAATTTCTGTGGGTTAGTCGAGCTACCCTACCTGCCCATTGCTATTGCCCCCCCCCCCCCCTCCCTCACTGCCCACGGAGAGTCTAGGTGGGTATTTCTCATCCCTTACCATCTTTCCTTTCTGCACCCTTGCTACTCTATCGCCTCATCCGTATAATCCGCAAATTACTAACCCGACCCCACGAGAGGCAGAGCTGGAGAGAGAGCTAGTAGGGGGGGGGGGGGGGGGGGGGGATGGAAGTGACTTGAAGACCAACCCTTGTTTGAGCGAATTCAAAGGGGGTAATGCTACAGTCCGTGCTCCATGGACTTTACGTTATCGTCGGCGAGGAGCGGGCGAGTGTGGAGATGGAACGAAAATAAGAGGGGAAAAATAAAGGGCCGAAAAAAAGTGTCACGGTCGGTTGAGAAAATTATTCAAAGAAATGTCAGCCGGTGGGAAAGAAAAAGAAAAAGAAATTGTTGTAAAAGGGATATTAAATATCAAATGTGTCTCGCATATGTCGCAGAGTGGGCGGATAGTGAACGGTTTTTATGCAAGATATTTTCTTGGTTTTACTTTTTTTGGTTTTGGTTTGTTTGTTTATCTATCGAGGTTGAGTTCGTAGCTCGTCCAACCGCGCGTCTACGAGAGAACCATTTTCCCGACGTGCTCTGCTTCGACCCCGGGCGACGCCGGGCGCCCATCCAATAAAGGTAAATTTAACGACCTATCGTTAACTTAATAAACGATGGGATAACACTGTTGAAGCTTTAACGTTCGCCGTAGTGCCTCCGGTGCAGGACCGGCGCTGGCCGACGCTGCGCCAATACCGGCCCTCTGTGACGCGACTGCTGGGGATATAGACACGGTATACATTCTCTTGCGTGGACAGCGATCGAGGAAAGGTCTCTCCGGGCTGTTAAAACGTCTGGGAGACGGAAAGCTCTATAGCGCAGTCCAGAAGTCAACTACAATTTCGTTTGTCGATACGTAGGGCCATGTTTTTTCGTTTTTTTTTTTTTTCACTTAAGGGAGAAAGTCCATGTTAGCCTTTGGGCAGCTTTCACAAGACTGGAGCTGCAATTGTGGTCATGACGAACTATTCTAGTGAAATTCCGTACAATATATTCTCGCATTTTACGCAATGCTTTCTTAAGTTTTGGGTCGAAGTATCGAGAATTTAGAGCGATCGGATATGTTTTTTTTTTAATTGATATTATGTATGTGAAAGTTTATCATCTTCACGTTGGATTTATCGGAACTATTTTATTCGGTGAGCTTCGGTATGGAAGAATATTCTGCAATTTTGTGGGTTCCTCGTTGGGGACGATAAAAAAAATGTGTAGATAAGACAAGATGATCGGACATTTTTGGAAAAAGTAAAAAAAAACCACATAGCAATGCCATGGGTTGGTTCTTAAAAATGTTAAGTCTCAACACGACAGATCCTTGATAGACATTTAAAATTAATTTTAAATGATTAACTTTCACATTCGTAATATCCTATCAGATTAATTTTGTTCGCGAAGATTCTGTATGGAAGAATCTCTTGTAATTTCTTGGCTTCGTCGTGGAGGTCGATAAAAAAGATTTGTACATAACACAAGATGATCGGACATTTCTGGAAAAAGTGGAAAATGTTATACTTTTTCGATACCGTGCGTTGGTTCTTAAAAAATGTGGATGAATTCATATTCCCATTAGTAAAATCTTGCAAGCTCCTGCATGGAAGAATCTTCTGTAATTTGTTGGCTTCGTTGTGTAAGAAAATAAAATGATTTGTAGACAAAGCAAGATGATCGGACGTTTTCGAAAGAAAAGTTATATATATTATATATTTAAAATATTATACTGTATCGATGCCATGCGTTGGTTCTTAAAAATTTACATTCCATTTAAATTTAAGTCATTTACATTAAAGGCTAAGACCGTCATTTGAGCCTCGAATTTAATTCCTTCGATGTCAAAATGACAATTTACAAAGGTCTTTCACCGGTTGTCCTTCGTGTTGGACGATCCAAGGGGAATTGATCAAATCGAAACATAAAATTTCGTTATTGGTTACGGATGAATTTACTCGGTTGCCTTATGGTCCTCTTAACTCAATCCTCTAACTCCTCACGGTCCTCGGCGCTTTCTTGGTTTTCCTGTCGTTCGAACTCGCTCAACTCGGGGCTCGGCCCCACGGGCGTCGTTCTCGTTCACGTTTTACGAGCGCACGCCCTTCCGGTCAATTCGATCCCGGCATGTGTGCACACTCTACCTACACTCTTGTTTCCCTCGGCTTGCCAGCCAGTCAATTAAGACCTCCTATCAGCCATAACTTCATTTCCTTCTTATGTCTCTATTATTACCAGGGGCTTACCCACAGTCGCGTCGAGAAAGATCGTATATCGAGGAAAAAAAAAGCCCCATCGACATTGAGCAATATAACATTAATGATAATAACTGAACAATCAATTTGTTAATTTTCGTGAAAAAAATCAATTACTCAATTTTTATGGAAAAATCAACTATTCAATGTTTGTGGAAAAGTCAACTATTTGATGTTCGTGCAAAAATCAACTATATAATTCATATGAAAAAAATCAACTATTTAATGTTTGTGAAAAAGTCAACTATGTGATGTTTGTGAAAATATCAACTATATAATGTATGTGAAAAAAATCAACTATGTAATTTTGTTGAAAAAAAAATTCTTTAAGGTGGCTCCTTTATTTGTTATTGAACGACGAAGCAGCCCCCCTGCCGACCCGGCCCGAAGGGGTGATTGAGTGAGTGACGTGGTGACCCGGGTGTGTACCCAGTGAACGAGAGAGAGTTTCACCCTGCCAAACCTACGGGCGGACATTTATCACACTCGACGGTGAAACGTGGCCGGGTTATGGCATAAATATTTTCCCTCATAATGCCGGCTTGTTTATCCCCCGATATATGTGTTCTCTATTCTAGCTTCGACGATCGGTACTGGCGTGAAATTTACGTACCTGTGATCGTACGATTTTCGAAATTTTTGAGAGAGCGAACCACGTTGGTTTTTTTTTTTTTTGCCCCGAAAACGTTACGAATTGTAGTTATCAATTTTATGCTTTCTGGCAGAGGAAGCTTCATTTCCAAGAAAAAAACATTTTTTTCGATATTGTTTATGCAAACACGTTCAAAATGTTATTCTTTTAATATAGTTTATAATTCTTTTAAGCTCCCGTCGAATGCAAAGTCGCTATAAAGTGACTTTCTAGTCAACTGACGTTCTCACGACGGGTCTTTATGAAAGACGATAAAAAAAATACCGAAGAAATGTGCAAACGACCCGATATAATTAATATGACTGACAATGTTATATTCTGTTCTCTGGGCCTGGCGCCCCAATTCAGTTTACTCGTCGCCTCCGGGTAAGTACGAAAATTCGTCAAAATGGCGCCGACAAGTGGATAGACAGTATAACTGACAGTCTTCATTTGATACAAACAAAACCATCACGCAATGTACGTTCGACTAATTTATGCTCGCCGGATCGCGCATTATGCAAGGTTTAACATTAGATATTTAAAAAAAACCCCAAGCGATTAATGGAACCGAAAAAATGGCGTCAACAAGTCGGTCGAGCAAGCCTACTCTTTGGTCAACCTTCCTCACGATGGAGCTTTTTGTGAACGACGATAAAAATAATAACAAAAAAATGTGCAAACGAGCCAACATAAAAAATATGAACTTGAAAATGTTGGAGAGTCATGAAATGTAAAAATGTCACCAACGAAAAATGCCGACGGTATCCTCCGCGCGTCCCAATTCGGATTACTCGTTGCCTGCCCGTAGGTCCGAAAGTTCGCCAAAATGGCGGCGACAAGTGGGTCGACAGTATAACCGACCTTCTTTCGATGTAAAAAAGAACCATCACGCAATTTACGTTCCTTTAATTAATGCTCGCCGGATCCTGCATTGTGCGGAGCTTTAATATTAGATTCAAAAAAAGCCCGAGCCATTAATGGAGCCGAGAAAATGGCGTCGACAAGTGGGTCGACTCTATAGCTGACTCGAACAAAATCCGATAAATGGGGACAAATAGGGAGGCACAGAAAGTACTGTAAAAGTGTGGAATCGACTACAACGCAGTATGTCGTTTGTTTATCATGGAAAGGGTATATTTACACGTAAAAGAATAGGGAATAGCACCTCACAAAGTGTACATAGCTGTATATCGGGGTACATGAAGAGGCCATAGGCGTCCAGACGGCGGGCGTCGTAGTCGAGGTGCCGCTGGCGCCCAGTCCCTCGTGCTAACTAGCACCCCTAGTGCACCAATACCCCGGACGAGCAAACACACCCACCTTCAACCTCTCGCTTTATTAAACGCCGTCCCAGTCCGGAGAGTGCCCGATAGTGAGGTTAGACCGGACTCCTTCGCTACACACTTTTTTTTTCTTTCCTTTCCCTCCATAAAAATGAACGCGCCCTCGACGCTTTCTCTCGGGTCCTCACATTCTTTCCGCCCTTCGTTAGGTACGTAATAAATACCGGGAAACTCGAGGAGTACTTGCTCCTCGAACATCACGACGAAAGTTCGCTAACAACTCTCGTTGATCCTATTATCGATGTGCTATTGCAGCTGAATCATGAATGATGAATAAGAGCCTGCGGGGCTGCTGCTAACTGTTGCGAGCCATGCCGTTCTCGGGTTAGGGAGGGCGAGTATCTGTCCCGGGGAAATTGATTTAAGCGCGGACAGCGAAACGTTGAAATTTGTATGCGAACGGAGGGTGGAAACATGACCTACCTGTTTAGATCTAATTTTCGAATTAATGTGACGATCGTTATGTCGGGTGATTAGTTAAAAAATGAAAATGAAAATGAAAATGAAAATGAGAATGAGAATGAGAATGAGAATGAGAATGAGAATGAGAATGAGAATGAGAATGAGAATGAGAATGAGAATGAAAATGAAAATGAAAATGAAAATGAAAATGAAAATGAAAATGAAAATGAAAATGAAAAATATATCGTATTCTCAGTGAACTCAATAAATAACCTAGTAAAGTTCATCTCCGGTAAAACTACCGTTCATGATGGGAAAAGTTTGATCAATTTTTCACTGTGAATATGACCCCATAATTTTTGAGCTCGTGTTTTGGGATTCGATCGAGATTGGGGGTTTGTTTGGAATTTTCTCGATGGTGATTTTTTTTTGTCTACAACCCCTCTCAGGCGCCCCATGGCTTTTATTTTCATCTCTTTTATCGCAATACAGCAGCGTAAACGAGACAACGGAGATGAGAATGAATATGAAACTAGATGACGCGTCCCGGGACGCGTCATTTGTCTCTCTGTCACATCAAACAACACAGTGCACCAGTGTTGGAGAGGGTTCGGGTCGTCCTTGCGAATGTGTGAACTTGCGTAGCGTGACGAGGGACAAACATTTGCCAATGGCACCTATACTCGCGGATTTAGCTCTACGCGCTCGATCAGCCGTGAAACCGAAATACCACGTTTCGCTTCGATACGCGTTACCGTACGGACTAATCGCACCGCAAAAATCAAACGAACGTCGCTAGAGCGATGAGAGCAACAAAATCCTATTTTTGGGAATTTGTGACTCGCGCGGGAGGAACTCTACTTATATTTGCAGAAATTATCGTAGGAGGAAGTTTTCGTTAATTAAAAAAAAAAAAAACCCTTACAATAAAAAATAGACATTGTTTGGTCAATTTTTTCTTCGAATCCCAAAGCTTCCTCTACGAAGGAGCCAAAAAACATGGTGTCCAGCGGTCCTTGAAGTCTTTGGAGTCCTGGAATGTACTTGAATTTCACCTAATGTCCTTGAATTGTTTATTTCCCCGGAAATTTGAATTTGACACGAATCCGCTGGCTTTTTGGGGGCTAAAGTACAGTGAGACATTGAAAGTCTCGATTTGATGCACGGCAAATCGTATATCTGGGATTTTAATGGAAAATATTGGGTTGGGAATAAATAAATGGTTATATTCGTGATCAGCGGAAAAAAATACCTCGAACACGCAACACAACCTGGAAATTGTCCTTGAATGTCCTTAAATTTCGTACGGACTTTTTCTGAACGCCAGGAAAAAGTACAGACGATGCTCTCTCATAAAAAAACCTTTACGAATAAAGAATAAAATTGTTCAAATTTCTCGGGTACTTTAAAAACTGATATTATCAGATGGTTAGAAAGAAGCAAAAAAAAAAACTGTCTTCCTTATCGATCAAACACACCAAGTGCAGAAATGCACCTTTTTCTGAGAGTAATATTCTCCCGCAGTCAAAGTAGATTCTCGACTTATCGTCTAAAGATTTTTAAGTTCCACGAATGGCCGCCAGGTGAAACGATCAGGCTCGAAAGGGGGTACAGAAAGGTCTCTACTTTGAGGACCGCTTCCCCGAAGTGTTGCTCGTGACAGTTTTTAGGTTAGGTCTTAATTAATCGTAAACGTTATTTAAGAAAAAGCCTCGAACATGTGGAGTGTTTTGCGACGGAGTTTAATTCGTGGCTCGGAGACTACGCTCGCGATAATGAAAGAAACTAAACGTTCCGCTGGTCACAGTAAGTGGGCCAACATTAAACACATAAAAGCTCTGAAGGACGGTCAGAGAGCAACGCTGTTTGCAAAATTGGTACGGCAAATGAATGTCGCTATAACTGGTAAGTCTTTCTGCGAATATATATATATATATCCTTTTTTTAATCGAAAAATTCAATTTTCCAATACCCTCATCCAATAAAATTGTAAAAATAAAGCCCGGTCTGGAGCTTCAGACTCGTCTGCTACGCGTGGCGCCACCGTCGACGTTACGTCACAAACACGAACGAACTATCGAATTCAAAAGTTTGAATTTTACTTCCAGAGGAGGGCAGCGCCAAGCCATCGGACAACACGAGACTCAGTCAGGTGATAGAGGTTGCAAAAAAGAAGAGCATGCCTATGGCGACGATAAACGGGGTTCTCGAAAAGGCGGCGAGAAATACGTCAAAATGTCAAGTGGCCAGAATCGACGTTCGGGGACCAGGAGGATGCATCATTGTGGTCGAAGTCTTCACGGACAATATCAAGCAACTCAAAATGTCACTGCAGAGTATCTTCAAAAGAAACAAGTAATTAGAAAATTAAATAAAAACTGTAATGATCTAATCGCGTAAAATTTGCGGATTGTATTTTTTTAATCGACATTTATTTTCTAATTTTTTTAGCTGTACTATCGTTGATCAGTCGTCTCGGCACGTTTTTCATCACAAGGGCATCGTCGTGACGGCGATGAAGAGCAGTTTGGACGACGCGACGGAGGACGCGATCGCCGTCGGCGCCGAGGACGTCGAGGAGTTCGAGGAGGATGGCGGAAAATTCCTTCGGGTATTACAAGTTTTTATTTCTTTCAAAACTTAGTTACAATGTGTTTGTCGATCGATCGATTGTTCAATCGATAGATCGACGACCGGTCTCTTCTCTCTTTACAAACGATTTGGTTCTTTTTCGCACAGTTCACATGCGAAGCGATTGTCTTGCCGAAAATGGCGAATCTGCTCGCAGCCCGAAACTACGAGATAACCTTGCGCGAGGAACAGTTCATACCGCACATATTCGCCAATCTGAGCGACGATGACATCGAACGGACCGACAAACTCTACGCGAAACTCGAGGCCGTGGATGAGGTCTCGAAACTTTACGACAACATCGCTTAAGAGCAAAAAAAAAAAAAGAATAAACAAATTAAATCACCGAGCGTATCTTTAACCATCCGTTCGTGTTTACCGTGCGAAGGTAAATATTATCGTAAGAAATAAATAATTATAATTTCAACTTCCGGTCAGATGTAAATAAAGCATAAATTTAACGATTAATTCATATGTTAACGTTACTTTTCGAATTTTCTTTTCACTCCGAATGTTTCACCGGTGAGAAAAGAAGCTTCGACTTGAGTTCATTGTACAGAGGTGAGCTACGTTTATTTACAGCACTCTCGACCGTTCTTTTCTGTTCCTCCTTCGAGAGAGGAAACTCCGAAGATGCTTCGAGATTTTTTCCTTCCACCGATCGATGACCGAAAAGCCCTTCTTACACGTCCATTCCATAACCCTTTATCTCGTTTATATTCGAACCCGCGAAATGCACGACCGGGCTTCGGGCGAAGAGAGCTTTGAAGATTTTTTTCGACGATCTTACTTTGCCATTCCACGGACTTTGCGAGTCGTTCGGCGTATCCGGCGTGTCGTTCGCGGGTTTTTCTTCGATCTTCTCCCCTGCGTCCTCGTTCTCCGTCGAATTTTTTGCTCTCCTCTGCTTCCTCGATCTCTTCGACTCTTCGACGCACTCCACCGGCGTTTCGACATTCTCCTTGTCCATCGATTGCGATTCCATCGCGAAATCATTTTTCTTCGCTCTTTCTTTTTTTCCTACGACCGTTTCCTCCAAATTGACGATTTCTATCTCTTCGGCCGGGACGGAAATCACCGAGAGTGACTTTCGTTTTTTGGTTTTCTTCCCACTGCTCCGAGTGGTTTCCTCGATCGTCTCGACTTCCGGTTCGCTCTTCGCTTTCCTCGATTTTTTCTCGACCTTCGACGGCTCGGACGGAACTTCTTCGGTTTCTTCGCTGATATCGATCGTGTCGTTCAAGTTGTCTTGGTTTTCGGCATCAGCCGACGCTTTGCTCCTCTTCTTCTTTTTCTTCTTCTTCGGCGTCTCCAGACTGAGTCCTTCCAAGTCCTCACTAGCCTGACCGACAAAGCTTTCATCCAGCGTAACGACCTCGGGCACGTCTTTTTCCTCCTCCGGAGTTTCCTCGATCGTCGCCAAATTCGACCTCCTCCGTTCGCGCTTTCTTCGAGCCCGCTCGCTCTTCCGCTCGTTCGACGCGTTGTCGCACGCCTCCTGACTCAATATCTCCACGTCCATCGCCTCGTTCACGAATACGCTCTCGATCTCCACGCTCTTCGATTTCTTTCGCTTCTTCTTCAGCTTCTCGTTATCGACCTCGAATTTGTCCAATTTACCGGCATTTTTGTTCTTCTTCTTTTTCGCCGTTAAGGCGTCGGTCTCGTACTCGACGGTCTCGCTGAAGGTCACCCGCTTCTTGCCGTTCGTCTCGTCGGCCAGGTCGAGTGCGTCGTTCGCCAGACCGAGGCCCGAGCGCGTGACCTCGAACTGCGAAACCGAAGACACTTCTTCGTCCCGACCGGCCTCAAAGCTCAGAGCCTCGTTCGTGAAACCCTCCGTGGGACGAGGGCATTCCTTGGATTTCTTCTTGCGCTTCTTCTTCACAACCGGAAGCGACGGGTTAGCGGAGAGTTCCGGCTCGACTGCTCCCGAAACGCTCTCGAGATCGAGGCCGCCGTTCTCAAAGGCGAACTCGCTCCTCCGGCGCTTCGGCGTCCTGGCGACTTCCGGCGGAGTGGAACCGAGCTCGAGGCACGGATTCTCGAAAGCGAAGTCGCTCTTGCGCTTTCGCGGCGTTTCGTTCTCGTCCACGACGCTCGTAGCCTCGAGAGCTGGATTTTCGAAGGCGAAATCAATTTTTCTCTTCCGCGGAGTCTCCGCCGGGCTTTCGACTTCCGGTTTCGCGGAAACGAATCGACGGGCATATTTTTCGTCGGGACTCGTCAGATCCAATGCGGGATTTTCGAGTCCGCGGTAATTTCGCGAGGGTAATTTGTCGGCTTTCGGAGTCTCGGAGGCGAAGCCGAAACCCACACGGGGTTCGCTATCGCTCTCCGATTCGTTTTTAATGTCGCTCATAGATTTTTTACCTAAGTGAGCCATTTTGCTCTTAAAGTAGTCGGTTATACTGCCGCCCTTGATCGTCACCACGCCGTGCGATGAGTCGCTCGTCCCTACTCGGTCCGCAGGAGGTTCTTCTATCTCGATTTTTGGCTCTACATGTGCTTCGGCGGTTTTTAATTTTTCATCAAAATCTTTCTTACCGAATATATTCGCGAGATCCTTCGCACTGTACTTGTTTACGTCCTTTCCCCGAGTGAACTTCTGGTAACTGAAAAAATGTTTTGCAACGGTTAGTAGTGAAACATTCGTCGAGGCATTGGTTGATTTTTATAGCAGCCGCAGAACAGGCTGAGGAAGCTACGATAAATTTTAAATTGAAAATAGGGGTTACTTTTTTTTGAGCTCGAAACCCTTTTTAAATCAAAAGTTTTTAAAAACTTCCCCTTTAAAAAAAAAAAACGAGGAAGGGACAACATAATATACATAGTTTTCAAGGTTTTCTTCCCGGTATGTTGCTTTACTTTATACTATATAATAAGTTAATATATAATATATAATATAATATATAATACTATAATAATAATATATAATATAATTATATTATTATAATTATTATAATATAATATATATTATTAATTCTTAAAGAGACTTACTGCACTCTGGCGCGACTCTGCTTGGACTTGAGCTCCAAGGATTTGCCGCTGAGATCGCCGTCCTTGGCGTTCGTCTCCGCGCCTTCGTTGTTGTGAAGCTTTTGCAAAAGTTCATTGAAGCCTTCCTGATGCTCCGTCCACTGCTTGTCTTTGTCATTGTGCGAGAAGCCGATACCTTTCGACCAATAGAAATACATCGGAAATTTATCATGCGATTTTTTATTTGTTCAATTATCTTTTTAATATCACGACGTAACCTCACCTGCTTGATCGTTCTTGTATCGCGCCCTAATGTGATCGGTCATTCCATCGAGATTGGCGCCGAGACCCTTGCCGCTGCTCCATCCCATTTTCTCGAGCATTTTTTGACCGAATTTGTTCGAGTCTATTGGGAATTTTTGCATCAACGAAGAAACACACGACGTTAAAAAATATTTTGAAATTTTATTTCTTGCACGTTTCGAATTTGTTTCTCTGTCTTTTGTTTTTCTTTGGTTATTGTATTTATTTACCTTCGCTCCAATGTTTTCCTCGTGGATTCAGTGTCCACCTTTGTTTTCTCCGAGGCTCGGCGAGCATCGCCATTTTGACACGATTGTTTTCTGTCGCACGAAATTCGCGTTGATTTACGGACGAACGATACGAGAACTTATTATATTAGAGGGTGAAAATAATCAACACGACTGTCGAGAAAAGGATAACGAAAGCGCGCGTTTGTTTGGCGCGTGCGGGATGAAGAGGTTACGGCACGTTTTTTTTTTAAAGAACTCCGAACGTGCTCGACACGTACGAACCGTGCCGCTCGCGCCGCCAACTGGAGAAACCTTCCTCGGTTCGCGCACGTGAACCTGTGTGAAGTTAGCCGGCCAATGTTAACTTTTTTATCTTTTTCTTTTTTTAATCGTTTGATAATTGTTTGAGATTGTTTGATAGCTTAATATAAATGTTTGATAGTCAATAGTTTTTTTACAAAATCAAAATCAAAATTTTATGTGAAGTTGACCAACATTTTTTTTTTTTGTTTCAAAATTAGTTTTAACTAGGCTCAATCGAAGCGGAATCGTTTGATAGTTACGAATTGACTAATTAAACCGTTTGATAGTCCACCGTTTCCTAAAAAAGTTACAAAAACCGAATACGAGCTTTTTCAGTCGCGGTCAGCTGGTTAAATAACCGCAGATTTTTATTTCTCACCAAAATTTATGTACTGCTGACTCATTCGATGCCGAATCGTTTCATAGTTCTAAATTGGTCAATAAAAACGTTTGATAGTTAAGCGTTTTGTATTAAAATGCAAAATACCGGAAGCACTGCTTCGGGAGCGGTCAGCTGGTAAAATGACCGCTGATTTCTATTTCAACTTCGACTTTTTAACCTTCTTTTTTCTATAGTTTGTTAATTGTTTGATAGTCTAATAAAACCGCTCGATAGTGTTTGATAGTCTAATATAAGCGTTTGATAGTGTTTAATAGTCAACTGTTTTCCATTAAAATGTAAAATACGAAACCACTTCATCGGGAGTGGTCAGCTGGTAAAATAACCGCTGATTTCTTTTAACTTCGACTTTTTCTTTTTTCTATCGATTGATAATCCTTTGATGGTGTTTGGTCTAATAAAGTCTAATACAATTTAAGTAAGGTCTAATTTAGTCTAATAAAAACGTTTGATAATCAAACATTATTTCAAAAAATCAAAGTCTCTTGTGGCGATCGATTGGTTTTCAATTAATGTTTTCAGGGCTCAATCGACACCGAATCAATTGATAATCATGAATTGCTCTATAAAAACTTTGATTGTTAAACCGTCGTGAGCCCTGACGATGTCAACGTCGGATTCGAGGTGACATGTGCATCAGTTATGTCGTGTTCGCTTGAGCATTAAAGAGTGTGTAATTAATGCGCAATGCTGTGTTTGTAATTCGCTACATAACCCATCTCTATTATGTCGTCGCCAAGACGGAGGTCGCCAAGACATAAAATGCCGAAAAAAATGAGTACATCGTCGCTGGATGGATGCGGTTGATCAACCCCAATTTTAAAGATACACATTCTTTCAGTAAGTGCTTACAGTTTTTTTTTTTTTTTTTTTACTTATAACGTGACAGTAAGATGCGATCGCTTTTTATGGTTATAAAAATTATCGAAATCGACTGAAAATAAAAAAAAAACATCTTGTGTCGCAGTTTCGTAAATTTTGTCCAATTTTATAGGTCACGACAATTGAAATGTTCACTCTGACCAAAGTGCCCAAGGACAACAGAGGAAGCAGGCAGAGTGTCATGAATTAGTTGATAGACCATCAGTGACCGAAACGAAACATGAAAATCGCTGGATCGAACGACAAAACCTTGCTGAAATAACAACGGGTTTGTTGTTATCTGCAAATCGAGCCTCTCCAACAGCTCTCCCAGTGTGGATATATCTGCAGCGACACAACGTATCCTCGTCTTCTAGAACTAGAACTAGTGGTTCTTGACAAATGATATTGTCTCCTTTCTAGTGTGGTGAATAACAAGGCAGTTTTATAGCCTCGCTCTTTTTGATCTTTCAAAGTCTAATCCATACCCTAACGGAACTGAGGTGACCATCGGCAGATTACAAATAGACTAATGCACAATGTGCAAAATGTTGACATGCTTGCTGACTCGAGGATTACCTGCATTTTAACGTCGTCTTTCCTGTAACTCTTGCAACCATCGTTGTCTTATTTATTTCACATGTAGTTGCATGGGGATGGCTCAAGTCCATCAAATTAGAGTTGCATAAAGGTTAAAAGTTTGCACAAAGCTATCGGTCTCACTCCAGCATACTTGGCGTTTCGTCATAGTCGTGCAACTTGCAAATGCATGTCTAAACAACACTAGTGTGATTGCCATTACGGAGCAACTTCGAATCCGTGGTTGCACCAATTCCGCTAGGGTAATAATAAATATATATATATTATATGTACCGTTAACGACTGCAAATAGAAGTTTTAAATGATCGATACAGTGAATCTTAAGAAATAAGAATAGTACAATTCCAAATAACAATTGTATTTATGTGTATGAAAGTATCAAATCCTAAACAATACATGAAATTTGTCAGTGTAGAAACATGAAATAAAATCATCCATATATATGATATTTTTTGACGATGTGTTCATTTCTCTGTTGCTTTTTCGCCCTGCTCTCACTTACACTTTCTACTTTTCGCATGGACCCTCAAGTCTCGAGTTTCTTCGCTCTTGCTCCGAGAGAGTCGCTCTGACTCGGCAGCTTGCGTGACTCGATGGATCGCTTGCTGTAAGTTTGCATCGTGTGGGTGTTCTGTTGTCTGTTTTTTTTTTTCTTTCTTTTTTTTGAGAACAGAATTACAGCTTCGCTGGTAATAAAAAGATTCGATATTAAATATCATAGATGTTTGTGACATTTTTGTAATGTATTGTTTTTGTTTTGTATTGTATATCTGTACATGTCTTTTTAACTTACCCAGTATTCACGGGCGAAGGTGGAGACCCACAAACTGTGTAACAAGATCTAGGAGAACATCACGAGACCGCCATAGCATCAACATTCAACGAAGATACTTCTCGCAGCAGAGCTTGTTGAATAGTGTCTCATTGTCGGCTCTTTTTTCACCCTTTTCATTTTTGTTGCGTAGACGAGCCAGTTTGCATACCATAACTATAACATGACACACGAAAACATTAAATAAAGTACAGTGGAACATTGGGTAACCTTTGAAGTTTGTGTTCACGTACTTACGACTGTCGTTTGGCTTTTTTCTATCCCTTCCAGGACTGAACAGCTACATTGGCAGTGACTGCTTACTCTCCTCAAATAAGCGAACAGACAATCGTTCGTGGCGGCTGAGAACCGTAAGTTGCAAATATATCATCATTCCAGAATCTTCGGCAGTATCCACCGGTTGAAACGATGTCACAGCAGTGCTGGTAATTGTTATTAATCAGCTACAATATTAGCAACATGAGCTGAAGATGTGGCACACTAATTCTGGCGTATGTACACCCCAAGGTGTGGTTCTATCTCGGCATCCATTGCACAGGTTATTATCTTTGATTCTATATCATTGTACAATTGCCATTTTCCACTCATTCGTAGACAATACGACATGTAGTGTCCCGGAACGTGGGCCACGATTCCAACGAGTCTGAAAGCAAAAATATACACATGTAATATTTATTAAACTTGTAAATAATTTTTTTAACTGATATGATACCTTTACATAAATTGTGTAAATGAATTATAATGCGTTGGATTTTGACAAGCGTGTGTGAAATCAACCCACCTGTATTCGTCGTGACTTGCATCCTCCGTTTGAAATTTCAGCGTCTTTGGAAGCTGTCGCAATTTACAACGTAATCCGTGAGTGTCTGTAACGTCGCTTCGAACATCCAGTTCGATGAAAAGGTGAAACCCTAGGCGATTATATCGCGTGTATTGTCCAGGGCACCCATTCCGGCAATTGATTTTGAAAATGCAAGCTTTGAAGTCTAAGGCTTTTTGTAGAGAACCAAAACCTTCTTTCGTAATAGTTTTCGCGTTCACCGTTAAAGCTGGATGAACAACCTCGTAACCAGAACAGTGAGAACATCTCTCGATGCTTCGAAGACTAGCGACTGATTGCATGGTGGCTGCTACAAGATTTACGATGTTACCGTTGGCGTCAATATAGAAAGTTTTAATGCGGCTTCCGAGACTGGCAACGAGCTTCGCGGGATACAAATCTTTCAGTATCACACTCCGCTCATCATATACCTTTTTCGTCACACCGCTTTTAATCAACCCGGCAACAAATTGGAGTGTCGTATTTTTGGATTTCTCCAACATCACTGCGTAATTCGAATCATCGATAGCCGCCGTCATTAACGAGTGGATTAACGAATCGAAGGCGCAAGTATTCCGAACGAAATATGCTTCTCCGCCAACCTTTAGCGGAACAGTCACAAGATTCCCATTCTGCAGCAGCATGGTTTGCTTACATCTATGAGACTTCGTAGCGACCCGGCTGTTTATTTGACGTATCTCGGGATACGGAGGAAAGTATTTGCTTTCTTTCTTGCCTATCTTGGATTCCAATGGAGCTGCATCGACTGGCTTCGTGTTTTTTGGCTTGCCGATATTCGCTGGACTCGTGTTCATGATTAGTTGATGTGTCTCAGGATGAGGCAGAAAGTATTTCTCTTCTTTCTTAAGTATATCGCTTTCCACTGGAGCTGCATCGACTGGCTTCGTGTTTTTTGGCTCGCCGACATTCGCTGGACTCGAGTTCTTGATTAGCTGATGTGTTTCGGGATGAGGCAGAAAGTATTCACCTTCATTCTTAAATATCTCGGTTTCCACTGAAGCTGCATCGACTGGTTTTATGTTTCTTGGCTCGTCGAAACACAGTGAAGTTGAGTCCAATAGGCCTACTATGTCGGTGTTGAACGATGTCAGGATGTTCGCCGTGTCGTCTTCAACGCCTAATACACAGTCCATAATGTCGATGTTCGAGAACGTTAAGATGTTCAGCCTGTCGTCTTCACCACCTACTGCACAGTCCAGAGTATTGGTTTCGGAGGGTCCCCGGATGTTCGACGTATTGTCTTCAACCTGTACTGGGCAGTCCAGAGAGTCATTTTCGGTTCGAACTTTCGACGTCTTTTGAGTGTCACGCACTTCTTGTTTGTTATACGAATGATCCATTAAATTGGTGCGTCCCTCGGAAAAAGATTCATGCTCGATGGTTTCATCGTCTCGATTTTCACTTTCGCACGCATTATCAAAATACATCTCGCCATTTTGCAGAGCCTTTCCTCGCCAGTTTTCTACCGACATCAAGTCTGAATCGTCGGATCTTTGTTCATTTGCAACTTTCTTCTGGTTTTCCAACATCAATATTTTTTTGCGCTTCTGCTCTTGCCTCTCAAATTGCGTCATTTTGCCACTAAAAATCATGCTCCCTCCATCTATATCGCGGATATGAATCAGTAGAAATGCATCTGCACGATAAATTTTTTTGTTGAGTACATTTGTCTTTAAGTCGTTGAAATAACTTTCGACACAAGCCGAAGATGCTCGCGTTATACGATCCGGAGAAGTGACGGCCGTCCATAGAGGGAATTCCTTTCCTAGTCTCGTGATCGATGTCACGAATTCCGTCAAATAGAACGCATTAATTTCGGCTCCAACGCGCCGAGTTCCAGTAGCTTTCGATATGCATGTATCGACCCAGCTCTGAATAGAATTACTCTCCGATGATTCGACTTCGTCTGGATCTACCAGCTCGGGCTCTTCGGGGCGAATGTGACAAGATTCTTCGCTGTTCAAATCGACTTTTAGAGATGAAGCGATAAAGGCTTCGAGCTTTCGTCTTGCCATTACTACTGTCGGTGCGAACGCCAAATCGAGTTCTGAGTCTGCGTATTTTTGACCCGCTACGGCACACGTTAGCGTGAATATTTTTTCAAATTCAGCGAGTGTGGTCGACTGAATCATGCGTGCGACGCACCTTATGTAAAAATCTTTTACCTCTGCATGCGCGCAGCTCGCAAAGCACTTCCATTTACTAGTGAAATGCATGAGATGAGCTACATCGATACGAATGTGTGTGTTGACTTCGTACGGTGCGTCGTGATGCAGTTTACAAAACCAATTGTTTACATACGACTTGATCGTCTCGTTATTGAAGGCTATGCATAGCGCTGACAAAAGTGCCCGCGAATAATCGCAAGTCACTTCGCAGGGCTTTGATGCACCATTTCGAAGCCACTGCTTGAGCCAGAACTCGATGAATTCGGTGACATGGCATTCGGAGAGCATCTGGGACACAGGCACCGTTTTTTTCTCGAAGTTGATGACTATTGTGTACAGAAATATATATCCTGTAGTCGTACCATTCGGACGCTTCACTTTCCGTACCAGGCTACCCGTTGCGTCGACCATTACTTTCGTTTCAGATTTCATAATCTGCACATATTTTTTGTAAACGTACAATTGATTCGGCGTGCTGTAAAACACGTAAAACGGACTAGACCCAACAGCGGCGATCATGCCTTTGAATTCTGCTCGTGCAGAAATATCCTCAATCGCCCGTATTAAGTCCCGTCTGTCAAGGGGATCGACGCCTATATCGCGATCGACACATTCTTTCTTGGCCTGACGAAGAACATCAGAGCTATATATGAATGGCGGCTCTTCCTCCCCAATCTTCATGTTTGTGCGTGCCTGTCGCTTCTGCCAATTAGAGCAGCCTTCGGAAATGATTTCTCGCTGCACGACCAGTCGATGTTTCCCATTTAACGGACGCTTTACTTGCTCGTGATCTTCATTCCTCGTATCGCGTGTTCTCACCCTTATGGTGCATCCATCGTTGTCGCCAGGTTTCGTCTCCACAAATCCCACGAAATTATTGCCACAGCTTTTCAATTTGCATCGTCCCTTCATCGATACATAGAATTTCGATCGCTCCGAACCCGAGACGTAAGCCCGCGTAAAGACGAAAGCACACGGAAGTTTGGCTTGTTTCGTGAAGGCATTCGCAATGACGTTTGTCCAGACCCCAGGTTGCAGCTGTTCTCGTCGTCCGATCATACCTGATTGAATTTTAAAAAATACAAATTATCATTTCGCTTTAAAAATGTTTTTTCCCCTATTCTTTACAAACATTAGCTTAGACTTTTTTTGTCCAAAAAACACCAGTTTCGAAATGTTATGCCCGAAAAGTTTCAGTCTCCTTGCGCAAATATCAGCTAAGAAATATAATTCGTTTCGTAAATCAAGATTATCTTTTACTGCCCCCCAATTCGTTCCACAAATGTTTCTTGATTAAATGTTGATGACGTCTTAAAGGGGTGCTGGACCCGTTTTTAACTCCTTACTTACCTGATTTACCGACGGAACTAGGCAATTTCTTAGTTTCAATTTAGAAGTATTAATATCCTACGCATATGCTTCGAATTGTGGAAGACTATAATATTGACCTTAACGCTTCGGCGTACATTTGAATTTTCATCAACAATGTACAAGAAATTAACAAAATCGGCGTGCACTCTCGTTTCATGTATGTGAGTTTATGAATATTGTATATTCTACAAAATAGATGCTGTTGAAATTTTGCGCGGCCATATGAGTTGTCACGACAATCTGTAACATTCGATTTTCTCAATTTTTTGGACATTTTCAACCGAGAACAAAAATCATCGAGAAAAAAACCAGTGTCCAAAAAATTATACAAATAACAACCGCCTCAGTGGCTTGCAGGCGCAAAGGGTCTTGTTAGTGTGCTCCAACCCCCAAACGTTCCAAAAAATATTCCATCGTCCACTTTTTAAAACACTTGCATGGTGGATGTCACAATTTTAGTGTGTTTTATTTCATTTAAAAAATAAATACTATGGAAATATTTGCCTTTACCTTTGGGCTTAACGGCGTTCCATTCATCGTTCGTTAGGATTAAATCAAACCATGTAGCGTGACCATCGTCTTCGTGCGAATCTGAGCTGTCACTAGATGTTTCTTCTACATGTTCACGAGCATCCACTTCGATTTCTTCTTTTGAGTGGTCCAGACCCATCTCTCTTCGAGCCTGCGTCAAGATGTTTCTTCTATCATACTTGACATTATGGTAGACGTGGTTAGGAGCCCACTTCCCGTTTAGAGCTTGACTTATTTCTTTCCAGACATCTGACGAATACCGTGGAATGTCAGAACGTAAGTGGCTCATAAACTTTTTTAACGCTGCCACAGCATCTTCAACAGTTACTTGAGCTTGAGGTGGCATGATGACATAACCTGCATCACAATAAAAGTTATATGTCGTAAAAATCTAAGTCATACATTTTTTTTCGTCTACAGTTTATTGTACTATTTAAACCAAATTCTTTTATAGAATCGCAATATCACCTATAATGGTATAACATGAATAGATTCATGTGATATTAAAAATATTGTACGCCCACTATCACGCGCGAGACTAAAAACCACAAGGAAAGCCGGTAAACATCGGTAACGTAGCTAAGAAGCTTGCAACATTGTACATTGATATGCATTTCCGTGAAAAAAATTGTCAATAACATGCTACCTTGCTCCCACGAACGACGACTTGCTAAACTAGTTAATTAAATTTCAATTAAGTCGATATAGACTGACAATTTTTAAAATAACTTCGAATCGAATTCAAGTTAAAAATAAATTTTTGAAATTTATAGGTTACTTGTAAAATCTTAATGGCTCACGTAAAAAATTCCACTTACCGATTATAATTATGTCGTCAGACCATGGTGCTTTTGCCAGGAAATATGGAAGATCGATTCGTATTAAAAAAATTAGCCTTTTCAGCAAGCAACACTTGCGTCTCAGCTCTGTAATTGATCCGTTGTACTGCTTTACACAAAGAAAAATGACTGATAAATTCCTACAATAATAGACATCATCATAAATAGAACAAGGTGTAGTTAAGTGAAATACCAAATCACAAAAGACAAGTGGTGTCAAATTGAAAAAAATAAAAAATCAATAAACAAGATATTGTTTGGAATACAAGTGATGGAAGAACAAAAAAATTGGGCAAATAAATTACAACTACTAAAAGGTTGAACCTTATCATAAATCGACATTAGACTAAAATAATAACGGCGATAATGCCTACCTCGTCCATCGAGATTACTTTCAAGAGATATTGAAGAAATTGTGTGTTTTCATCCTCTGAATTCTTGGAGCCTATAACGTTCTGAATCTGAAGACGTTGGGTCCGAGGAATTACCAATTCTAGTTCAGACGGTACCATTTTTGTCGTTAGCATCATGACTGTGATGTTTAGCCGATACAGATTGCTGTGTTTTTTCATGCTTCGATCTGTAGAAAGTATATAAAATGAAGGAAGAGCCACTTTACAATTAAGCTACCGATAAGTATCTGCGTTCAGATTTGCAACTCTACACTCCTCTATGCAAATCAATACCAGCATATTTCGGAATAACTTCTTGACATACAGACTGGTATATCAGAGATACACAAGCTCTCATTTAGTAATGCATGATTTTGAACAAGCATGATTTCGTGAGTTTTTTTTTTCAATCTGAGTATTCTCTCGTTTTCTTATTAATGGAAATATTAGTTTAAACATTGTTCATGGTAGCGAACATTTTATTAAGGGAACATTGTAATATTGACGCGATCATAACTATGATTATTGTACTTACCGTATGGAATATTTCTTTTCGTACATTCAATATCCAAATTCAATGAATCGGAGTCAAATTGGGTGGACAGTAACCTCAAACTGGTCGGGTTATGCTGGAATAGTGTCTCTGTAATGAATGAAAAACATTTACCGTCTTGCCTCTCAATTTTATATATTAAAAAACTCGCGCAATTGAACGAAGCGTATTGTCTATTTATTGAAGTCTTACCGTGCATTTTGCTCCAAAATATAACTCAATAAAACACACTCGTATTTTTCTTTCCAATCGTAATGGCCGAGATCCGAGAAAATTCGTTGTTCGCTGTACTAAAATGGTGACCCACGTGTGTAGCAGCACATCTGGCTTCATCTTCTTCACCTGGCTTATATTCGACAATACTTTACTTGTACCGATCGTTTTCATATGCGTTCAACAACGCAACATACTACTTATGTAAATGGTCTGCTTGAAACAAGTCAATTTCGGCATACGTCATTTTACCAGCTGACCGCGACCAAAAAAGTGTTCCGGTATTTTGCATTTTTATGGGAAACGATTGACTATCAAACGTTTTTATTCGACTATCAAACACTATCGAGCGGTTTTATTAGACTATCAAACAATTAACAAACTATAGAAAAAAGAAGAAGTTTAAAAAGTCGAAGTTGAAATAGAAATCAGCGGTCATTTTACCAGCTGACCGCTCCCGAAGCATCTGCGGTTATTTAACCAGCTGACCGCGACTGAAAAAGCTCGTATTCGGTTTTTGTAACTTTTTTAGGAAACGGTGGACTATCAAACGGTTTAATTAGTCAATTCGTAACTATCAAACGATTCCGCTTCGATTGAGCCTAGTTAAAACTAATTTTGAAACAAAAAAAAAAAATGTCGGTCAACTTCACATAAAATTTTGATTTTGATTTTGTAAAAAAACTATTGACTATCAAACATTTATATTAAGCTATCAAACAATCTCAAACGATTATCAAACGATTAAAAAAAGAAAAAGATAAAAAAGTTAACATTGGCCGGCTAACTTCACACAGGTCGCACGTGACCCGTCGTTGCTTGCAGTGCTGCCAATCGACCGGCAAATATTTTGAACTTTATTTTTAACGGCTTTTTGTAAACACTCCCGACTAAATCGCTTCACTATACGCAACTCGATTCGCCACAATTCCGATTATTTAACGTTCGCTTCTACACTCGCGATCGTATACACTTCTCTTACTATACGCGCGATTCCACGCGCTCCTCTTACTATACGCACGATTCTACGCACTCCTCTTACTACACGAAACGATTCTTTATATACATTGGTTGCCCACATTCGTTTTCTCCGCGCGCGATCCTACAGGTAGCAAAAAGACATCTGCGACGCTTTCGATTTGGCCGTTTCTCGTTATTGTAAACGTGATTGCACATGCGCACGGTCGTCTTTTGGTAAGAATTTGTACCAGAGAACGACCGTGCACATGCCCAATAACGTTATAATAACGAAAAAGACCAAGTCGAAAGCACCGCTGGTATGAAAAGTGATCTAAATGGATTACATATGTCGGTACTGATGGCAAGTATGTACCATCCTACGTCCAAAAGTTAACTTTTTGGATAAGTGGTAACTTTTGGATACCGACCAGACAGACATACGGAGCACATTGAGATCACTTTTTGATAAATAATTTTTTTATGCTACCGAGGTTACTACGCAAGCCGGTTGTCTACAAATCGATCGCCCACATGCGATTCTTCCGCACGCCTTTTACTCTACGCTCCTTTTTCGACTATTTCTTTGCCCTCATCACGTTTTTCCGCATCACGGCCCTCCGCAACAGGACCCTCCATTGCCGCTGTGCAACTTACCACTGAATAGGAAGCGGAGGCTGCGGCGTCTTGAAAATATCGGTTTGAAAATAGTGCACGACGCAGCCGCCAGGTGTCTCATTTCGAGTTTACCAGCTCCGCTTCCGTTCTTGTCTCTTTTACATCGCTGACAGCTCGGCAACATGGTGAGTCTCGGTGGCTTCGTATTAAAATCCTCCGATAAAAATGAAATCCTGTGAATAAATAACAAAATATCGTGATATACGTAACAACAAGATATCAGTGCAACGAGTGCCCGCAATATTTATCCGTTTCGAGGATTCGCGGATGCCGATTAAACCTTGTGAAAATCGTCGCTCGACACCCCCGCGAAACTATCATGGTTACTACTTCTCGTCGCGATTATTGTGTTCCCTCGATGACTTTAATCGCTCCTCGAACATTTTTCGTAACAAGCAATCGACTCAATGTCAATTCTGACCTTTCCTGTGAAAAACAAAAAAATTCTCAAAATTGTCATACAAAATCCATAAACAAATATTTTGAGGTTATGTTCGACGTAACCTCAAAGAAATTGCGTTCGAGAAGCTTCCACGAGAAAATTATAAATGAAAAATCGGCTTCTAGTTCATTTGAGCTAATATTTAAAGAAATTGTTATAAAATCCAAATTATAAAAATGATAACGTTGAAATGTTAAAATCTGTTAATTTTTTTATATTTTTTTAATTTCAGTCGCTCGTCATACCTGAGAAGTTTCAACACATTCTTCGTGTCATGGGCACGAACATCGACGGTAACAGAAAAGTCATGTTCGCGATGACGGCGATCAAGGGTGTCGGTCGTCGTTACGCCAATATCGTACTCAAGAAGGCCGATATCGATTTGGACAAGCGCGCCGGAGAATGCTCCGAGGAGGAGGTGAGAAAAACTAAAAGAAATTACCTGTTTTGAATGTCCCAGATTCAAATTTCCAAGAACTATAAAAAAAACTATAAATTTTTTGTTTTCCTATAGGTTGAGAAGATCGTCACGATCATGGCCAATCCCAGACAGTACAAGATTCCCGACTGGTTCCTCAACAGACAGAAGGACATTGTCGACGGAAAGTACTCGCAGGTAAAGATGATTGCATGGATTTCTTTTTATCGGGTTTCACAATGCTGCACGGGTACACGACCGGTCGTACGTGATCCCTGTAACGATCGGTTGGTAACCTGTGCAAGATAAACTGCACTTTTTAAACACGCTTGTTGCAGTTTTTTCAAGCTGCTTCGAGCGTCTTAGCCTTTCGGCGGGATGCAACATGAATGTTTTTTCATTCAATATCTCGATCATTTTATTATTTAAAACTTGCTTTGAGCACTCTTGGCTGTGTAGATCGGCGGTCCATTTTGCCCCTCATATTCGAAGGAGGGTACAGATATAATGGTTTTTTTTTTTTTTAAATAATAATAAATAGGGATGGAAGGTTCAGCATCCCCGTAAGTTTTCTTTAACATGCGGATATTTAACGGTGCCATATCGTTTTTCAGCTAACGAGTTCGAATTTGGACTCGAAACTGCGTGAGGATCTCGAGCGCATGAAGAAGATTCGTGCCCACCGAGGTCTCCGTCATTACTGGGGTCTCCGTGTTCGCGGACAACACACCAAGACCACCGGACGTCGCGGACGTACCGTCGGTGTATCCAAGAAGAAGTAATCTGTTTCTTCTCCTTTATTACCGATAATAAATAAAATAATTCATAAACACGAAGGTAATATATGATCGTCTACGCACCATACACATTCTATAGATATTTTATATCAGAAACTTTGCAACGCCTCCTTCAGCATTTTCAAAGATATCGTACAGCAGTTTAGCTTCGGCGATAGAAATATTCGACACCTTTTCCGAGCCCAACAGCCGAGCATTACTTTGGAAAAAAGAGTGCAAGAAAAATCTTGAACAGAGGGATCAACCCGATGAGTTATCGGCAACGATAAAGCACCACGAAATTTAACAGAATTTTCGTTGTGCTCGAAGCATCACGAAATTTAAGAGAATTTTCGTTGTGCTCGAAGCACCACGAAAATTAACGGAATTTTCGTTGCGCTTCGGTGAGCCGTTCGAGAGATACGTTACTACAATGACACAGTTGAGATTCCACTTTTAAGCTTCGACGGTTTAATCGTTGCTCGTCGTGATTGAAAGCACATTTTATGCATCAATATAAAAATCCACTCTTTACAAACGGGACTGGTACAGTCGCTGCAATGCTGTGACTTAGAAAAGTTTAACAATCGCAACGATAACAAACCAGCGTCGATCATTGTCTCTTCGAGGTAGAGAAATCGATTCCTGGAAAACGAAGATCTGTGTCTCGGAGATTCTCCTCGATCCAGTTGTCCACCTGAGCTTCCAATTCCGGAGTGAAGAGTTCCTTCCATCCGCCGACTTGTCCCTTTCTCACGAAGCGCTCTTTGCACACGATTTCGCACCCGTCGATCAAGCGCGCGCCGATCGTCGGATTCTTCCTGAAACTCTCGATGTCCAAGCGCTCGGCGAGTTTGCCGACCTCGTCTTCTGTGCAAGGACGACCGTAAAAAGCTGCGGCTCTTCTTATAACAGCGGGTAGATCCATCTTCATCTCCTCGTAAAAGACGAACAGAAGATTCGGATGATGACGCAGGCTCCAGGCTTTCTTCACATGCGACCAGTACGGACACCAAAGTTCTGGTGGCGATCGAAAAATAAAAATAATGTCTGCGCTACCAACCAGGTTCGCAATCTTCGACCAGTTTTAATATCGACGAAATGGGTGAAAAAAATTCATATGGCTACCTCGAAACATGATTTCTTCGGTAGCACAGGAGAAAATATATCGCCACGTAAACATTTTTTTTTTTTTCAGAGTTCTGCTCTCTAGGAAAAAGTAGTTCGCGGAAAAAGTTCTGCTCTCTGGGAAAACAAAGCTTCCTCTATGGGGAAGCAAAACGATGTAAATCCTTACTCAAGTCTCGTTGAAAGAAGTCCCAGAAGGACGCAAAGTCTTCGGTATATTTGAGCTCATTTCGCGATGTCTTCAGATGGTAATACGAGACCACAACGTCCTTAGGATTTCTCGTCACATAGATTACCTAAAAATGTATCATTCAAACTATATCGTGAGGTCATTATCGATCGATAATTATAGTCGTACTGAAATTACTTTGCAACCGGCGTCCAATAGTCCAGGAGGAAGGACTTCAAAGGGTAGATGAGTCATTATGAAACGAGGCGAAGTCATAGAATCGAGAGTTTCCGCTATCGGAGGCAAATTCCGCGTAGACGTAACTTCTTCCCCATCCGTCTTGGTCTCGAAATTTTCCTCCAGGACTCGATTTATCATGTCGAAACTGCGGGTAACCGCAAGTACACCAAACGGATGGCATAAAATTTCAATTCTGATATCGAATCAGCGGGAATAAAATAAAATGAAAAATGTACTCTGTAAAAAAAAATTAGTTTGACAATTAACGAACGCTACTGAAATATTTTTTTACACAATTTGTTTCTGAAATGTCAAACACATGTGCGTTGCAATTTCACAGTAAAATTTTTGTAATTTTCAGGCAAGAGATTAGTAATTTTATATATCTGGTATTTTAATTTCACGAAAAAGTAAATTAATGTTCTATTAATGTAAGAAATTTAAGCAAATTTTAAGTTCCAGTACATTAAATCTACAATTTATTTTTAGAGTGTACGAAACACGTACTCTAGAAAGTAATATCTTTCTCCGATGTGATTCTTTGCCGCTTCTTCGTAATTAAAATCATTGTTGATCAGCCAAACGAGTTCCAGAATCCAAGTAGTGCCTGTTGCGTATCAAAAAGATTCGCATTTTTTCCAAAATTATGATACATGTATTTTTAAATTCCAATATTACTGAAATTTGGAGAAATTTAATTTCGATGATTTTAGATTAGTACACAAAGGGGCATTTAACCCAATAGTATTAGCATCGTTCATTTTTTTTGCAACTTTTTTTTACCCGCCTGATCTCGGAAACGTGAGGATCCAACGATCCGTCGGTCGAACATTCGCTCGAAAAATGCCTTCGCCTTGTTCGGCGTAGGCTATAGGAAGAAACCACTTGGCCTCGCCAACTTGACACCAGCCGAGCTGACGACCGCTGTAATGCTTTATCAACTCCTCGGTGTCTTTATCGTTCAAAAATTGATACGTTGGTGATTTCGCCTCCATGGTTTTTATCCTATGACGCGATTGTATGTAATAAATTATAGAAAATTCGAAACACGCTAAAGGATTTAAGAAAAAAAACAACAAAAAACCTTTTCTATGAGGAAGCAAAATAATAAATTCTGCTGTGATCAAATAAGCGAATGGTCGTCAACGGACTTGAATCTTGTCCTGATAAAATTCTACTAGTGTCCGGTGCATCGAAATGCGCGCGATTTAAATTTACTGCATCTCATCGCAGGCTTGATAAAGCGATGTTTTTTGTGATGCATTATCGCGATTGATATGCAGGTTCTTATCAGTACGTGGAATAATTTAATTGGAAAAAAAAATACAATCATGCGAATTATTTTTTGCGACGATTTTGTTTTTTTATTATTCTGAGGAGAAAAAAATTAACTACAAAACGACTGTTACGAGATTTTTAAGTTTGAGGTAAGATTTATCGAGATACGAGCGTGCGAGAGCATCCCCATGTTTTTCGGGAGAACAATTTTCCATCGCATGGTGGCGGAGTAAGCTGATAAAAATAAATAATCTCGCATCGAGCTACTCGATACAGAGCTTAGTACATATATTCATATATTTGAGCGAGAATTCTTTGCGCTTGGTATTTACATCGTAATTATCAACAACAACAATTGCATAACACGCTAAAATTCAGAAGTAATTTTCAAACCCTTTAATAACGATCGAGAGAATCGGAGGAAATTTTCTTTTAATTTTTTTTTTTTTAGATAAACGTATATTTTTAGATGAGCAACGCGTATAAAACTCTTTCGATAGATATATTGCAACGTTTCTCGCTAAATTATTATTTTTCTTTCCTTTTAATCTTTCACAACCCCGAGATATCTTCCGATAACACTTTCAATTCGTAGAATAGAGATTCATCAAAGGCGTCTGAAATTGTTCTTTCAACATTCAAAAAGCGATATTGCACTTCTCTTTTTCATCGAACGATTAAACAACTTTTCTTATCGCTATACAAAGATGGGAGAGACAAACGGTTTTTATAAATCTAAATATTAATAATATTAATAATAATAATAGTATTGACTCGTTGAACAACACAAGATATCGCCATTATCAATTCCTCGTTGAATCTTTGCTTCGACTTTTTTTTCTTCGCCATTGTGGAATTATGCTTTTTTGTTCAATATTTTTTTTTCTCATTCAGTGATGAAGGAGATTTTCGAGAAAGGCCTTCGGCACTTTGCCACGCTGACTGCCTCTGATTCCAAAAAGATAATCCTCGTCCCCAGGTATTTCGGTTACGCAAATTATCTGCAAGCCCAATATTTACAGCATTACAATTTTGTGATATAAAAAAATAATCAAACATACGGTAAACAGAGGCAGAGAGCAGTCGCGATTGACGAAAGTAACACAAAGAAACAAAAAAAAACGCAAAAGCTAACCAAGATGCAATTTATTCGATACAGATATATAACATACGACAATCCATAAAAAAAAGAACGTATAACATATCAACGGAATATATGAGTATATTTATATACACGTAATTTCTAGAACTTATAAAAAAATCGGGACATCGTGAACTTGAGTTTTCGTAAAAAAAAAAAAAAAAAAAAATTATACAACGAACAAATCTTTTGATAATCCTCGCAATCAAAGCAACGATAATGTATGCAAAATAACTGTTGTCTTAAGTATGTAACGCCTATAGATAGTTTCTTATTCGTGTTTGATTTTTGGGGCGCGATTTTTCTTTTTGTTTTTGTTTTTTTTTTTTATATTTCGAACTTTGTTACCTCGTCCTGCATGAGGCTGAGTTCGCTCGGGTCCCTCGCGTCGTAGTCGCAAACGACTCGGGCTCGTTCCTGGCCGTTCTCCGCGCTTCCGTCGACCTGCTGCTGACTACTCGCTACGGAGTTTGTCGTCGTCGGTGTCGACTGACTAGCCGGATGAAACGAGCCTCCGGTCAAACTGGCAGGGTATTCGGATAAATCGCAAAATCAGTAAATAATTGCTACTCGCAAGTTTGGGGACCGGTCGTGGTTCTCACACCGGGGTCAAGGTCACACTGGGTTCACAGTAGTTCGACACCGGTGATGATTTTTTTTTTGTGTTTAAATTACGGAGGATGATATGCACAATTTTCGATTGTGAATATAATTCCAAAATACTTTAGGCAATAAAAAAAAAAAAAACGAAACTGTTAAGTGGATGTCCCAGTCGTCGCCTGAGTATCAATAATTTTTTATGTACGCTTTGGCTAGAAAAAAAATCTACTCAAAGCACTGAATTGAAGACTGGTCACAGGTCGATGACCGGCACATCCATTTTTTTACCGATGAAAGATTATACCATGTTACATGCAAAGTTAGTGCCCGCTTAATTCTTTGAAGCATACATTTTTTTTTATTTAATAAGTTTCGAATACATCGATTGGTTATTAGGAGCAGGTGAAATACCACGGTCGGTAATGAAAACTGTAAGAAATTTTTTACACCGACGTTGTTATCAAAGGTCAAAAGAGAAGTGTCATCGAAGATGGATTACATATCGGCTGTCGGTGACACTTCTTTTTGCTGTAAATGCGAATATCGGCGAAAAAAGTTGATTGCAGTTTTTGGTGTGAACTGAGCCAACTGATGAGAGGGAGAAACGGGCTTCACATGCTCTTAATGCATTTTTTCTGAATTTAAAGAAATGTATCGACTGTCAAACACCATGCTTCGAAGAGTTAAGATATTGCGAAACATGGATGGGTGAGAGAGCACATGTATAACATCGTTTTAAGTTTTAAAAAAAAGTTATACGTAGGATAACTTCATATGTCGTGGATCTAAACCGTACTTACGTCGCTTACGAACAAGAGAAAAAAAAAACCGACAAATTTTTCAACCCGAAATAAAAACGTGTCGTTAAATTTACACACGAAAAAAAGGAAAAGAAGAATGTAACTGTACAGTGAAGATAACGCATTACACTGACACAGCGTGATGACATTATTTAAGTTAAACGAAAAAGTTTCATGCAAGATATCTTCATTTGTCGTGAATCTAAGCCGTACTTATTACGTCTCTTACAAAAGAGGGAAGAAAAATGACAAAAAAAAAATGGAAAAATTAGTCAACCCCAAAACCTAACGAAACTAAAAATGTCTCGTCAAATTTACACACGAAAAAATAAAAAAGAATGTAAATGTACAGTGAAGATAACGAGATACATTGACACAGCGTGCAGCCCCAAAATACCACACAGACCGTAAGCTACGAGGGATGTGACATCAAGGCTTTCTAATCTAAAAATTCAATCGAACACCATTTTAAGATCAATTCGTTGTAACTGACGTTATTTATTAATCAACTTCATTTATCTCTTCAGATCGATAATTCGATAACTAAATTCCCTAACTATTAATCCTTACTATACATGGATATATATATGTAGATATATATATATATCATCGATAATTTGTGGCATTGAGTAGCAGTGTAACAATAACAGTGTTATCGAGGGCGTCGATTTTTTTCTTTCATTCGATAGTTCGATTATCGTGACGAAATAGAATAAATAATGGAAGGAGAGACTCAACTGATAGATATAGTAACAAGACGGTATTTAGATTTTCGAGATATTGGTGTCGAAAGTTGCGGTAACGAATGCTGAAGAGCCAGCGAGGATCGGCTCCCCAGATGAATTTGAATTGTTATTATCTTTTTGTATTTTCGTGCCGGAGGAGGATGACGTTAGTTCGATAACTTCCTCGCTGTTGACTCGTAGCAAGGGGCTCGGCTGACGCGCCCTGCAATCCCAATCGTGCGGAAATAGCCCAACATAGACAATGTTTCACGTTAGAAGAAGAACGAAAGATATTTAAGAAAAAAATAAGCGCATAAATAAAAAATTTCACAGGCGAAAGCTCTATGCAGCGAAGCACCCTAAAGACTCCCTAAAAGCGTGTAAAAACAATGTTTAAAGAATATAGCGCCTACGATAACCATGACGATGACACGAATGAGTAATGACTGAAAACGAGAAAAAAAAAATTACCAAAAAAAAAGAAAAAAAAAACGAAATCGCAACAATAATTATTTGCCTGTGACAAATAATGTTACCCTACGCAACATTACTCACTCGGATCACCACAAAGTGGGATAGCTGCGTACACAAAGTGGGGGACAGAGAGAAGTACAAATATAAAAATAATAGTGATGAGTTATCAAAAAATTTAGCGAAGAAATATGCTGCGTTTATCGTAGTGCTATCGTGAAAGAAATTAGATTTTGAAAATATATATATATATCTTTTTTTTTTCAATAATATTTATAATTCACTTTTGACTCACCCAGCGAGTTCGCGCTGAAGATCCTGCATCGTGGCGTGACACTGAGCGTAGTGTCGAGCTTGTGCCTCGGCGAATTCGTGAAGACATCGGAGATGTCCAGCCTGAGAGCTCGAAACTCCCTCGAGCAGCAGCTTAGTTATTTCCGATTGTCTGTCGAACTCGGACTGTGCCACCCTCAACTCCCGTTCTGCCTGATTTCATCAAACAGTAATATTTAGCTTTTATTCAGTAACACTTTGTCGTCCAATAATTGTAGCCAATGAAGAAGAAAAGAAGTTTCAATAGTGTTCGAGGCTTCTCACGCAAAAAAACAAAATTATCCAACTGTATAAGATAGCCACAAGTTAAATGTAAAGCCTTTTCTGAGCAAGGACTTTAAGTATTAATTACAGCTGTGCTTACACGTGTAAGTAGCAATCACACTTGTACTTTCACTTGTAAGTAGCAATAACACTTGTACTTACACTTGTAAGTAGCAATAGCACTTGTACTTACACTTGTAAGTAGCAATAGCACTTGTGCTTACACTTGTAAGTAACAATTGCACTTGTGCTTACACTTGTAAGTAGCAATCGCACTTGTACTTACACTTGTAAGTAGCAGTCGCACTTGTAATTACAGCTGTGCTTACACTTGTAAGTAGCAAATCCATTAGAGATAAAATTTCGTCACGAAGAATTACACATGCAACTACGCTCGTAGTAAGTAATTACACTATAGTAATTAGCGATTGGACTCTTAATTACTAAAACGTTGCGATCGACTACGCTCGCAACGATCAGGCAGCATTAGGCGATATTAGTAAGTACCTGATCGAGCAACACCTCCGGGGACACGCCCGAGTCCTGTTGTCATGTTATTAGCGTGTTTTTTTTTTTGTTCGTTCGTTTTGTTTAGTTTTTTTTTTCGTGTGTCAGCAGATTCGTTTAACGGGACATTTTACATATTTGTAATTAGGATTGTAATTAGGCAATTTCGTAAGTAAAACGATTATTGGAAAGTAATCAGCACGATCGTTGAAATACTTACGCTCTGTTGGCCGAGCATGCTTCTCGCCTTTCTCACGCGGTTCTTACTCGCGTCCAGATCCAGTCTGTAATTTTGTTGGGTGTTAGTTGTTTTTTTTTTTACGAAAGTTTACAGGTTTTTTATGTATCGTTGCTTTTACCTCTTTGTCTCGAGAATCGCCATCTCCTTGCTTATCGTCTTCATCTCACCGTCGAGAAACTTTCTCAGCGGTTGGATGTAACAATTCGCCGACGTGCCGATAAAGTCGCGCTCGATCTGGCCAAGCTTTTGCTGACACTGGCCGACCTTTATTAACGCGCTTCCTGGATTAAAAATAAAATTATAACGATGCAGTTAGCGATTTTTTATCGACGACAATTTATTGTCGTCGATATTTACCGTAGGCAATCCCGGGTCCAAATTCGTTTCCAGCCTCTATCATATCGATTCCCACGTACTCCAAATTGCTCAGTCTGTTGGGCTTCTTCTTGTCTATCTTCTCGTAGAAAAAGTCCTCGATTCTGTTGCCTGATTCGAATGATGTAAATTAATTTGTCGTTCTTACTTTAGCAATTGTTATTTTGGGCAATTAAAAATGTCGGGTTTTTGGGCGGAATTTACTCACCGGGATTGGGTGTCAGAACAGCTTCCATATCCCTCAGTATCTTTTCCGTCCATGTCTTAGTCATGTTTGCTCGCTCAGCGAGGTGCTCGAAGTGCGCATCGAGCTCGGTCTTTTCCGACGTGCCGAGCGTCTCCTCGGTCAGCTGCGAAACAAACGTTCGAAATCCAATTATTGTGAATTTTTATACTTGTTCCGTTTAAAACCGATTTTTCGACACTAGTTTATTATAAATGAGAAATTTATTATAGAGTTTTGCAAGACCTTTATCTTCACATTGAACCTTCAATTATCTAAATCGAAAGATCCAAAGTTCAATTGTGACGAATTTCAATCTTTCACCCCCTTAAAGATCATTTCTCAACAGTAAGAACACGATAACTCGATCCCATCACTGCGAATTTCAATTCTTCTTACATCGATTTTTCGACACTAAGAGCTCCATAATTCGAGAATAGTCCGACGAATCTATTAGAAATTTATTACAGTGTTTTGCAAGACTCTTATCTTCACATCGAAACTTCGGTCACTTAAATCGGAAGATCCAAAGTTGAACTGTGACGAATTTCAATCCTTCACCCCCTCAAAGGTCATTTCTCGACACTAAGAACACGATAATTCGACGAGCATCTTGCCAATCCATTAAAAACTTATCACAGAGACTTTTCCAACACTCTTATTTTCGAGTTCAACCATCCGTTATCTACATTCCAACAATCCAAGTCCGAATGTTAAGTTACTTTTCGTCCTTCGCTCCTCCGAGGATGAACGAGATGCGTCTATAAGGCCGATGTTATCGCCGACGTAAACAAAGGGAGCGGCATTTAGGTGGGGGAAATATAGTGAGTGAGAGGAATACGAGTACGGTTAATCAGGTTTCCTCAATGTTCATCAATTAGGTTACGAGAAACCTCAAGACCGTGGTTCAAGTATCGCATAAAACGCATTGCTATCCGCTCCCAAAACAACGAGTCTTAAAAAGCTCTCGCCATTGAGATCCGAAACAAAAAAAAAAAATTAACATTAAGTCCCAATATTCCTTAAGCAAATGACAAAATGTCAGATATGACAGCGTTCTCGGGCCAAGAATTCTCCCGGAGCATCTCGGCGAATCGAGCGTCAAAACAAAACAAAACAAAAAATTAAAGAGACAAGAATTTCCTTCAGCCACATCGAGTCTCACCTGCACGACTCTGCTCAACGCCGCTCCGGCGTCTTTCACCAATTTCTTCACGTTAAAGTCCATTATTATTTTGTTTATATATTAAACGTCCGAGGTGTACGCGACAGGCCCGCACACGAGAAAAAATCAACTCGGCGTTGCGCTATTTCCTATCGATCACTCGTTCTCCTCGCGAGAAGGTCGCGGCGAGAGAGGGAGAGCTCCGGAGAGCGGTGATTCGCCGCGTGGTGCGCGGAACCACCGCTACGCGGCGCTCGCGCCCGTGACCTGGCGTTCGAATTTCAAACGACGAGTAACGAATGAAAATTTAACGATGTTTGATTATTATGTTACAGCAGTTCGCGGCCTTGAACTTAGTAGTATTTCACGGTTGATGAAACGCATCAGTAATTTTACGATGATCAATAAAAAGAGTTTCTTTTTCTCTTTTCTTTTTTTAAGCGAATAAGTTTCTTCTTCCCAATGACGGTTGATCACTGAAATTGCGCTAATTGGACGCTAACGATAGCGTCGTTAGGACAGATTGTTGAGAAGCGTGAATGAGATATGAAAAAAAAATCGTTGAAGAGTTAAGAGATTCGAATTTATGAAAATTGTTGTAAGTTCGAAGGGTGACTGCGCCTGAACACTTTTAACGATTCGCCCTTGCCGAAACGTATAGGCAGATCGCGCGTTATAGATGTAACTTTGCCGTTGCGGAATAGTCGGAAACATTGCGAATTATTTTGGTGAGGACGATTGTTAAAGTAAGATATTATACAAACGTCTCACCTGCCTGACCCGATGAAGAGCCACCTCGGCACCTTTTACCAATCTCTTCACGTTAAAATCCATCGCGATTCACGATCTTCTTTTTTTATTCACTTCCCGGAAACGGAGAGCGGACGTTCGGCTACGCAGAAATCCTCTATCGATCTCCGCAGTTTTCGAGCTTTGTCGTGGGTCGCTGCCTGTCGTCCCGCTTAATCGTCATGCGCACGCGTGTTTACTCGACGGCCAAGTTCAATGCCAAATTTTAACGCCAATGCTAGAGTCCAATGGAAAATTAACATTGACTATTAACATTAACTATCAACGTTGAATATTAACATTGAATATTAACATTGGACATTAACATTGGACATTAACATTGGACATTAACATTGGACATTAACATTGGACATTAACATTGGACATTAACATTGGACATTAACATTGGACATTAACATTGGACATTAACATTGGACATTAACATTGGACATTAACATTGGACATTAACATTGGACATTAACATTGGACATTAACATTGGACATTAACATTGGACATTAATATTGGACATTAACATTGGACAATAACATTGGACATTAACATTGGACATTAACATTGGACATTAACATTGGACATTAACATTGGACATTAACATTGGACATTAACATTGGACATTAACATTGGACATTAACATTGGACATTAACATTGGACATTAACATTGGACATTAACATTGGACATTAACATTGGACATTAACATTGGACATTAACATTGGACATTAACATTCGTAAATGAGTTAACAGATTGTCTTCTCAATGCCGAACGATTTCAAAGCTACTATAAAGCATCTATTAATGAAGCAATCATTCATGCGTCCGGCCAAATGGGTTTCTGATGACGGGATAGAAGTTACCTCGCAGAAGCGTCGCAACGCTAATGAATCCGTGAGAATTGAATGCAAAGCAAAGCAAATTTATATACTTCCACGAACTATGTACTAAAACGCGAGTACTTTGAAGGAACGCGCATCATCTTACGAGTAATCGTAAGTGTAATCCTGTTTCAAGAAACCACTATCGTGAGGTCGCGAATCGCTTTGAATGATTCACCGAACATTTCGTCCTACTGTTTTTGTGTTTACACGAATTTTCGCACTGTATCATCGACGTGTACACACAATTCTCGGTCAAACAAGTGATGAACGGCTGATGTATATATTAGCCGCTCAGGGTGACTCACCCCCTCTTCGCTATCTCCCACTTTTCTTCTCGTTGTCCCACCGACGTTAAATTCCTACCATAATTTGGCGAGGCAATTTTTTTTTTCACTTTAGCCTCGTCAGTGAGCGTCGAACTTTCGTGGTGAAAAGTTCACCAATGTAAAATTTTCTTCCGTTCGGTGCAGTGTCTTTTAAGTTTTCATTTTTTGTTTTTGTTTGTTCGTTTTTCTTGATGTTTCTGTGTTCTTTTTGTGTCCGCTAAAATCGCTAAAGATGTTTCGATACATCAAAAAATTGGTAAGTGATCGACTGATCGGTGACCATTGAAGGACCCACATTATTGTGTCGAAACTTCAATGGGTCGAAAATCCATTTAGTGCGAACGTACTTCTTCCGTATCGTCACGTCAGACTTCCGAAACTTTATTTTTCAGAATCGTGAAACTGCTGAATCTTTGTTTCTCCGTATCAAATCTCCAACACTTTATTATTCCGAATTATCATTTAAGAGAACGTGATTTTTCCGAATAATAATTTCACCGCACTTCATTTTCCTGAATCGTTAAGTCTCCAAATGTCAAATCGCCGAATTAGCATTCCTCCAAATAGTATTTGTCTGAGAAGTCGCTTATCCGAATCGATTCGTACAGACCGTGAGATTATTTACCAATAGATATACTGGCGGATGGTCAGACTATTCATTTATATTATTTAGTTTCCTGATTCGGTTAATTGGCGATTCGGAATAATGAAGATTCGGCGACTTGCTCTTCGAAAGTTTAATAATTCGCAGAAATGAAATTCAGTGAAATAACGATGTGAAGAAATAACGATCGGCCAACTACCATTTCCGAAGAACAATGTTCGTCGAAATAAAGATTCGGATAAATAAAGTTTTGGAAATTTTCTAATTCGGATAAACAAAGTTTTGGAAATTTGCTGATTCGGATAAACAAAGTTTTCGAAATTTGCTGATTCGGATAAACAAAGGTTTGGAAATTTGGTAATTCGGATAAAAATTTTTTTGGAAATTTTGCTAATTGGGATAAACAAATTTTTGGAAATTTTCTAATAGGAATAAACAAATTTTTGGAAATTTGCTAATAGGGATAAACAAATTTTTGGTAATTCGCTAATTAGGATAAACAAAGTTTTCCAAATTTTGACGATTCGGAAAAAAAACCTTCGTAAGTTTGACGATTCGTAAGAAGTGCGTTCGTACACATGATTTTCGGCCATGCGACGACTTGGCCGATTGAAGTTTCGGCAAAATAATGACGCAAAATATCATCGATATGTATTTTTTTTCTAGTTTCTCGAGGTCGTGAGCCAGAGTCAAAAGTTCGTTGACCTCTACGGAAGCGGAGGGCGAGAAGTCGTCCCAGCGGAAGAGACGGGTGAAGAATCGGGAGGTTCGTCGATGAGAAGAGATCTTCTGGATCGCGTAGATCCTCGAGAGATTCCCCGGCCGTCGAAGAGGAAGAGATCGCGCTTCGAAAGCGCGGAGTCTTGCAGCGATTGTCGTGAGGAACGAAACGGTGCGGAGAAAAACATCGTTGTTTCTTACCTGAACAGAATTTGCGGCGAGGAGGCGGCCGCGAAACAGGAAGTGACCAAGGGGAGGCAAGAAACAACGAGGAGGGAAGGAAAACGTTGCCGAAGACGCGCGGAAGAGGCGTGCGGATGCGACGATTGCTCGGCCGTCGTGACGATGAGCGAGTGCTTCGTCTGTCTGGAGCCTCTGCAAAATCGCGGCATCAGATCGTGTCCGTTGTGCTCGAATCTCGTCTGCGCCGAGTGCTCGGCTAAATTGAACAAATGCGCGTTCTGCCGAACGTGCCTGCCGAGCACGAGAAATCGGGCAGTCGAGAGACTACTCGCGAGACTTAATTTGCCATGCAGAAATGCCAGGTAACTGGGAGAAACTTTTCGAGAACTATCGTAGAGAAGATATTGTTACTTTGGTAAAAATGGCGCGAGAAATTATTATTTTTTAATATCTGAAACCTGTGTAATGAAGCTCTTAAAGTGTCATTTAAATTTGGTAAGGATCCATCGCTCCGTTCGGGAGATAAAGCACTGTAGCTGGGTACAGTGGAACCTCGGTTGTTGCCTGCTCTGTTGTCATTGAATTTCTATCAGGTTCATGCTGGCATTGGTCATTGATCGACGATACTTTCGATCGATGATTCGTTTGGTTCGGATCTGTACAAAAAAAGAGCACTAACCGAGCTTACACTGTAGCGGAGGTAAATTACTGTTTACTTGAATGCACTTCAAGATTTTTTTTCAATTTTTTCCGTCATTGTATCCAATGTAATTTATGGATTTTTCTAGGAACATTGCTTGAATTATTCGTTCAGCCTGAAAATCTTATATCTATAACGTAAAGTTTATATTATATTTTCTTTTCAAGGAACGGCTGCGAAAGAATGCTCACATCCAAGGATAGATTGAGGCACGAAGCGAGTTGCGATCACGCATCGAAAACTTGCCCGGTTTCCGAGAGCTCGTGCACCTGGCAGGGAAGTCCAGTTGCGATGCTGAGCCATCTGAAACAAGTTCACGCCATCAGACCGCTCACGGATCATGGAATTGTCGTCGAAATATCGAGCTTTCGTCAAAAAGCTACGGCCAAAGAGAGACAATACACTGTGAGTTGCATTGTTAAAAAAATCTATTGAAATAGCAAGTAAGCCGCTTTTCCGGCTCACCGATTGGCTGTTGTTCTCGATTCGATATATATCGATTCTTTAAATCCGCGCGCGAAATTCAAAAAGCTATTATGTATTACGCCAAGCTAAAAAATGTCTATCGTCGAAAAAAATGTATCTACAGGTTAATGTTTTTTTTTAATTTCAGATCTACCTTTCCTGTTATAATCAACTATTCGTCGTGAAGGTAATACTTATTAGAAAAAAATTGATCCTAACCTGCTCCCAGCTGGGTTACGTGAGTCCCGTAACGGATAAAACAATGAGCTCGAGATACGATGTTTGGATAAAGGTAAACGGCGGCAGCAAGCAGATCAATGGAGTTTTGTCTCTGGGCAAATTTAGCCGTGACACTCGAGAGATCGAGATCGACAGTGATAAACTTTTTTCAAAAAAGCCCGGCAAATTCGGCGACGCCGACAGCGTAAAGATCGAGATACTCATCAAAGAGATCTCGACGCATTTAAATAAATGATTTAACCATTATGTTTTTTGCGCTTTGTATCAAAGCAATCTAGAAAGTAAGGAAAAATAATAGAACGCCTGGCAGCCTTCTTATAAAAGCCTGACGATGGGGTCTGGCTAAACCCTTTGTAAATTTTAAATTTTGTCAACGAGCGAATCTATATTACTTTCGTCGATATTTTACCTATACCGAATACTATTGTAATTAATTGTAATTACTGTTAAACGATACATTTTTCAAATAAATCAATAGACGTTTTTGTCTTCCATTTTATTGATTTGTCGTTATTAATTTTTTTTTCTTTCATTTATAATAGGCGTTTATAATCGTACGATACAACTTGAATTCTCACTCGCGCACACACGTACTCACTCACGCTTCCTCACACACTTCGTGTATACCCAGTACAGTTACATTTCAGGGGAGCTAAAAAACGAGAAAACAGATATGTATAAAAAATTTGTATTCATCACTCGGTGCGGCAGTGGGCACTTTTCCGCCCGCTTCGCGTGCGTAAAACCGCCATTTTCGCACCTTGTGATGAAAAATTTCGTACATCCCTCGTGCGAAACACTTCTTCTAACTCGTGTGATTACAGCACTCGCCTTCGGTTCGTGTTGCAAACTCACACTTATTAGAAAAACGTTTTTCGCCCTCGTGGAGTAATGTACTATTAAAAAACCCTCCAGTGCAATTGTGCGTCTACGTTTTTGCTTTTTCATTTGTAGTCTTTGCTGTCGTATTTGTAATCGACTTTGCGGTAAGCTTGACGATCTTTAATTATGCGTGGTTCATTGTTTTTTAGTAACTATTTTACGCGATAATGTCTATTTCATAAATAGTCGATATGATATTAATAAGTTTTTTTCGATAGAGTAGCAATTATTGTACGATTGCGTCAAGCAGAGGCCGATAGTTATTTTTTTCATCTCCTTTTTTTTCTCCGTTTTTTAAATTAATTTTCTTGAGAAAAACATCACCGAGGTCGACGAGTGACTTATCATTATTATTTCTCTGCATCGTCGACCACAACGACGCCACGTTGTTCGCCATGTATTCCCTAGATAGAAAAATATCAATCGCTTCGCTCTCGCGTCACGCAAGGAATAATGATTAACGTTTAGATAGTTAATAACTAATATAATTAATAACTAATATAATTAATAACTAATATAATTAATAACTAATATTTACACTTATGGGACTAGCGAGAAGATCGGGACAGTGTTCGCGATCCGAAATACAAAAGGAAATGAGTTATTTTTTTTCGAAGATCTCGAACACGTGCGGAAAAGTATTTTACGTTTCCAACTATATACTTCGTTCTTTCGTCGATTTTTAATGCAAACATCGTCTTTTTAAAATGCGTGTATCATTTAATTAATATCTTAATATCAATTTTTTTTAACCCTTATTTCAACCGTTGAATTGAGAAAAAAATCACACTTCTCAATCGGTAAAACATTCGATCGACGGCCATTTTTTTTCCGATTATCATCGACCCCGTATTTGGATCTTTCCGTTAAACGTTACAGATTACAAAATGCCAACTCGAATTGTATTACGCCAGATTCTTAGAAAAATGCATCCTCTCAGAATTTCGTACGTCCTTAAAGCAAACCACGGAAGTTTAAAGACTGCGAGGTACGAATTTCGTTACGAAGGTTATGTGCGGTGCGATTCACCATCGAGAAGGCGGCCATTTTGTGACGAGTTCGTCGACAAAAATGTCCGCCTCCCCTAATCGAGGCCGCTAATTGTACTAAAAAAAATCGAAACGTCCCGTCCCAGTGTCGTTTATTTTTTCTCCTTGAGCCACTGGCCGACCATCAGACGTCATTGGGACTTCATGGAAACGAGCTTCCGCGATCGGGCTCTGGTCTCGGTGCGTATGTTCGTGTACTCGAACCACAGGACGTTCGGTATCAGCGTCGTGTCGCGTAGCAGCAAGTATTCAGACAGTCGCCTCCGATAATGACGAAAAAAAAAAGAAATACATTATTTTGACGTTAAAAAGAAAGGTATATCTAATGGCGCGTAGTCCATGAGATAAGAGCCTTACCACGAGACGATGATGGGAAAGAACGGTGTGAGTACCAGATGAGTGATTAAGAACCACGCGACGCCAAGTGTCATTCCAACCATCGTTCCCCAGAAAACTTGGGAGAACGTGTGATACTGAAGATATATGCGGCTGAAAGAGACGAGTATTGCGAGCGCGACGCATCCTGCGATTATACTGGAACGCCAGAATCTTTCAGAAACGCTGCTGTTATTGTTCTGATGAAGCCTGTAAATCGTACGTTCAAGTTTAACTTCCTTTCCATACGATATTGCCGAGGGTTACGGTATTGGTAGAATATAGTCGCCAATATTGGCACCGATGGGTCTTCGCGAAAACGTACACCAATAGTCGGACAAGAGGCATAATATATCGCCCATACTTAACAGCAATGAAGTACATACATTGTTGCAACTGCTGAACACCAATACATTGGCCAATGTTTGCCATCCTCATAGTTGAGCCAATAGTAACCAGTTATGCTTTGTGATTTCACCAACATTCAATACTATGATTTCATGAAGTCAAGTACATACATTGTTGCCAGTACTGAACATCAATACATCAATACCTTGGCCAATGTTTGCCTGCCCCATAGTTGAGCCAACGGTAACCAGTTATGCTTTGTGATTTAACCAACATCCAATACTATAATTCCATGAAGTTAAGTGCAAACATTGTTGCAACTACTGAATACGAATACATTGCCCAATGTTTGTCTGCCCCATAGTTGAGCCAACGGTAACCAGTTATGCTTTGTGATTTTACCAACATCCAATACTATAATTCCATGAACTTTACATACATTGTTGCAACTGAACACCAATACATTGACCAATGTTTGCCTGGTCCATAGTTGGGCCAACGGTAACCAGTTATGCTTTGTGATTTTACCAACATCCAATACTATAATTCCATGAACTTTACATAAATTGTTGCAACTGAACACCAATACATTGACCAATGTTTGCCTGGTCCATAGTTTGGCCAATAATAACCAGTTATGCTTGATGTTACCAACATCCAAATACTGTAATTTCATAACGTTTTCACAGCAGACATGTGCAGTATCAAGGACAATAGCATACCTAATGCACACGAAAAGCGTCGTGTATGCTGCAAAGAACCACATGAATTGTGCGTGAGCCGATGGCATTCCATATTCCGTGTACACAACAGCTCTTCTCATCGGCCTTGCCTCCTTTATAGTGTACTTCAGGAACAGACCGATCACGTCGTTAATCGCCACACCGACGAAGAACACGATCTAAAGTCCAATTAGTTTTATGTTTAGTCCAAGCGCGTCCGATGTTAATATCTCCGTTCGCTTCGCGTTTTTTTTTTTCCTCACCGTGTGCAAGTCCCGTCTGAATAATATGAGCGTTAAGAAGCCGGCGATCACCGCGAACGGCATGAGACTTATCAGTGCCAGGAACATACCCAGCAGGCTCCCTGATGATCGTCGAAAAAAAAACGTATTAACAAGTTTCACTTCCTTTGTTTTGATATTGCGACTTGTGTCATATTTTCCTTAATTTCTTTTTGTAACAGATGCCTTGTATATTATTTCCATTAGGTACGTGAATTGGGCGATTGAGGGGAAGCAAAAATCGGGGACAAATTACCTTGAGGATATTCCACAAGAGTCAGTGACAAAGGTACCCATTTAGAATCGTCGATCTGATGTACGAAATGGGAATTCACGTCGTGAAACGACTCGTCCTCGAGTGACGCCATATTGTCAGTATATCCCTCGTACTGTGCGATGGCATATGTATCACTCTCGACCGTCGAGGCGGAACGCTGCACGCACACAGGCTCGAATATTGTCCTAGCGGTGAGCGACACTGTCCGACGACTGTGAGCCCTCGCGTGTTGAGCGATACTGGCGCGACTCTACCAGCGCGGCCGATTAAATCGTTATTTCACTCCGGTCGCTCTGAGTACCGTGAGATTCTCTTTTGAAGAGTGAAAGAGCATCGCTTTGGAAGCATTCTCTGGGGCCGATTACGTTGAGAAAAACGTTAAAAGGTCGAAGACTTTTTTAGGTCTTTAGTATAGGGCTCAAGTTCGCTAAATTCGATAAAAACAATAGAGCAAAGCGATATCGTAAAGCCTTTCACGCGTTTCCGAAACTCGCTTTACTTCCTCAGAGCCGCCGATAGACGTGGAACGCCCTGCTGTCACGCGATTGGTCGGTACTGACCCTGTCATCCAATCAGAGGGCCGCTACGTCATTCTCGTGGTTCTCGTGCTACGGAGAGGGCAAATTTCGCGGAAAAATATCTGTCGTCACGGAAGAGGTTGGATTTGGTTGGATACAAACTATATTGGGAAGATTTGTGTACAGCGGGGCGACACAACCTCCAAATGACGAGCTCGAGTCGACGTTTAGTAAAGGAAATAGCATCGCGGACAGGCACAATGTCATCACAAGAACCGACGATTGTGAAGAAACCACTGAGTTTCGAGGTGATTGCAGAGTGCGAGACAACCAAAGCGAGAACCGGGCGCATGGTCGTCGTGCACCATCACGTGGATACGCCAGTTTTCATGCCAGTTGGCACACAGGTCTAGACACGCTTTTTTAAATCTTTTTTACATCCTATATCGGCCATTCATATTTTCGCCGATACTTGTCTAGCAAAGGGATGATGAATTTTAGCGTCGGATAGTCTGCAGAACGACTATTGTCATTCCAATAGGTTATCGGAATGACAATGACTATCGGGTCTATACATTTGCCAGTACGACGATCCAGGGTAGATTTTTTTTTTGGTTTTCGTATATTGGCCGCCAATATATTCCGCAATACAAAAAACCTAATATCAGCGTCGTACATTAGCCAATACACTGAAAGGTTTGCTGCCCCAACAGTTGGAAAAGTTAGGATGCTAATTTATGCTCTCTAATACATATACAATAGGTTATGATTATTGGTTCGATATATTCGCCAACAATCCACGATAGATTTTTTTTATATTTTTGTATATTGGCTGCCAGTATGTTGCGCAATATGAAATACTTAATACCAGCTCTATACATCAGCCAATACGACAAAGTCCCATTTTTTAACTGATGGTTGTAAATTCTATATCAATCATTGTGTTTCATCGATATTTTTTTTCTCCTCAACACAGGGTACACTGAAAGGCTTGCTGCCCCAGCAGTTGGAACAGTTGGGATGCCAAATTATGCTCTCCAATACATATCACTTGGGAACAAGACCGGTGAGTTTTATCAACAATTCTTTCAAAGTTTAGAAATAATGGGAAAAACAAAAAGAAAGTGCAATAAATACTAATAGCATGTATGTGTTTTTTAAGGGTCCTGAGATACTTAAGAAAGCAGGTGGATTGCACAAATTTATGAATTGGCATCGTGCGCTTCTGACCGATTCCGGTGGCTTTCAAATGGTCTCTCTTCTAAAACTCGCAGAGATAACTGAGCAAGGAGTCAAATTTACGTCACCTTACGACGGTACTTAAAAACTTTTTTCTTAATGCGAGGTGAAGCAGACTCAGTTGGTAACAAAAACTGTAATCAATGGCATTCGGAAATGGTAGACATCGTGCGAAAAGGCAAAACCTTAGCTTACGTAGAATGCAATACCGCGTCCGATTATACTTTGCTTTTAACCCAAATTTCAACCATTTTTATATGGCTTTTATATCGATTCGAAAAATGCAAATATCTCCCTTGCACTCATAAGTCACGTGGACCATGTTTCAACTCGCTTTAAATTTCACTAAAATTAATGCCTCTAATTAATGTAATAATGTTTTTTTGACATTAGCTTCGGAATGCATGCTGACACCGGAACATTCGATAGAAATTCAAAACGCCATCGGCGCCGATATCGTTATGCAGCTGGACGACGTAATAAGCAGCACTACTACCGGACCTCGAGTAAAAGAAGCCATGGAACGGTAGTAATTTGATTTAAAAAATGCCCTAAATAAGTGTTAATGGACCTAATCGGCACCATTTTTTTTTGTTATCAGGACAACAAGATGGCTCGATCGTTGTCTCGCGGCTCACCAGCGTCCCGAAGAGCAGAGCATATTTCCGATCGTCCAAGGCGCGCTGAACGCGGAATTGAGGACGGAAAGCGCCAAAAGGCAATCGAAGCGCGAAGTCAATGGTTTCGCTATCGGCGGGCTTAGGTAAACAAAAATTGGGTAAACAAAAATCGTTAAAAAGATTGAAAATCAAAGTTTTCGTTCCTCAGCGGTGGCGAGAGCAAAAACGATTTTTGGCGAATGGTTCATCTCTCGACGGACATTTTGCCGAAAAACAAACCTCGATACCTGATGGGTGTGGGTTTCGCGGTCGACCTCGTAGTCTGCAGCGCCCTCGGCGTCGACATGTACGATTGCGTATTTCCCACGAGAACTGCCGTAAGTTTAACTCGGTTTGACTGGAGATAAAAAAAATTAAGTATTTCATGAAATTTCATCCGAGACTCGAATTATCGAAATTTTAGAGATTCGGCTGCGCCCTCGTGAGAACAGGCCAGTTGAACCTGCGTCAGCGTACTTACGCCAACCAAATGAAGCCCATAGACGAGAACTGCGACTGCAGCACTTGCAAAACTTACACGCTCGCTTATCTCCACTGCCTGGTGACGACGGAAACCGTCGCTTGCCACTTGCTGACCGTTCACAATATCGCGTTTCAGATGCGGCTCATGCGCGACATAAGAGATAGCATAAGCGAACAAAGATTTCCACAATTCGTCAGGGATTTTATGCTGGAAGTGTATCCGGACAAGAATTATCCACAGTGGATAGTCGAAGCCCTCGGAGCCGTTAACATAGAATTGTGAAACTCACGAAAGTCCCGGAGATTTCGTAATTTCTCTTCGCTCCATCACAAATATTTCAGGCGGGGGTTTTTCGTCTCTCGATCGTCTACCGGAAGTCCGCCGAAGTCCGCGAAGGCAATATTGAAATGCCGCCGATAATCGGTAAGGTCTGCAGCAATCACATTCAAACGCTGAAGGATTACTTAGCGTCGAATTGGGACATTGCGGATACCGGAAGTTCGATGAAGAGCCTCCAATGTGGAAGGTAATATCGAAATATTACCGCCGATAATCGGCAATGTCATACCCGAAAGACGTTCAGCGACATGTTCCCATCGCCATCTACAGTAAAAATGACGCACTGACCGCAGTCAACCACAGGTAACAACTTGCCCGAATGCGCAAGAGGTTTTCAGTACCATCTGACTAAAAACGGAATGTAAGTTGAACAATAGGTAAAACCATGATGCTATGTAATAGGCAAAACGTTATGATACGATTCGCATTCCTGCCGTAAAAGATCGGAAACAAAATTAATTTAATACAAACAACACGGAAAGTGATTATATTTTCTTGTGAAAATGATTTGTTCCTTTGATGATTTTTACCTTGCCGATTTACCCGTTGTCGATTAGGGGATAGACTGACTTTAGAACATTAACAACCACAGACGTTAATATTTGTATCAAACCGGATTTTATACTTTTGGCGGGTAAGTTAATCAACTAATGAGGCCTTGTAATTTTCAAACAGTGATCCCTCATTGGTTGGTTAACTTACCTGCCCGTTGTGGAGGGAAAGTATAAAATCACGTTCGATGAAAATAATTTTTCGCTCGAAACGTTAACGTCTGCGGTCGTTAATGTTCTCAAATCAGTCTATCCAGCAGTAATCGCCAAATCAGCGTAGTAAAAATACTGAGAGGAAAAATAATAATAATTTTCGCAAAAAAATATTATTTTCCGTCCGATTGTTTTGAATAAATTTAATTTCCAATCTTTTGCGCCGGGAATGCGAATGATATTCGCATCATGTTTTTACCGATTGTCCGCCTCACATTCCGTTTTTAGTCAGATGGTAAGTACAAAACATGTTGTGCATTCAGCCACCCATATGTTTCCCCCAACCGCCTCGCCAAACATAACCCCAAAATTCTAACCGCTGTGATCTCTGACGAAATTCTTCGTCAGAGTTTAGCGACCCATCGAGCATTCGCCGAAGTCGCTAAACGCTGCAAAACTAAGTGTAAAGAGGACCTTCGTGATGAGTTAAAAGTTAAAAGAACCATACGAAATCATCGAGATGTCGAAAACTCCGAAGAAATGTGTTGCGGATGCGAAGTTGGGCAAGACGGATACGCTGCAGGCTGTTGTCTTCGCGGACGATTTCACGACGAGTTTGACTCCGCTTCAGAATGTTTGCCCGAGCATTCTGATGCCGGTAGCGAACGCCAGACTTCTGGATTATCTCGTTGAGACTCTGCTCCAGTCGCAAGTGCACGAGTTGTTTCTCTACTGCAGCAATCACATCGAAACACTGAAGGATTACTTGGCGTCGAAGCGCTACAAGAACATCGCCGTTTCGCTGATAATCTCGGACGGCTGCCGATCTTTGGGCGACGCGCTGAGAGACATAGACACGAAGGGCGCGATTCGCGGCGATTTTATCCTCATCAGGGGCGACGCCTTCACCAACGCCGATCTAAAGAGTCTCATGACGCTGCACCGAGCCAAATGCGAGAAGGACAAGGGAGCAGCCGTGACGTTGGTCTTCAGAGATCTCGGCTCGACCGGGGATTCGTCGCTGCGCGAACAATCCTGCCTGTTCGTCGCCGACAGAACCAACAAGAAAGTTCTGTTTCACAAGAAACTCGGCAGGGACGACAAGAAAGTCAAATTGGAGCTCGAATGGTTTCTCGATCACGATCAGATTGAAATCAACTCTAGCTTCGTCGATACGCACGTATATATGTGCTCGCCGTCCGTACTTCCGCTCTTCGCTGACAACTTTGACTTTCAAGTGAGTCTCGAATGTTTTACTGCGTTTACAACGCATTTTGTTACGGGAGAAAAGTAAATTGAATACTTAAAAAAAACATTAAACTACCCTTCCTTTTTTTCAAGATTTAGATTTTTATTTAGATAAATATATTTTCATTTATTATTAATTGATATAGTACAATATTTACACCCATTAACTTTGTCCACGGAGGGTTCTAAGCTCCAGATGTCGCACATACGTGCTCTATATTCCATAAATCTTTGGTATTTTTAGATTTTGAAATTTGTTAAACACATTTTTATACCTTTCTTTTCAAGATCTAGAATATTCTTATAAACATTTTTTTATTAAGAATAACTGCTGTAATATATAGATCAATTATAGCAAATTTGCAATATATTTAAAAAATATATATATTCGATCTTTTTTTTTATCCACCAATTTTAATTTTTCTCAATGTTTTTTTTAACCGCACTTCAATTGCGTCGTTACGATATATTAACGACAACGTTTCTTTTCTTCAAGACCATGGAAGACTTCGTCCGAGGAGTTCTGATGAACGAGGAGATCCTGGACGCGCGAATCTACTGGCAGCCGCTGAGTTCCGAACAGTACGCTCTGCCGGTAACATCGTGGCAGGCTTATCACACGCTGAGCCGGGACGTGCTGCAGCGCCAGGGCTATCCCCTCACCCCGGACATGCTTCCGCCTCTGCGAAACATCGTCTACATGTCCCGGAGCACGTACAAGCACCGTACGTCGGCGTTGGCTCGAGGCTGCATCCTGCAGCGGGACACGATAGTCGGCCGTTCGAGCGTCCTCGGTAAAAACACTTTCGTAACGCGCTCGGTGATCGGCGACGGTTGCACGATCGGCGACAACGTGCGCATAGAGAATTCTCATATCCTCTCGAACGTCCACATAGAGGACAATTCCGTGATCGAGAGCAGCGTCGTGCTCTCGAATTGTCGTCTCGCCGAGGGCGTTCAGCTGGACGCGTGCATCTTATCGCCGGGCCTGAGGCTGCATGCGAAGTCCCGCTACGCCGACTCGATTCTAGAGCTCGATGGAAAAAAGATTTTGTCGACGAAAATGTCCGAGCACGAGAACGAATCGTCCGAGGAGCTTATTTACTTCAACAGAAAAGAGAGGGACGAGAGGGAGGAGGAGACCGAGTCGGAGGCCTCGAGCAGCGAGTCGGGCTCGATGAGGGGATCGCCGATTCCCGACGACACGAACATGTTCCTCTCGGAAGTGATCGACAGCCTCCTGCGCGGATATCAGGACAAGCTCAACTGCGAAAATTTGATACTCGAGATTAATTCTTCGAGGTACGCTTACAACGTTAACATACGCGAGGTGACGTACAACGTCGTTAAGGCGATACTGATGCTGCCTCTGCATTATCTCACGGAGACGAAAACCACCATCGATTACGTCAGCTATCAGAAAATCCTCAAAGTCATGATCGCTTATTTCAATCCAATTTTTCTGAATTACATCAAAACGGAAGACGCACAGGAGGATTGTCTGCGCGCTATACAGGATGTCGCTTCGACGACCCTCGAACTTTTGTCGTACGTTCAGCCGCTGATGCATCATCTGTACGAGAGAGACGTGCTCACGGAAGAGAAGATATTGGAATGGTTCGATAACGTCGTTGACGATGAGGAGGAAATGGAGAGACGCAAAATTAGGTCGGCCGTCGAACCTTTCATCGTGTGGCTCAAGGAAGCCGAGGAAGGCTCCACGGATGATGAGGACTGATGTGGGATTCTGCGAGGATGATGAGAATTTTTTTTTTTTTTTCGATAGTTGTGGTGAGAGTACGAAATATCGAAAAAAAAATGTACGTATGCCGGCTCGTTTGTACATTTGAATAAGTGGATCGTTTCTTCGGATCGAATAAAGTGAATTTTATTGGGAGAAATGAGGTCTCTTGAATTTTTGAAGGAAGTATAGTAAAATATATTTCTTTTTTTTACGAGTGGATTAAAAATAAATTGAGCGGACATTGATTATTAAAGAATATATTTTTGTTCATCTCAACGTCGCATTAAGCTATTATAAGAACAACCTTCGAGATTTGTCACTCAAACCGACCCCTCGGGTCGCCGATACGTACCATTAGTGAAATATATTTGAGTAATTGAGATCGTTTCATGATTGTCCATGACGACAAGACTATTTCGTAGCGGTAGCAGTAGTAGTAGGTATAACACAGATTTTCATTTTTTTTTTTTTTCCTGTAAACGTTTCCATCACTTTCATAGTCTTTTTTTTATAGTAGATACAATAGTAGTTAATTATTCATTGATCGAATTATCGCACGATAATAGTCGGCGTGCTTTCTCAGACGTAGGATTGTCCATTTTTTTTTCTTCTTTTTAGTCTCTAATTTTCTACTAGTTTCGATCCCTAATTTTTTTTTTAATTTTTTTTACGTATTTTTATAATTATCTGAGATCGTAAATAATAGTATTTTTTTCTCCTCGACAAAACTTATAATAGTTATAATGCTTTGTTTCTTTCCCTCTCTCTCTCTCTCTCTCTCTCTCTTTCTTTCTTTCTTTCTTTCTTTCTCGCTCTCTCTATTTCCGACTCTCTCACTCTCTCTCTCTCTCTCGTGGTTTATCTCCATCATCGACTAAACCTTAAAGTTTACCTAATCGTTAAAGTACCTTCATTGTGGCTTTGCGCTTGACGGCAATTTTTATCTTTTTTTACATAATCTATACACGCCGATAACACCAATCATTAAATTGTGTAATCAGTAAAGTACCTTTAATGTGGATTTAAGTTTGACGGTAATTTTCTTTTTTTTTTTACATTATCTATACACTCCGATAACACCAATCATTAAATCGTGTAATCATTAATGTACCTTCAATGTTGGTTTGCGTTTGACGGCAATTCTTTTTTTCTTTTTTTTTCGTCATCTTTGAACACCGATAAAATTAATCATTAAAGTACCTTCACGGTTGCTTTGCGTTTGACGGCAATTTTTTTTTTACACCATCTATACACTCCGTTAACACCAATCATTAAATCGTGTAATCATTAAAGGACCTTCAATGTTGATCTGCGTTTGACGGCAATTTTTTTTTCTTCCTTTGGTCATCTTTGAACACCGATAAAATTGATCATTAAAGTACCTTCAATGTTGATTTGCATTTGGCGGCAATTTTTTTTCTTTTTTTTACATCATCTATACACTCCGATAACACCAATCATTAAATTGTGTAACCATTAACGTGGCTTCAATGTTACTTTTCGTTTGACGGCAATTTTTTTTCTTTTTTTTCGTCATCATTGAACACTGATAAAATTAATCATTAAAATACCTTCATTGTTGCTTTGCATTTGATGGATTTTTTTTTCTTTTTGTTCATCATCTTTCCACTCCGATAAAACGACAATTTTTTTTTTCTTTTAATTTAATACAATTCGTAAATATTAGCTAGTTACATCGCCACATAATTTGATCGCCGGACTAGTATAATTAATTTTAGATGCAATAATTATTAACAATTATCAGCGTAACAGTTAGATCTTCGACAATTTCAATTTCGTGACATTAATACGGATAGATTTTCTTTGGCTTTCTTTTAATTCTCTTCGTCAGTGATACGTTAATATTTTATTTTATTGGCGTTTTTTCCTAATAATCATGACATCATTTTTTTTTATTATTTATTTTTGTTTTGTTTAGTACGTAGCGTAACAACCAACAGTGTTTATAAGCGAAGCGTCGCAGTTAAGTAGAACCTTGCTTATCCGACCTTCGATTAACCGAGCCGCCGCTCTATCCAAGCACCCAATCCCAGTCGTCCGCGTTAAGGTAGTTATGTGGCGAAGGCAATCCAAAGTCATGTGCATAACTTTTGATATGTTATAATTTCACTATCAAATTTTCGAAGGCTTTTACCGACCATTTCAATAAATAAGTAGATCTTGAAAAATCGGTCTTTTTACACGGTGCTTACGGGAGAGCTGGCAAAATTTATCTTCAAATCGAGAATTAACATACTTAGATCAAAGATAGAGAAAAATATAAAGTAGTGCGGACTCGCGCATCAATCAGGAATTGATGCGCAACAAAAAAAAAGTCGAGTCACCGGACTAATGTTCAATAGAATTAATGTTTTATGTCATATAGACGTAAAACTGATGTCTGTGACTCCGGCGTACCTACATAGCTTAAGGTAGTTCTTGCGGACACTCCGACCACACGTGAGTTCAGAAACAATTGACAGAGAATTGCGAACACTTCTCGACGGGATAAAAATCTGAAAAAAATCAAGCACATGGAAGGTGCTGAAAAGATTGATTTTTCATAATAATAATTCAAAAATGTTATTAACAAATGAATGAAAAAAAATTGTTCAACAAATCCCCCGGCAACTTCACTTTTTGTTAATATAAAAACAATTTGTTAATTTTTCTAAATACGTATGAATTTTTTCAGAATTTTGTGTAATTTTTTATGAACTTAAAACGCAATTTTCAAAAATTACACGAAATTCTGAAAAAATTCATACGTATTCAGAAAAATTAACAAATCGTTTTTATTAACAAAAAGTTAGTTTGCCGAGTGATTCGTTGGGACATTTTCTTTCATTAATTTATTTATCACATTGTGGAATTATTATTATGCAAAATTAATCTTTTCAGCACCTTCCATATGGTTGATTTTTTTAAAAGATTTTTATCCCATCGAGAGTGTTAGCAATTTCTCTCTCAATTCTCTCTGAACTCACATTCGGTTAGACTGTCCGCAAATACTACCTTAACAGAGGTGTAGGCTCGGATAATGCAGAAAACTCGGATAAAACGGATAAAGCGCTTACACTTGTACAACTTTACCGGGTCTTTATATTGCGAGCTGCAAATACAACAGTTCCGATTCTAGAGTCGACGGTTTATGTTGATATCGAGTGGTGTATTATTTTTAAAAATATATAATAGTAGTAAAAGTTTGAATTGAGTATGTTATCCGTGTTATCCGAGATTTCACTTATCCGACGTACGCTCTCCCCACATTACCGCGAATAAACGAGGTTCCACTGCAATAGTATTTTCTACCGATGAAAGCAGACGAGAGACAATCAGCATATCGTGAGCTCTATACTATTTTTTTTGTTTGTTGTTTTTGTTTGTTTTTCTTTGGTATCGTATGCCCGCTGATAATACGGTTAGAGATATGCTCGCGGCATTGCCGTTTATTAATCGATTTTTATTTTCCTCCCAGAATATTAGCACCTATTTTATATATATATATATATATATATATATATATATATATCTTCGTTTTGCCAGAGACAAAGTCCGTCCAGGTCTGAACGCAGAATGGGATGGTGTATTTCCTTTTCTTCATTTTGAAACATCCTGTATTGATGTTTATAGTGTATAGTTTAGTCGGCTGATATTAGATCCTCAATTAAATTGTGAGTCGCTTGGTGACTGTGATCGGGAAATTTAATCGCATCTATCCAGTGACGAAGACGAGCACCTTTACTGTTGCAACTCAGCGTGAGACCGCCTGCAAGCAATTTTTAATGAGATTCATTAATGTATCTGGTGCATCCTATCCGGTTCACCAGCGTGGGCTTCGTTCCGAACTTCGAGTCAGTATTTCGTTGGTGTAAAGAAGTTATTAAACTTTGCGTGACAACTACCACATGTTTGAACAAACTTTGACGAGTGCGCACCGGTTTCTGTCGGTCGAAACAAGCTTTGGCGAGCGCTGACCTGTTTTTATTAGTCCAATCAAGCTTTAGCTATCGCGCAACGCGATTTAATAGTTCAAACAAACTTTGGCGAGCGCGAAACGTATTTGACTGGTCCAAATAAACTTCGGCGAGTGTGGACCAGTTTTTATTAGTCCAATCAAGCTTTGGTGAGCGCGGACCGTGTTTGACTAGGTCAAACAAGCTTTGGCGAGTGTGCACCAATTTCTGTCGGTTCAAACAAGCATTGGCGAGGGTGGATCCGTTTTTATTAGTCCAATCGAGCTTTAGCGATCGCGAACCGCGATTTAATCGTACAAACAAACTTTGGCGAGTGCGAAACGTATTTGACTAGTCCAAATAAACTTTGGCGAGTGTGGATCAGTTTTTATTAGTCCAATCAAGCTTTGGCGAGCGCGGATCGCGTTCGACTAGGTCAAACAAGCGTCGACGAGCGCGCACCAATTTCTATCGGTCCAAACAAGCATTGGCGAGGGCGGATCAGTTTTTATTAGTCCAATCGAGCTTTGGCGAGCGCGAACCACGTTTTACCAGTCCAAACAAGTTTCGACGAGTGCGGACCAGTTTTTATTAGCCCAATCAAGCTTTGGCGAGCGCGAACCACGTTTTACCAGTCCAAACAAGTTTCGACGAGTGCGGACCAGTTTTTATGAGCCCAATCAAGCTTTGGTGACCGCGAAACGGATTTTACTAGTCTAACCAAGCTTTGACGAGTGCGGACCAGTTTTTATTAGTCCGATCAAGCCTTGGCGAGAGTGAACTACGTTTTAAAAGTTGAAACAAGCGTTGACGCGTGCGGACTAATTTTTATTAGTCCAAACAACCTTTGGCGAGCGCTGGTCCGTTTTTAATAGTCCAAGCAGGGCTTGGCGAGCGCGGCCCAGGTTTAACTATCAAACGGCCTTTGACAAGTGCGGACCCGTTTTTATTAGTCCAACGACGCTTTGGGGAGCGTGGACCGCGTTTGCCTAAGTCAAACAAGCTTTGACGAGTGCCGACCAGTTTTTATTAGTCCAAAAAGCTTTGGCGACCGCGGCCCCGTTTTTTTATTAGTCCAATCCAAGCTGTGACGAGCGCGAACCGCGCTTTACTAGTTCAAATAAGCTTTGGTGAGCGCGAAGCCCCTTTTATTCGTCGCAACAAGCTTTGACCGAGCGTGTACCAGGTTTTACCACTTCAAGCAAGCGTTGACGAGTGCGCACGAGTTTTTATTACTCCAAACAAACTTTGGCGAGCACGAACCAGGTTTAACTACTTTAAACGAGCTTTGACGCGATCACACCAGTTTTTATTAGTCCGAACAAACGTTGACGAACACGAGCCAGGTTTAACTACTTTAAACGAGCTTTGACGCGATCACACCAGTTTTTATTAGTCCAAACGAGCTTCGGTGATCGCGATTCAGGTTTTACTACTACAAGCAAACTTTGGCGAGGACGAACCGGGTTTAACTACTTATAATAAGGAAAAGAAGCTTCCAGGTTTTTGGGTCCAAACAAACTTTGACGACCGCGAATCAGGTTTTACAATTTCAAACAAGCTTTTACCAGTGCGCACAAGTTTTCACTCGTTCGAACAAACTTCGATAAATCGTGACGTTTAAATCGATTAAAAAGAACAATGATGTTTAATCACCTAGATAATCGTTGCTCTTGCCCAGATCCTTGTCCCACACCCAGATCAACAGTGCTAGCCCCGCCAGGTCCGTCAACCGAGTCTCGAAAGCGAACTCTTCGTTCCACTCGGGATTCAGTGTTTTCCACTTGACGCTCGTGCTGTGGGCGTTGCGCTGGTTGCTGCTGTTGCGCTGTGACGACCCGATTTTTTTGCAGAGTTTCTTCGCACTGCTCTTCTCCCCGGACTTCACTACCGAGCTCCCGTCTTTCGGCTGCTCTTTCGTCAGACAAAGCTTTACGAATGGGTCAGAAAACCCGTTGCTGTCCATAGGGAGGAGGTTGGTTGCACGCTCCACTGTGACCAGCAAAGCGCGACGACGAGTACTGTAACTCAGACTCAGTTGAATTTGACCTCTGCCATTGGAAGTGTCCTCGCCCCACACCCTCTCTTCCTGCGATACCTAAAATATACCGATAAAAAAGAATTTTAAGTTGAAAATTAAGCATCCTCATAAAAGTTGAAAATTGACATTTTCTTATGGCTTCCTCATAAAAGTTGACAATTGAAATTTTCATATGGCTTTCTTATAAAAGTTGAAAATTGAAATTTTCTTATGGCTTCCTCATAAAAGTTGACAATTGAAATTTTCATATGGCTTTCTTATAAAAGTTGAAAATAGAAATTTTCGTATGGCTTTCTTATAAAAGTCGAAAATTTACATTTTCTTATGGCTTTTTTCTAAAAGTTGATAATCGAAATTTTCATATGGCTTTCTTATAAAAGTTGAAAATTGAAATTATCGTATGGCTTCCTTATAAAAGTTGATAATCAAAATATGAAAATTTTGATTAAAATCGTCACATTGTCACAAGAACAACTGTTTCGTGGAGGACTTGCGGACCCTACCTGGTAGTGATCCTCCAGGAAGACGTTGTAGAATCTCGTTTGATAGGGCGGAACTTCGTATAAGGGAAATTTGGCTTCGCCGAGAAAGTCCCGTCCCACTCGGTCGTCCTGAAGAATGAGAACGTGCAGCGCTCTGCCGCTCTTCATCTGACCGAAATATGCACAAAAGATTTATTATTTATTTCTTTAATCGAAAAAAAAATAATTGGCGATAATTGGAAAAACATTATAGGAAATATTGGAATAAAAATTGGAAAAAAATGAGAAGAAATATACTGAAAGAAAAATGATAAGAAATATACTGAAAGAAAAATGATAAGAAATATACTGAAAGAAAAATGATAAGAAATATACTAAAAGAAAAATGATAAGATATATACTGAAAGAAAAATGATAAGAAATATTGGAAGAAAATTGATGTTGGATCGAAGCAATCGTACATCGCTCTCCGTGGTTTCGAAGAAGTTCAGCTGCTCGTTGAATTCGGGATCTCGTGTCCTGTGGACAGTCTTCGTTCTTAGATACTTTGTCGTCGAGTTCGACGTTAACGGGAGGATGTTGAGTTTGCAAAACGGATCCGACAGCCCTTGGATGTCCATGCCCCGGAGACCTCGGGCGCGCAGAACTTTGCACTGGAGACACTGCTTCCCCGGGTCGTAGCGCAGCGAGATCTCCAGAGTTCCGTACCCCTGTCCCGTCTCCGTCGATCCTGAAGTCAAATTCACAATCTAAACAGCTTGTGCACTTAGGAAAAATGGGCCACGACATATCGGGAAAAAATTTTGGCTCGGTAGTTTTTCGAAGACTACGCGTGAAACATCTTTCTCTCCGCTCAGCTCGGTCGGTAAGGAAAACTGTAATAAACTTTTTCCACAATTACCGTGCTTTTATGGTCGAAAGAAAAATCCCATCCCACCCGGGACACGATGCCCGCTTGTTATGAGACTTTTCCTGTGATCGTAGGTGTCCTCAGCCGTGAAAGAAATTGATTACAGTTTTTATTACCGACCGTGGTAACGAAAACTGTAATAAACTTTTTCCACAATTACCGTGCTTTCATGGTCGAAAGAAAAATCTCATTCAACCCGGACCCGACATCCGCTTGTCATGAGACTTTTCCTGAGGTTGTACATGCCCCGAGCCGTGAAAAAAAAAAAAATTATTACAATTTTTATTACCGACCGTGGTAACGAAAACTGTAACAAACTTTTCCCATAAATACCGTGCATTTACGGTCGAAAGAAAAATCTCACCCAACCCGGACCCGACATCCGCTTGTCACGAGACTTTTCCTGAGGACGTACATGCCCCGAGCCGTGAAAAAAAAAAATTGATGACAGTTTTTATTACCGACCGTGGTAACGAAAACTGTAACAAACTTTTTCCACAACTACCGTGCATTTACGGTCGAAAGAAAAATCTCATCCAACCCGGAGCCGACATCCGCTTGTCATGAGACTTTTCCTGAGATCGTACTTACCCCAGCCCTGAAACAATGCGATTACAGTTTTTATTACCGATTGATCCTTCAAAGCCTTAGCGGATCTTCCCTCCGGACTTTTCTTTCCGAAGCGAACAGCTTCGAAAGATTATCCCGGGACAAAAGATCTTCACTTTTTCTTGCCGATTTTGGAACATTCCTTTTTTGGGACCATAAAAGGGCAACGTTTGATGTATAACTGTTCCTTTACCCTTGCGCTCTATCCTTGGAAGGTGATCGAGACTGTTGTGATTTCCGATCTCCTGTTCCCGATTTCGATCGTGATGATGATGATCCTTCAGGCTCGACACGCTCGTCATCGACGACGCTCCCGACACCACCGTGCTCGATCCCCTCCTGCTGCTGTTGTTTATGCTCAGACTGCTCGAGCTACAAGCGATCCGAAAAAAAATCGAAAGTATAAACCCTCGCTTTCCTGTTTAACGTATCTACGTACCTGCGAAGATGTACCTGCGACGTGTTGTCCGTGGTCAGAAGATCGGACTTGCGATCGTCGCCGATCGTCGATCGACGGCCACGCTGACCGTTCGCGCTCGCGCCGGTCTTCGGGCGCACCGTCGCCGTCGAGGAGGTCGAAGAGGATCGTCGATTGTTCGCGTTCGACGAGTTTTCCGAATTCTCGACGGTGTTCTCGTTGCTTAGACGACGCTCGACGCTCGTCGACGAGTTGCTCCTCGCCCCGAGCTGCGCGGCACCGACCGGGGTCGTCGGACCTTCGGCGTGCGCCACCTCGACGTCGCAGTTCGCCGAGAGCAACGACCGCGTTCTGGTCAAGCGACGGGTCGCCTCGTCCTCCGAGGACGATTCCTGCTCCGGAGGCTCCAGAGACCTTGTCCCACCACCCGTCGTCCAGCCCAACGACCTCGAACCGGCCCGCGAACGACCCCGTTCCTGAGATGAAATTCGACATGGTTTTTGTGTTAAAATCATTACATGGAGTGGAATAAATTTCAATGCGGGAGGGAAAATCCGATCATTGGAAAATTTCGCGGGTCGATTTGAATGCATTCCATGCCATCGGCTAACATTGGACCATTCGAACATTTTGTCCATGGAATTAAAGGAATTCCATTTCGCGAGCCGAAATTCGAGAATTGAAAAATTCTCGAATAGAGTGGAATAAATTTTATTCCATGAGCGAAAATTCGACCACTGGAAAAATTTGCTTGTGGAATCGAAGGATTTCAATTACACGAGCTGAAATTCGACACTTGGCAAATTTTGACCATGGAATTCATGGAATTTCATTTCACGAGCCGAAATCCGACAATTGGGAAATTTAGCGCATGGAGTGGAGTGAATTTGATTCCCTGCGCCAAAATTCGACCACTGGAAAAAGTTGCTTTTGGAATCGAAGGATTTCAATTCCATGGGCTGAAATTTGACACCTGGATAATTTCGTCCTTGGAATGGAATAAATTTCATTCCATGAACGAAAATTCGATCATTGGAAACTTTTGCCCATAGAATGGAATAAATTTTCATCTCAAAAGTCGACGATTGGAAAATTCGGCCCACAGATTGGAATGAATTCCATTCCGCGAGCTAAAATTCAACGACTGGAAAATTTTATCCGTGGAAATGGAATAAATTTCATTCCAAGAGCTAAAAACCAACCATTAACAATTTAACCCCCCACAGATTGGAATAAATTCTCCAATAGTCGAATTTTGTCTCATGAGATTTAGTGCAAAAGTGTGCCATTGAGAAGCAAAGACGGTTGCCAAAATTTAATATCTCGAAAATAAAAATATAAAAATGGATTTTTTTTTCTTTCCAACTCGCCAACCCCCCTAAGTGCACCTTATGACTTATAGTGCACTTTTTGCCCCGCATTTGATACCGTCGACTCCGCGGGCTGTGAAAAATGTTATTTCCTACCAAGTTCCGATAAGAAGCAAATAAGAAAAACAACTCACTTTCTTCTCCGGTAGAACGTACTTCGGTAGGCCCTTGAAGAACCACGCGCCGCTCTTCTTCCACATTTCGCGAGTCTCCGCGCATATTCTGCACAGGAACCACTTGTTAGCGTTGTTGCTCGACGATTTGAGGCGCAGATGCAGCGCGACGCTCGGCTGGTGTTGCGGGGTCGTCGAACCGGAGCCCGTTGACGAGGCCGAACTTCCGGGCGTCAATACGTACGACGGCGAAGTTTCTATGCCGCACTTCTGGCATATGTACTTCCGGCAGTCGTGACACAGGCTCGGACCGGCACCGAGTACGGCGAACTTTTCGCCGCACAGAGCGCACGAGCACACGCATCCGATGCTGCCGTTGCACCTACTTCCGCAGCTCCGGTTGCTCGATCTCGCTGTAGTGACCGTGTGAACGTTCCTCTTCATGTTCTCCAGTCGCTCGACCAGCCGACCGACTCGCTCCTGTTCCGACACGTCCAGAGCTTCCGCCCTCTGAATGACCTGCGAAAGATTTTTTTGTTTCCGCTAGATTGTCTGCCGATACGGACTTTCTCGGCAAGTGGTGAGTTTAGGAGAAAAATCGTTAAGGACTTTTTTGTAGAGAATTTTGTGTACTACAAATAAGGTCCTATGCATTTGCGGGGTCAGACACCGCCTTACCGATCTATTTCACGAAAACAAAATGTAGACGAAAACAAAATGTAGGAAAGTTATCCGATCGTCCGGAGCGTAACTATTGATTGATTTCCTCGAAAAAGGTCTTCCCAGCATAAATACTTGCTGGGACCTTTTTTGTTCGAAACAGCATTCTCTACAATAGTGATCCCTTGTGAAAATATCATCGGACGAGCGGTCGCCGAGTTAGAAGCGGTTTATTCTAACCTGGACGATCGCCGTTCTTTCTTCGTCGGTCAGCGTGTAAGGCGTCGAAGAGCTCGGCGACGAATTCAGATTTCCGGGACACGACGAAGAGTACGAGAAATCGGCAAATCTCGATTCGAAGGATTCGCTCTTCACCGACCATCCGGTCCTCAATCTGCGAATATATAAAAAAAAAATTAGTTACCGATCGCCGGCAATGTCAGACAAAACCTGACAACTAAACAGAAGATTCCCCACAACTAATTAATAACTATAAACCATAAACTCAAAAACCAATAAGTATATTTTTAATAAATAATATTATATATAATTATTAATTAATAATATTGTATATAATCATTAATAAATAATGTGACGATAATAATAATAATAATAATAATAATAATAATAATAATAATAATAATAATAATAATAATAATAATAATAATAATAATAATAATAATAATAATAATAATAATAATAAGAAATGTTTTTATTTTGTTCGCAAAAATAACATGAAATGCTACAACGGCCCGTAGAGTAATTTATCCCGAAAGAGAAAACACAATCTCGAAGAATAATGTCATCGGGCTCATGATGTGCCTTAATATTATACCGTTGTATAACTTAACAATAAGTTATAACTCTGTACGGGGTGTATTGTTTCTCTCGAGGCCGAGAACGAGCGCGGGCCGGCTTTCAGCATCTCTGATGGCGAAGAGAAATTATAGTGGCAGAGGCGGCAGCGGCGCGATGCCGCGGGCGACACGCGATTCCCGGGTCACTATACACGCAACAGAGTGCGAGCCCGAGATAGACGTACAAGGTTCGCTTTCCCGTTTGACGCTTTGCCGGGAAGCGAATGTATCGATCGGCGGTCGACCGTGCACAGCTTTTACAACCAAAAAAAAAAGATGAATGACTAATCTTTCCTCGTCCGTTCTCGTCCCCTGCTATCGCCCCCGTATCGGCTGTAAGCTTCCTCATCGATAAGAGCGCGCTTACGCGCGACGGCTCGAGATAAAGTCCCGGAACGCGTGCTCAACGATTTACATACGTCATGAACTTATATATATGTGCGTGAAAAATCATAGAAACCAGAACAAAATATAGTACTTTTTTTAAGTTGCCCTTTTTGTTGCACATTGTGATTTAAAAAAAAAATGTATTTATATTATTCGTTACGCTTGAAACTCTCACATGAAGCGCCGATACTCACTTTGCTCTGAGAGCGAGTTGCCGATCGTTGGGGCAGACCCATCGCTTGCCTTTGCATCCCGGACTCCTTCCGTACATCGAATCCATCGCACATCGGTTCTCCCGTCAGCCCGACGTTTTGATTCTTATTTTATTTTTATTTTTTATCGAGCGAAACAATCGTCCGAGTGTTTCCAATCGGCAGAAATCGTTCACGACCAGAATCCGAGAAGTGTCAGTTCCACTCTTTCATCCATCTCCTGAAAGCGAATGACAATTCTCATTTACAACAGTTCCTTCCACATTGTAAAAGTAACATCGTCGATGCACGATCCCAACTCTACGGGTCGGTAAAATTTTTATAGTTTCCGGCTTTCATAGGTGTACGAATTGTACACCCAGCATTTTTATTTGTTTTCCGACCGCCCGGGAATGAATATTTATTTGGTTTGAATGAATATCTATTTCTTTTAAATAAATATTTATTTAAACCAAAAAAATATTTATTTAAACCAAATAAATATTCATTTAAACCAAATAAATATTTATTTGCTGGGCGTCAGTCAAATAAATTCTTTTTCTGGGTGTATATTAAACAATACTAGCGGTTATTTAGGCTCACGCGCTCGCATGGATTTTGTAGACTAACTTTGCTTTTATTTCCACTCCAATAAAAACTCTCTAAGCTTCAGCAAAAAGGGGGAAAGTGGTCAGCTTCACCGAAAGGGGGGCTCAGCTGGGTGGGGGGCAAAAATCCGAACTAACAAACAAATAAACAAACAAAAGCACAGTTTCCGAAATATATATCGGATATAATTCTAGCATCATTAGTCTAAAAAATGAACTAAAAATCGCTTTTCGTTTGGATTCATAATTTCAATTCGGACCTTTCAATCTTCTCGCCTCCCGTCCGTTCGTCAATGTCCGATACCGCATGTGTAACGGAAGCCGTCACCGCTTTTCCGTCATTCTGATTGGCCGTCGAGTTTGCGTTTCGATATATCGATTATCGAACTCGTGTCATGTGCCGCGCGTCCACGCGCCATCGTCCACTCCACGAGCCAACTGCCCTGTCGGACTTTGATTCTCTCGGCTTATCGACAATGCATCCTAATCAAATTTCCACAATATTGTCAGCCTTGAATTTTAATCCCGACCCCACTTCGAGGCGCGTCTTTTCCTCCCTCGGAGCTGAGCAATTTGCTTTTCTAAACTCACTCTCCGCGGTCGTCAAGAGGGCGTTTCGATATATCGATTATCGAACTTTGTTGCGTCGGACTTTTCTCCGCTTATGGACCCTTCTTCCTAATCAATTTTCCGCAATATTGTCATCCTTGAATTTTAATCCCAAACCCACTTCGACGCGTTTTTTCCTCCCTCTGAGCTGCGCAATTTGTTTTTCTAACCGCAGACTCCGCGGTCGTGAAGAGCCATTCATCTCTGACGCAAGGTCGCTGCTTTTCCGTTATTATGATTGGCCCTCGAGCGCGTTTCGATATATCGATTGTTGAAAGCGTGTCGTCCCGCGCTTATCAACAATGCTTCCTAATCGTGATCCTGAAGATATCTACATGACATGAAATTTTATATCTAGCATGTCTCTATCAATTGCATTACTGTGAAATAAAAATGGTTCACTTGTAGAAGTTTGATGCAAAAATTGAATGAAATTTAATCTCGCGAGGACTCAGGGTCATTCCTAATCAACTTTCCGCAATATCGTCACCCAAACCCACTTCGACGCGTCTTTTCCTCCCTCGTAGCCGCGCAATTTGTTTTTCTAACCTCACTCTCCGCGGTCGTGAAGAGGCATTCATCTCTGACGCTAGGTCGCCGTTTTTCCGTTACTCCGATTGGCCCACGAGTGCGTTTCGATATATCGATTATCAAAACCGTGTCGTCCCGCGCTTATCAACAATGCTTCCTAATCGCGATCCTAAAGATATCTACATGACATGAAATTTCATTTCTGGCAAGTCTCTATCAATTGCACTACTGTGAAATAAAAATGGTTCACTTGTAGAAGTTTGATGCAAAACACATCCGTTAAAAACTGAACGAAATTTAGTCTCGTGAGGACTCAGGGTAATTCCTGATAAAATTTCCGCAATATCGTCACCCTTGTATTTTAATCCCAAACCCACTTCGACGCGTCTCTTCCTCCCTCGTAGCCGCGCAATTTTATTTTCTAACCTCACTCTCCGCGGTCGTGAAGAGGCGCTCATCCCCCGCGGCCAGGTACCCGCTTTACCCTCCGAGTAATTTAATCGTATCCCAACTCGCGCCGTTCTCTTTTCGCCAATATATCGCAAGTTTCATCAGCAGCGTTGTAGTTGCTTAGTGGTTTAATACAAAAGGATGAGAGAGGAGAGAAGCGGAGAGGTAAGAAGGATGCGGCTGTGCGGTTCGAGCCCGAGGGAATACGAAACAAAAGTGCGCACAGCTATTGCTGGCCAACGAACGGGCGCGGGTGCCGTGCGGTGAAGTGCGGTGAATAGAGGGGGATGAGAGACAGGCGTGTGTATGACACATAGAAACGCCAACACAGTGAGAGACCCGTCGGACAAGAACGGTATTGCACGATGGGAGAGTTAGCATGTGCGCCCGGGTGACCCAATTTCGACATGGCGAGGGAAAAGCGGGAGAGCCGGCGAAAGCGGGCGCTTTCCCATCGACCCTGGCCCCATAACCGGGAGGCCAGGGCCACGGCTACCCACCCCCAAACCGTCAAGGTCAATGCTGGTGCGCGTGGTATCTTGCACGTTTTACCTCCTCGCCACCTTTCCACCCTCTCCGAGCGCAAACGTTTATCTCTTCGCTTTGATACTTAACATTTTTTTTTTTTTTTTTTTTCTTATTTTTAGTTTATTTTCCTCGTGGCAACAAACACCGCGGTTTGTCGACGAGAGCGAAATGAAACGCAGAGGTAAAACGTGGATTAAAATTGAAAATGCTCTTGTGAGACAATTCGAGGAGATAAAAAGCTGTGTTGGACAGCAAAATGCCTGTTTTCCTCCTCAGCTCCCTGACACACTGTTTCGTCATATATATATATTTTTAATGTATATATATATATATACATATGAAGAAAGATAAAATGAGCTTTATGGAGTTATTCCCTCGCGCCACGGGAGACGCTTCGCCGGCGACGCACGACGCTCACTGCTCCCGCTCGGGACAATCATACCAATTTTCGTTATAATTTTTTTGTCTCGATCCGTCGAGGAAACGAGACTTCGGAGGCGCTTCACGAATTTTTTCTCGGGGTTTTTATACGGCGTTTCACGGCCGAGCGATTAATATCAATGGGGGTGATTGGTGAAAAATGCTGGACGCGCGACGCTGACTGCTCTCGCAAATATCATACGAATTTTCGGGATAATTTTTTGTTTTCTTGATCCATCGAAGAAACAAGACTTCGAAGTCCCTTCACGAATTTTCTTGGAATTTTTCTGCGGCCTTTCACGACCGGTCGATTAATTTCAATGTGGGTGACTGGCGAAAAATGCAGGACGCGCGAGGCTCACTGCGCTCGCACAATCATACCAATTTTCGTGATGTTTCATTTTCTCGATCCATCGAAGAGACAAGACTTCGAAGTCCCTTCACGAATTTTCCCGGAATTTTTCTGCGGCTTTTCACGAACGGTCGATTAATTTCAATACAGTTGACCGGCGAATAAAATGCAGGACGCGCGACGTTTACTGCTCCCGCACAATCATACCAATTGCGGTAATAATTTTTTCTCTCGATCCATCGAAGAGACAACACTTCGAAGTCCCTTCACGAATTTTCCCGGAATTTTTCTACGGCTTTTCACGACCGGTCGGTAAATTTCAATGTTGGTGACTGGTGAAAAATGCAGGACACACGTCGACTCCCGCGTAAGCGAGGTGGCCGAAGTAATGAGCGAACCGAACTGCAAAGTGTAATTAACAGAAAAAAAAAAGAGCCACCCCAGCAGCGTTTTTCCATCGATTATAAATGTGGGTCGCAGCTCGAGCGGAGGGGGAAAAAAAAACTAGTTAAAAACATGTCATGTCCGAGCTGCTACAGTTAACGAGACAGCGAATGGTCGAACGGTGACGATTGTTTTTTTCCGCGCTCGGTCGGCTCTCGCTCTCGGCCGTTCGATAGTCTCGTTAATTAAGACGATCCCGCCTCGGAAATTGAGAGCCAGAAACCCCCCGCGGTTCTTTCGCTACGTAATAGCGAATTCTCTGGCTATTCCTACATAATCAGCCTTTAGCCCTGACCTCCCGATTTCCGAGAGCGCGTAAACACGCTTTTTTTTCCTTCAAGTTTCGTCGAGAAAAAGAGTACTTTTTTATTTTTAATATTTATTTCTTCTTCAATAATTCATTAAAACTTGGCGCAAACATCGTTCAAGACCGTACCCAACGATCCGTGTAATTTAAATGAAATTTGCCGTTCCTAAAGCCGAGCTATATACACTCGAAGAGGTTTGTATGATTCGTGTGTACAGTAGAATCTCCCGTAACGTCACAGTCGACCGTTCCAATTCGACCGGACGGAAGCGAAGACCGCTTCGCGAACGTCATTCGCCCTCCGCACAGCTCGCTTGTCACCCCATCGATTAACATATGTGCGACTCTCTACTCTATCGCCCACGGCGAACACGCATTTAAGCGGGTTGGAGCGCTTTACACTAGTCGAATCGATGCTACATTTTTTTTAAGTCGTTTATACACATCCTTAGACTGTAAAAAAAATGTGTACGCTGAAGAAACTTTTTTGTCCGCAAATGTCCACAATTATTCTGTTGTTAATTTTGCGAAACAAAAATTTCGCAAAATTAACAGACATGTTTGTAAACTGTGCGAGATTTTTTTTTTTTTTGTAAAATTAACATGGAAGGAATTTCGGTGGTTTGTGGAGAAGAAACTTTGGTATCCGTTTTACTGTGTGCGCATCTGTTGATTGAAGTGGATAGATAGGTAGCATTTGTTGTACATTTTAGGTGCATTACCAAGACAAAAAAAAACCGAATGTATACAAAAAAAATAAGACACTACGAGTAACGCAACGAGGATAAACCGCATAAAAATAAAATAAAAATAAGAAAATAAACCAAAATAGCAAAAGTAAGAAAATAACAATAAATGGATGGTTATAAATAATAACATGGATGATTTTTTGTATCGCAGCAGAACTTGCAGCTCAACTTAGAAAAACACTAATTGCAATGGAATTGCAATGGAGAATGAGCCGTTTATTATCAAAATCGAGCTAAAATGACGGATTATTCTTTGAAAAAAAAAAAAAACGGAACAAATATGTACATTTTCGAAAAGTAACAAACACCAGTTAATATTTTTGCAAATCCATTGCGATTAATGTTTTTCTAATTTAAGGACCTCTGCTGCGATACCGAAAAATCCCTGCTACAAATAACCATCAACTATAATCAATAGATGCGTAAAAGTTTCTATAAACGACTTTAAAAATGTAGCACTCATTTGACTAGCGCTTAGCGCTCCAATGCCTTTCCAGCGGTTTTAGGTTTAAGAATTGCCCAAATAACGAGAGCCTTTCAGAGGACACTACGAATCACCCTAAAAAAAATTATGATTTTAAGGAACGCAAAATTTCATTTACAGATCCTGCTTTACCATCGGAGCGTTTTCCCTCACCTTAAGCTAACTAAAATTGAAAAAAAAAAAAAAAAAAATGATAAAGGCTTCTCTACCCCGATCTTCGAATTCAGACGACAAACTGAGAGAAATAGCAAATTGGATCGTAAATTCGGTTGAGCGAAGATAATTGTTTAATTGCATCCGCAGCTGGATACTGTAGATTAGATCTGGAATATTATTGCCTGCGTGGGTCTTCGATTCCTGTGCCTTCCGCCCAGGCTTCCAGGACTATCGCCTTCTCACCCGTCGAGGTTGGCGACGAAAATAGAACGAGCAGAGGCAGAACAGCGGTACGGAGGATCATATTCGAGGGTGCATTAGGCTCTTCTGCCTTCTGCTTGCCTACCTCGCTGGGCTAGGCTTTTGCCGACCTAGGGCCTTTCGCGTTATTATCTCTCCCGGCACGGCAACCTCGCCTACACACACCAAATAAATACCGAAAAAAATAAATTAATTAAGGCTCGAGCCCCTTAATTTCTTTATTTATTTTTTCTTCCTATCTCAAAAATAAATCTGGAACAAACATACAATTTTTTTTTTTTTTTAAATCATTTCTATGCTGTTTCTTAACGACAACTCGAAGCAAAACAAAGCGTCCTCAACATTCTTCGAACATCCAAAACGTTACGTAAAAATTATTAGGAAAATATAGTTTCGAGCTTTTGTCTTATTTTTTTATTATTTTTTAAACAAATTTTTTTATTGCATTACGCTCTTCCGCCTTCCGCTCGCCCACCTCGCTGGGCTAGCCTTTTGCCGACCGAGGCCCTTTCGCGTGATTATCTCTCGTGGCATGGCGGCCTCGCCTACACATACGAAACAAATACAGAAAAAAATAAATAAATTAAGGCCAGAGCACCTTAATTTTTTTATATTTTCTTTTTACTATCTCAAAAATAAATCTGGAACAAACATATAATTTTTTTCTATTCACCCCTTCTATCCTCCCTCTTAAAAACAACACGAAGCAAGGCGAACCGAGCATGCTCCGAACATCTAAAACGTTGCTTAAAAATTATTGGGAAAATATAGTCTTGAGTTTTTTTTTTTTATTTTATTTTTTTATATTTACATATACATTAGAGAAATTAAGTACGCGCAATTTCACGCGATCCTAGTAGTAGTGGCGCGCGGGCGAGAACATTTTTATATCGGCATGCTCGATACTCTCTCTCGTATCTCTTATGGCTCGTATTTATAGCCGGGGCGTCGTCGTGTCAATCCGAGGCTCGCACACACACTGCATCGTCCGGCTTTTATAATGATTTTTTTTTTTTTTTTTTTACCGACCTCCCTATTACGGGTATGACATACTTTACGCGGAATAACATAGCAGCTATAGCATTACAGCAGACACACTTTCGAAGGGGGGCAACGCACAGCAGTCGATATCTAATCTGCCAGGTCCGCAACGAAGGCCACTGAACGTTTTCCTACGCTGTCGTGTGTTCGCACGCATCGGAACGGCGTAAAAAAAATCTTTTTTTTAGAACGTAAAAAAACCATTTTTTTTAGAACGTAAAAAAACCATTTTCTTTTTCTGTCCATGCAATATCGGATTTATTGGATTAACGTGGAGGCGGCAATAAATATCGCCTCCGCTGATATAGAAGTTGAGATAAAAAGTCAATTGAATATCAATTCCAGCTTTAATACTGAAGGAATCCGAATTTTTCATTTTTTTTTTTTACTTTAGTGTGTGATTTTTTTTTTTTTTGGAGGTGGATAATTTCAATAATTATATCTAGGTGAAGCAAAAATGATGTTATTATAACATAGAGTTATTGGTGCGTTAATTGCAAATTCGCCCGGTGAAATTCCAGCGCAGCGAGCTGTTAATTGCGTTGAAGTTTCGCGAGGCGAATCTATTATTTCATGGAGTTTGACCGACAGAACGAACTAAACCCGACGCTTCGACGGTATTAAATCATAAACGGCTTTGCTATTGCGGCTTTGCGCTCAACCATAAGCCGAAGCAATGCTGCGGCTATTAATTCACCGCAGTGATCGAAGGCAGAGAAAAGGAGAGCTACAATCTCGCAATTACGAAGCTGCGACTGCCGTTCGACGGTAAACTTTGCGCGTCGAACACGCGTTCGGTTCGTTTATTGCTCAAATTGTCGCAACGGCCGAGTCTCGAGTCTCTCGCACGAGGAACGTGAATAGTCATTTCTATTTTTTTTTTTTTTTTAATTTATTTTTCATCGCAAGATTTCATCAATTTTTCATTATTATTTTAACAGTCGCATCGAGCCAGCGAACAATTTCCCTTCCGCCGACAAAACCCATTTTATTTCGATTCCGCACGCTTCGGAAATATTATCTCTATCCTCCAATAATTATGGGAATCGAATGAGACGTCTCTCGCAAGAAGAAACCTTACATCTCGATCCATCTATCGTTACGAAACGACAATAAAAAAAAAAAAAAAAAAATACAAAAAAGTCAATGTAAATTGTACTCACAATCCCGCCGTCTGAGCGTCGTTGACTCTTATCACTTTTCCGCCAACTGTTGCCTGCCGTTGCCGCTCGAACAGCTCCGGCTGCAACGGAGCAATCTCGCTGCTCTCATACTCACAGCTTGCCTGTCTATCGATGAAAAAAAAAAATTACTCGACGAATTCTTCGCATATTCTATTTTATAAAGAAACAAAAATTTACCCCAGACGATGAATAATTTAATTTATATACAGACTATAATTTTTTTTTTTTTTTTTTTTCTATTTTTTTTTTAAATATGTTTAATAATTAATAATGCTGGCGATTGTTGAACATCGAAACGTGCGCGAGGAAAAAATAAACTTCACTGCGGGTCATTATGGATATGCACGCTACCAAGCTGTTGCTACCGGTGTGCCTAGTAGCTACGACGATGCTATCTAGACTACTGGCCGCCCGATCGACAGGTGGCTGTTGCTACTTCGCGGTCTGCGACTCTTTTGCCCACGAAGCGAAAGCGCACACGTAGCCAGCTTCGGCGGCGAGAGCTTCCGACGGCGACGAGAGGAGCCGACGCAGGTCTGCAGGAAACGGAAAAAGGAGGATGGGGAGGCTTGCGGGTCTGCGGACGTTCTGACGTTTTCAGGGACGTAACAAGTCTCGTGAACTATCTGTGTAAGGTGCTTTACACACTTTCTTTACGGTCGGATCAAAGCGTCGCAAGTTCTGCGGACAAAAAGGTTTTTCCTTCTTTTTTTTTTTTTTTATTTATTTTTCTTCGATAATGTTCCGGCAGAGGGAACTCCTCTTGACAATTTATTTTATGAGCATTCTTTTTTCTTCTCGCTGCGAGAGACGACTGGCAAAATTATTGTTTCGCTGATCTTTAAATAAAAAGCATTGAGGATTGTGGTTGGGGTTAATTTTTTTAATGGGAGATCGTGTGGGAAAAAATTAATTTTAATAACGTGTAATGTCATTTCGTTTCGATGGGAAATCGTGATGAGCAAAAATCATTGGAGATGACAAATTTTGTAATTTTATTGCGATGGGAAATTATGGGAAAAAAATTGATGGAGATAAAAAAAGTTGTCATATTATTACGATGGGAAGTTGTGGAAGAAAAATCGATGGAAATAAAAAATGTTGTCATTTTGTTTCAATGGGAAATCGTGGGAAAAAAAGTCAATGGCAATAACAAATTACGTAATTTTGTTTCGATGGGAAAAAATGTCGTCATTTTATTTCAATGAGAAATCGTGGGAAAAAATCGATGGAAATGAAAAATTCCGTAATTTTATTTCGACGGGAAATCGTAAGAGAAAATCAATGGAAAATAACACATATTTTATTTCGCTTCAATTTTAAATTCATTGGGAAATACACTTTGGGCTCAACAAGTTTTCCGAGCCAGGTTCGATGTGAAACAATCGGCAACAAAAAAATGTATATGGAAAAAGGATTGACTTATTTTTCAATACAATCTTCAATGGGAAACTAACGGCACTTGGAATCATTGGGAACGAGAAATGTCTCTCATTGATTTCCAATATAAAACCCTGTGACGATAAAGTACCCGATGCTCGAGACTGAAACAGCTTACTGTGTCACCAGACCGTGAAACTCCAGCACGGTCAATGCAATTTCAAGAGTAACTTGATCGATTCCCTTGTTCTTTCGAGACGTTCCGCCTATCCTCCCGATTTCCAATTCAATTACACCCGAGACTCCTCTCACGCGCCATCTGCGCTTCCCTCTGTCCTTTGAAACAGTGCTTGAAATTATCTTCGATATCGAGTACCGTACGACGAGAGCGTTATCGATTCGCTACGAGAGCTCTTGAACTTGCGTTGTCGCAACACTGTTGCCAAACAAACAGATAAACAGATAAACAGATAGATAAATAAATAAATAAATAAACAAATAATCACCTCGAAACAAATAAATAAATAATCACCTCGATATAATTATTTCCCAAGAATGCTTAAAAAAAAATTACATTTTTTCAAAGCTATCGAATACGATTTAAACAAATAATGATTTGTAATAACAAAACATTATTATTTTAAAAGAAAATTTGATTATTCTGCAGGTCTCGCTTTTCTTTAAGGCTTTATATTCAATTACACGCGGGAATCCTCTCACGCACCATCTGCGCTTCCCTCTGTCCTTCGAAACAAAGCGCTTGAAATTATCTTCGATATCGAGTGCCGTAGGAGTAAGAGCATTATCGATTCCCGCCGGGCGCTCTTGAACTTGCGTTGTCGCAACACCGTTGCCAAACAAACAGATAAACAGATACATAAATACATGAATAAATAATCATCTCGATATAGACAGTGCCCGAGAATGCTTTTAAAAAATTCAAAAATTGTTTTAAGCTATCGATATAAAAATTTAAAAAAAGTAATAAGGAAAAACATTAGGATAAGGACTAGAGCGTTATCGATTCGCGCCGGGCGCTCTTGAACTTGCGTCTCCGCAACACTGTTGCCAAACAAACAGATAAACAGGTAAACAGATAAATAAATAAATAATCATCTCGATATAGTCAGTTCTCAAGAAAGCTAAAAAAAATTCAAAAATAATTTTAAGCTATCGACATGATAATTTAACAAAAATAATAACAATAATAACGAGAAACATTATTTATTTTAAAGGAAATTTGACTATTCTGCAGATCTGTCGTTTCTTTAAGGCTCTAAAAATTTGTGGCGATTTTCTCGTCTCAAATGACCCAGAAAAAATGCCCCCTTACTTCGGCACTGGCGCTCATCGATTTACAGATTTTCGTATACAATCTCGCTTCGGTAAAGATTGTTCGATTTGTTCTCGGCATCTCCGATATCGAGTGCAGTAGGACTAGAGCGTTATCGATTCGCGCCGGGCGCTCTTGAACTTGGGTCGTCGCAACACTGTTGCCAAACAAACAGATAAACAGATAGACAGATAGACAGATAAACAGATAAACAGATAAACAGATAAACAGATAAACAGATAAACAGATAAACAGATAAACAGATAAACAGATAAACAGATAAACAGATCAACAGATAAACAGATCAACAGATAAACAGATCAACAGATAAACAGATGTACAGATGAACAGATAAACAGATAAACAGATAAACAGATCAACAGATAAACAGATCAACAGATAAACAGATCAACAGATAAACAGATCAACAGATCAACAGATAAACAGATCAACAGATAAACAGATGTACAGATGAACAGATAAACATATAAATAAATAAATAAATAATCATCTCGATATAGTCAGTTCCCAAGAATACTTTTAAAAAATCAGAAATTCTTTTAAGCTATCGATATGATAATAAAAAAAATTAATTCTTTTAAGCTATCGATATGATAATAAAAAAAATTAATTCTTTTAAGCTATCGATATGATAATAAAAAAAATTAATTCTTTTAAGCTATCGATATGATAATAAAAAAAAATTTGACTATTCTGCAGATCTAGCGTTTCTTTAAGACTCTACAGCGAGACGATTCCTGACGGTTTTCTCGTCTCAAATGAGCCAGAAAAAATGCCCTCTTATTCCGACAATAGCGCTCGTCTATTTATAGATTTTCATATCCAATCGCGCAACGGCGAAGATGTTCGATTTGTTTTCGCATTGTTCTCTGATTTCTGTGTGCGAAAGCCTCTTTGGGAAAATCATATGTTCCATGCCATATGGCACGAGACTTGCATTGACGCCGAGGTCAGCGAAACGCTACGGCCACCGTGTTTACTGTCTATACTGTTAACGTGGCCCGGGGTGAAGGGCATCGAACACCTCCATTCTCGCGGGAATGGGCTCGGCTATTGTTTCCGTCTCGGTCGAACCGTTGACACGACAAAGCGGAGTGAAAAAAAATAATAATAATTTCATGCTCCAAGGCCACCGAAGCGAATTCAATTATTATGTGTTTAGGCTCTGTGGCGTCGGCAGTGGCTTCACGAACAGCTGTTGGGCCTTTCATGCTCCCGGATTGTTCGGCTATTGATGTTTCGGAGCGTACTAGGACCTTGATTATTATCGCATGTACGATCGGAAATTGCGACACGTAGTCAGTTTGTTGCACTAAATGGAAATGAAAGTGATGTGCAAGTGCGAAAGTTAAATTTATGTTACCTTGCAACATTACGTAATAGCTGAGGTTACTTTTGAAGTTTCAGGAAAGTATGTGTTCTACTTAAATGTGTAAACTATTTAAAAATTTAATTATTGTTTCTGACGGGTTTGTGCATGTACAGTTTGTCAGGTCGGGCAATTTAATTTTGCGTTGCATCCGAGTGTCCAAATGTCATCAAGTAACCGCGGCCCGTTATTCGGATGGAGTTTTATCGGCTGTTTCAGCCACTTGGCTACATCCGGTGGAAGACTCAGATTTTTAAACAGGAAGTGACCTTGCGGACTTTTTTAAAAAATATCTTCCTCCGCGACATCATTTTCGGTGGAAATCTGAAATTTTCAAACCGGAAGTGACGTCACGGGAAGTAAACAATTTTACTCCGTGACGTCGCTTCCGGTTTGAAAAATCTCAATTTTTCACCGGAAAAGCGTAATATTTTTCATTCTTTGAGACGTCACTTCCGCATTTGATAATTTCAGATTTACACCGGAAGTAACGTCACAATAAAAACTTGAAACTTTTCTCGGGAATTAATCTCAAGTGCAGTCGGTGAGAAAAAAAAGTGTGAATTAAAGAATACAGGCAAAGTTGATAGAAGCACGCGTGCGATGCTCCTCAAACATAATTTACTTCGAACAAAAGCAAATTGCGTTTCCGTAGGTTACTATGAGGTGCCAGTGGCGAGACAAAGCGTGCGTGCAAGAGAGACGGAGATACGATTTTTTATGCATGTCCGGGGACCGAGCGCTCCCTTAGGTGTGCGGCTACTGGTACTTTTACCTTCCAGGAAGCATGAAAATCTAATTTCGTTTCGTCCGATCAATTAATAGTGGCGAGGAAAATAGAGAAACAGATTTGTTACGGGCCGAGTCTCGATAATTCGAGTGAGTGACGGAGGCTGCCATTAAGGTGATGTGAAAACCCGCCGCCGATAACAAAAACTGTACTGCATGCCGTTTTTACACCGTAGTCCGCCGACGAAAAAGCAAATTGTTTTTCCCTGGAAAATCGGCAGACTCAGGAAATAGTTATTTGTACGGCAAGGGCGTAGAAAGGCGAGTGCGGCATTCACACGAGTCAGCACTCCCTTTTCTACGCCCATGCCATTCGCATAATTCTTCTTAACGTATTCACGAAAGTCACGCTTACCGTTCCCGTGAAGTGTGCGTTGAAACGCACTTTTCCGCTCTAGTGCGGGAAAAAAGACCATATTGCGTTTGTACGCATGCGCAGTATTTTTCCCGCGCGCGATGCGGAAAAGTGCCTTTCTGCGCACACTTCACTGAAAGGGAAAGCGGGATTTTTACGTGCATGTGTTAGGAAAAGACAATTTTCGCTTTGCCTGGGGGTCTGCGGTCTCAAAATGGCATTCATTACAGTTTTTGTTACCAGCTGAGCACAGGGTAAGTGGGCGGGAGCGCCTTACACATCGACTGTCATATCAACAATTTTGCATTTGGCTAAAATCGAAGTATCATCGGATGCGGTATTCGATTCCGTAGCAGCTAATACTTTGCTCTTTCGCGAAATGTCTGCGATATCCAAATGCCGTCCGTTACACTTGTTGTTACCGACCGAGACTGCTTCATCCCGCCTTAATATTTCGGACAAAAGCAAATTACGTTTTCGTAGACATCAGGTCTGTTCGCTTTCAGAGTAAGCTGGAGCAGAGCGCTCTATTTTACGTTGAAAGTATATCTGTATTTATTGGATATAAAGATATATCTTCCACGTATAATCGAGCGCTATGCTCCGCTTACTCTGAAAACGAACGAACCTAGTGCATAAATGCATGAAAACCTAATTGCATTTTGTCCGAAATATTAATAGGAGAAAACGGGGAAACAGATTTGTTACCGACCGAGTCAGAGACGAAAACCCGCCGACGAGGCAGGCGCGCGCCGCTCGACAGTCGGCGCCCGAACTTCGCCCGTTCAGGTCGTTCAGGTTGACAGACGCCATAACCAAACTTTCTCCTCAAACGCCTCAGCTCCAAAACGTTTTGTAATTTATCTATTAATAACACAAAAACATGGATTTCATCTACCGCGCACCGTTCGCCGTACTCGAAGTGCCCAATCTTAAGCTCAAAAAGCCAACATGGTTCGTCAAACCGAGCGCGATGGTTGTTTTCTCCGTTGTTTTGCTCTCCTACTTCATGGTCACCGGAGGTTAATAAAGCCACGTCTACTATTCATATCTTCGCCTTCCCGGCTTTGAAATTACGATCATAAAAAAAAATAAAAAACAATATATTTTTCTCTCCCCGCAGGAATCATCTACGATGTTATCGTCGAACCGCCGGGCGTTGGATCGACGACCGACGAACACGGCCACACGAGACCGGTGAGCCGAGATCGACCCTCAAAGTCTCCACTTTTCGATCGCGAAACCAAGTGACCTTGAGAGATTGAACCAGAGATTGAATCGTGAGGCAAAGATTTGGTAATTTTTTTTTATTTAATTTTTTTTTTTTTTCGTTAAGGTGGCATTTATGCCGTATCGTGTAAACGGCCAGTACATAATGGAAGGCCTCGCCTCGAGCTTCCTCTTCACCCTCGGCGGACTTGGCTTCATCATTCTCGATCAAACCCACAGTCCGTCTACGCCTAAACTCAACAGGGTTCTACTGATATCGGTCGGATTCATCAGCATCATCGTTTCGTTCATCACTTGCTGGATCTTCATGCGCATGAAGCTCCCGTGAGTTTTTCATAACTGTTTTTTTTTTTGCAAAAATCTGATGCAGAACGGTTGATTGTTAAACTCGGAAGGATTTTGTCGCCGACGGATTTCATTGAATTTGTCTTAACGAATTTGTTTTTTTTTTTTTCAGGGGTTACTTCTAGTGGTAATGGAGAGCCAATGTAAGATTGGCTCCAGCTGTGAACCGGTGGGCCTGGAACACAGGCAAGGTAAAGCTTCCTCCTGCTTTTTTGTTTTTCAATTTTTTTTTTTTATTTTTAGAAATTTCCTGATTCCAAAAGGTTCCTCGTTGGTTCTCGGATTTTGTCATCAAGAATTTCATTGACTTTATCGTAATAAATTTGTGTTTTTTGTTTTCAGGTGTTACTTGTAGTGGTAATGAAGAGCCAGAGTAAGATTGGCTCCAGCTGTGAACCGGTGGGCCTGACTCACAGGCAAGGTGAAGCTTCCTTCTTCTTTTTTTTTTTTACTCAGAAAAACTCAGATACAATTAATAAATAAAAACGTCTTATAAATAAACGAGTCGACTACGAACCTGTAAATCCGTTCTTCCTGCCTTCTCAAGCAGTTATCTTTTATTCAAATCGGATCATTCTTTAACGGTGATTATCACAATAGTGTTATATTAGACAGACTGTCGTTCTCCGAATTTTTTAGTTCACGCATTTATTAATTCGGACTAGAATTCGACTTGTAAATTATAAACGTAGCTCCAGTTAAAAAGTACGGGGTACGTGGCTTTTGTTTTTTGCAGTCGAATTATACTACATCGTAGTGTATATAATGAGTAGTTAAGAATTAATGCTTATCCCTGTTTACCCACGATCGCTGGCTTATCGCTCATTTTGGCAAGAGTCTTCGAGTTTCCATTTAAAAAGAATAAAAAATTAAAAAAAAAAAATACTCAAACTCAAAGGCAATGTTAGAGATTCATAAAAAAAAGTCTGCAAAAACGTTGATTTTTTGGACCCCACGTTGTAAATGCTCTGGAGTTGCGCGTTTGGCAGTTTTTTTGTCATACAATTTTTTTTTTCTTTTTGTCAAATCGAATACTAACGTTATTTGAATACTACTTACGCTACCTGTAGGCGTTAAATTTGTTTTCTCTAATTCGTGAAACTCGAGTGTCGTCCATTCGAACGAATAACACGAACAATAAATAATATAAAATATGAGATAGACAAACATTGGATAATTCATCAAAATTTTAGGCCGTACGCGTTGCGACGGGGAAAAAAATGATTTCCTTTTCCCCGTTGGAACGATTTTTTCTTCAACGGTCTTAGGCCTCAACGTAATATTATTGATGAGTTTTTTTTCAGTCTTCCGTTGACTAACATCCCCCCCCCCTTTTCGTAATTTTCTAAGCGCGTCCATTTGAAATTTCCTACGGTAGTTTTTGTTTTCTTTTTTTCCTTTGCAGTCGGAGTATTTTAGTCGCGTCCGCTTCATAAACGTATGCGGAAAGTCCTGAAAGAAGAGAGAGAAAAATAATTATCAACGTAGCGATGGACCGGAGATTCGGAGTGGTGAGTTTTTTTAGCGATATTTTTTGTTGTTTTGTAATTTTGGTTTCGTTTACTTTGAGAAATCGCTGCTCTTCTCGATAATGTGCTCGAACTCGGCGAAGCTCAGAGCACCGTCGTCGTCGAGATCCGCCTCGTCCAGCAAAAATTGCAACAACCTTTGCATATCCGTCTCGTTGAGACGCTGAGGGGCCGTCAGCCTGTCGACGACTTGGCGCAGATCGCCGACACCCAACATATCGTCGCCATCGAAGTCTGTGGGAGAATTAATTTTTTTTTTTAATTGCTGCAACCGATTTCAAACGAATGTTTGAACGTTACTCTCCATTTTTTTTTTGTCGCAAGCGATTTCAAACAAACGTTCGAACGTTAAAATATAACGTGGGAAGTTATATTTTCACTCAGAATTTTTTTTTCGTTGTCGCAAGCGATTTCAAACAAACGTTCGAACGTTAAAATATAACGTGGGACTTTATATTTTCACTCAGCATTTTTTTTTTGTTGTCAAGCGATTTCAAACGAATGTTTGAACGTTAGAATATAACGTGGGGCATTACATTTTTTACTCAGCATAAAAAAAAAGTCCGCTAAATCGTACCAAAGATACGAAAAGCGTGCTCGGCCTTCACGGCTTTAGGCGCAGCGTCGCTGAAGACCGACATCATGTCCAAAAAATCCTCGAAAGTGCAATCGCCGTCCTGGCTCGAGCTGAATACCTTGCAGATACGATCGCCGAAAGGGTTCACCCTCAATTCCGGATGCTGCAACACCTTCGTCATCGGCAATTTGGCGTTTCTGTTGTGACCGACTTTCTCCGGTGCGAGAGCCTTGAACTTTTGGTGGGCGCTGAAAAGTATTGATTAAAACAATTATTATTATTAATATCATTAATATTCTTATTAATATTAGTAATATCATTATTCTCTCCAATACTTATCCGTCGAAATGACAAATACTCACTAGAGTACCTCCTTTTTCGTAAAATATGTTAAATCCTGAAACAAAAAAAATGAAATTCAAAATACCCGCGCTTTTTTATCCTCGGCCTTTTGTCTCCACGGTGCGTGGTCCCGAGCACGCTGTTTCCATTGTAACGTCAAAACAATCGATATTTAAAAATTCGTCAAAAAATATATATTTCATCGATTCACAGAAAATAAATAACAATTTTCTTCGATTCATTTATAAATGTCGCTCTCAACCGAGGCACAGTTGAAAAAACAATGTTACTGTTTCGACTTTTTCGAACAATGCGAGACACGTTTGAGGAACAGTGAATCATCCCGTCAATCTGTTTTTAACGTCCAATTAAGAAAAAAGTATACCTTTAAGTTCCAGACAAAAAAAAAAAAAAATTGCAGATAAACGTACTTGATAGTCTTGGAGTTCTTCCTCGGTGAATTGACTCTTGCCTGCACCCATTTTACGGAATAGACTCTCGACAGCGAGTCAGGACTGCCGTCGGTGACCCTTTCGGTCGTTCCCCTCTGTCGATGTGGAGCCAAAAAATTATTTCGTCCTACAACGCTACCGAAAAAATTATCCGACCAACCCGAGTCACGATTTTTCTTCTATTCTTGAAACTTCAATTATTTTGCTTCACTGTCTATACAAGCGGTGCAACAATACCACGCGTCTGGCAAACGTCAAATCCCCTCCCCAACAGCTCGATTCTCATCCCCACCGATCGCCAAAATATTTACGTATACAGTAGTTGTTATAATTATCATTATTATAAAGGCGATTTCTCATGAAAACTCGGGAAGACTGCGCGAGAGTTCTCTTTCCCTCGTCGATAGTCGACCTGCCCGCGTTCGATTAATCGAACGTCGTTTTCGACATATTGATCTTTGTTCGATTATTTATTTTCTCACGATAGAAACTTTTTTCAGATACTTTATTTATCGCATTTTTTTTTAAGCATTTAAACTGATTTCCTTGATTTATTTGCACAATTTTCAATTTTTTATAACACAATTTTCAAATACCTTTTCGATGCCCCATTTCGTCCCAACGATACCCCGTTAAAACCCCGTTTAGCCCCACCGTCCCATTTTGCCCCGCTCTCCCCTGCTTATCACTTCGAAACGTACAGTGGTAAACAATGAGCCACAACGCGCCATCCATCCTTGACCATTTAAAAAATTTCACCTTGACTCACTGAACTCGAAACTTTTGTTTGTCACAAACAACTCGTCAACAGCGAGACGATACCAGCATCGAGCGCATTTGAATTACAAATTAAACATTTCAATTAATAGTTTGGTGTTTCAATTTCAGCTGGAACCGCTGAAACGGGTAGTTTCGGCCGTCGCGCAGCGCTTCGGAGCCGCCTTCGTTATCCCGGTTATTTATAGTCTTCGGGGTGTCCATCGGCGAAGTTACGCTATTATTGTACAGTCTCGCGCTCAGCTTCCTGCCGAGCTTACGCTCGGTAGAATCTCTACTGAAACGTGACAAAGACGACACCAAACAATCACCAGGACACCAACAGTCCAACATTCAGAAATACAAGACTTAATTTTTGGTAATTTCGTCCCAACCCAAGAAGCTTCGTTTTCCATCCGGTCTTGCGTGCATATTCGTCGCCACAATTGTTATTATTATTATTATTATTTTAGTACATTTATGACCGAAAAAGATCAATCGACTTCGAAGTGATCGAACCGAGGAAACAAGAAAAAAAAAAAATGGAATCCGAACTGAGGTCGCTGAACGAGAAGCTGACCTTAGCCAAGGCGGTGCAGAGCTGCTACGACGATTACGCGGCATTGAAGAGCGACTCGGAAAGATTTTACTACACGCTTCGGCTGATGGAGATCCACGACATAAAGCCGGAGTTCCGTCTCGAAGGGAAGAACTCGCTGGACTCGGAGCGTCACAGAAGAGCCGGAAACGACCTCTTCCTATCGAGCCTCTTGTGCAGCTCGATGGACACGATTTTGGAGCGTTACACGAAGAGCGTGGCTTACGCCGCTCCGAATTCCCGTGAGTTGTCCCTGGCTTACGGCAATCGTTCGGCGGTTCTATTCAAAGCGAGACTCTACGACCACTGCATCCTGGACGTCGACAGAGCTCTTCGTCTCGATTGTCCGGAGAACGTCAGGATAAAGCTCATGACGCGCCGCCTCAGCTGCCGAATGGCGCGCGGCGAACTGTCGGCGAAAGAGATCGACGAATCGATCGAGGACATTCGGCGTTCGATCGATAAAACGAGCGCCGACAGTAAGAACCGGAAGAGGCACGAGGCGGAGCTCGGAGACCTCAGGGGACCGAGAAAAATGCCACCTCAGAGAGAGCTCTTCGACGAGGAGAAGTACAGACCGGCCAGGCCCGTGGACAATCCTGAAATTCCGGGAGCCTCGTCGGCGCTGAGAGTCTCTTACGACGATCGATTCGGGAGACACGTTACCGCGACCAGGAAGATCATGCCCGGCGAAGTGCTCACCGTCCAGAGAGGCTACGCGACGATTCTCGCGCCGGAACATTTTTACACCCACTGCTCGAATTGTCTGAGGCAAACGTGGTCGTCCGTGCCTTGCGATCGTTGCGTTCACGCTGTTTACTGCGACGAGGCTTGCCGGGAAGAGGCGTGGAGAAATCATCACGATGTCGAGTGCGGTGTGATCGGAGCTCTGCTCGAGCTGGAACTCAACATTCTTGGTTTGATGAGCCTTAGGCTCGCTGTGAGAGCCGTGAAACAAGCCGGAGGTTTCGAGGCGCTGAAGAGGAAAATTGAGTCCGTTGTCTGGCCAGGTAATTATTGAAAATTGTCAAAGTTCCTCTTAACTTTTGATTTACAGTGATTTGGCCGCAGATCCGAGAACGAAAGGATTCACCGGTTCGCCACCGGTCTTGAACGAAAACGATTATCTGAGTGTCTTCACGTTGGCGAAGAACACCGATAAGCGGTCCAGTCCGGATCTCTTCGGCAGGTCTTTCAGCGCTGTTTTTATTGTATACTGCGTTGCGACGATTACCGACTTTCTGGGCGAAAAGCTCCAGCCGAACTTGAGGGCTGTTCGGGATAATTGCTGGTCGGTTTTCCTCGGTGGACTCGTCACCAGACACCAGCAGATCGTTCCCAGCAATGTGCACGCTGTAAGTCGGCACACTTTGTGAGTTCTTGTTACAATCATTGCACGAACTATCGTGTTTACTTAGCGTAGTCTTTCCCTAGGAAATTTCCATCATTTTGCTTGCAACTCCCTCGATCAAGCCGAATCGTTCGATTTGTAACTGCTCATAAAGAAAATGTTGCGATCAGGTGGCCGAGATGATAGGAATCGGAGATCGGGAGCGAGGAGCCTCGATGATACCCTTTCTGAGTCTCTTCAACCACAGCTGCAACGGCATGGTTACCAGAATTCACTATGGAACGAACGTTGTAGTCTATGCCATTCAAACGATCGAGCCTGGCGAACAAGTGAGTAATAGTTATTTGTATTGCTAGGGCGTGGAAAGGGAGTTCTTGACGTGTGTGAAAATGCCTTTTTTTTTTTTAATAACCTGCCACGTATTTCGACATATTTTTTCCCGCTAAACACCAATCTGCTCTTCTTTTTGGGACTAAAGTACAGTGAGACATTGAAAGTCTCGATTTTATGCACGAATAACCGTATTTTTGGGATTTAAATGGAAAATATTGGGTTGGGTGTAAAATAATTGTTATATTCGTGATCAGAGGGAAAAATACGTGGAATATAGCCTTGAAACAAAAAACATCTCTTGAACAACGATTTTTCAATTTTTGAGCAATTTTTGGAAAAACGTCAATTTTCGTGATTTTCAAAGGTCGATATCTCGGCTCCCAATAGAGCTAGGTAAATTCCGAGGTGCCCATCGTGTTATACGGAAAAAAATACACAAGATTGGGTCCTGCCCGAAGTTTTGGAGGGGTTTTATCTTGCCGTTTGAGGATGTTGATAAACGCAAAAAATGGACTCGAAAGGGGTAGCCTTGGAATTTTTTGACGAAATGTTTTTTTCTTTTTTGTTTTTGAGTGAAATAAATAAATTACTATAATCGACGAGGCTCAACCGGTAGTGGTTTGACTGCAGATTTACGACAACTACGGACCTCACTACGCAGTCGCGGATCTCCGTTCGAGACGGCAGGACTTGCGACAATTTTACTTCAAATGTGAGTGTCGACCTTGCGTGGAAGATTGGCCGACCTTGGATGGCATTCCATCCTGGACGGTGAGTCAATTTGATTCTGGTAACTTTTCTATAAATTTTTTTGTTTTTTCTACTGCAACAGTATAATCAATTGTCATCGATTTTCTCTGCAGATGCAGGATTTGGATAAGCAGAGCGTAGCGAGGGTGCGTAAAGTCATGAAGAACTTCAGCAAATACGTGGATTTCGCAACCGTTGGCGACATAGATGACAAACTGTACATAATCAAAGATTTGGAGCTCATGATAAAGACGCTTTTCGAATCCGTCGAGCTGCCGTGTCGGGAGATCAACGAAGTCGTCGAGACTCTCAAGAGGGTGTACGCGCTGTTGAGCACGCGTTATCAGTCCTTGTGCAGCGATAAGGAGAAACACTCTGTATAACTCGAGCGTCGATTACCGCGCAATTTTTTTTACCGTCGCACGTGCATTCGAGCTCGCAACCGGCGATGCAATCGATGAGCTGCGAATCGTAAAGTTACGAAGAACTTCAGCAGATACGTGGATATCGCAACAATTGGCGACATGGAGGACAAACCATACATCAGAGCTGGGCAAATACCCAAGTGAATTACGTATTAAGCAAGTACTTCAAGTACCGAGCACTGGGTAGTTCTTGAGTACTGATGTATTGAGTAGTGGCAGAACTCAATAGGTCAAGTCCTGAGTACTGGTCGCTGACTCAGTTCTTGATACTTTGACAGTAATTCAAGTACTCAGTGTATTTGCCCAGCTCTGCTGTAGATGTACAATCTTTAATGATGATTAAAGATTTGGGTTATCAGTCCTTGTGCAGCGAGCAGGATAAATAACTCGAGCGTCGATTGCCCCGTAACTTTTTTACGGTTTCGAGTGCATCCGAGCTCGAGAACAACGTATGCAATCTATTTATACCAATGAAATGTTTCACAATTCATTATACTTTTTCACAAATTACTTTATTTCAGTGTCGTTAAATAGCTTACAAAGGTAAAACGTTTGGTCCATTATTATTGTACTGATTAGTGTAAAAAAAATGTTTTTCCTTTGGCACGTCGTAGCACCGTCCGCGACGAAAAGTCTCATTCGCCAAACGAGAAAAACAGTTTTATCGAGCGAATAAAATCACAGGGACGTGTATTCGATGCTTTGTACGTAGAAAAAGTGTTTCCTCTGATTTTACTCGATCGATATTGCAGATGCCCATTTCTTAAATATTCTCACGTAATTGTGTTTCATTTTGTCCCGATTCTTCTCTAAGTACAATTTTAAGATGGTCACGTTAATCGCAGAGCGATAAGGGGCAGGGCCATCATAAATGCGATAGCTCGATAAGTCGAGGAATCCGAGCGCCCGTCGGTATTGCCGGCATTCGCTGTACTGCCGAGATCCGGCGCGATACCCGGCTCCGAGATCACGGTCTCGTGTTCGCCGGTTTTAACGAGATATCCGATACGCCATTCCACACCAGGGTGCACCGGGCTCTTGGTCTTCAAGTAGTCCACCAATATGTCATCCGTCGTTATTCCTGCGGACAATCGAACGACTCATGTTTTGCAGCTCTGACACGCGCCAATTGAAAACAGGAACACCTCACCGAAAAAACCTAATAGAGATGCAGTAGTGACTACTGGAGGTTCAGCAGTTCTACTGGCATTGCAGTGGTTACTAGACACGAAGTTACTACTTCTCAGTAGTCACTCCTCAACAGTCTGTAGTTATTACTGAGGATGTAGTGGTTTTTGCATAAGTAATTACTGCTTATATATTAGAACTACTGAAAACTACAAGCAATTCCCAGTAGTTAACTACTGGACATTTATAGTGGTTTCGAGTATTCAACTACTGGATAATTATAATAGGAGTTTAGGGTAGTCAACTACTCAGTGGTAGTTAACTATTAATACCCGATAATGTTCATCAGTTAACTACTCATAATACCCAATAATGTTCATCAGTTAACTACTCATAATACCCAATAATGTTCAGTAGTTAACTACTCCAGATTTTCAGTTTTCGGTACCCCGCCAATGTAGCACTTTACCAATACCGGTAGTATTTTTCAGTAGTTCTTTTCGGTGAGCAATAACTAATGCAGAGCGGTACAAAAGACCCTCGGACATATACTAACCGACGGTGGTGTAATTTAAATCCATCAGCATCGAAAATCCGTCGCCACCTGCTCGCATGTAGTCCGACGTTAGGATGGTGTATTTCGCTTTATTATCGAGTTTCTTGTAACTCGGCACCCTGCAATCGGCGCAACGAACCTCGACGGAATGGACTCTCGAACCGAACGGTTGGGACAAGTCGTAAATTATCTGAAAGTCGTAATATATATATGTATATACGTATAGAGGTCTATTATTAATTCATGTCCCGCCATATTTATCGTTAGCTACCCGTGTCTAACCTGCAGTCCGGAAACTTGAAGAAATGCGCCATTTAGCTCCGCCGTGTCGTTCCAGTGTAGCGTTCGAACTCCCCACTCCAGGACCTCGAGAAGTTTGCTTCCGTTCATCGTGATCCTTATCAGACCGTTGTTGAATGGCAGTACAGACAGAACGTCACCCGCGGTTATCTGAAATAAAAAGAATTCTATTTCTTTTCGGGCTTTAGGTTAGTTTCGTTGGTGGCGTCATGGCGGCCATCTTGTCGACGCTCCCGGCGCTCGAAATGGCTACCTTTCCTTCGCTGTTTTTGACTATGGAGCTTCTGATCGTTCCACCGTTGTGAACAGCGATCGCTGCGTCTGTCCAGCCTTTATCGGCACCGTATTGTCTCGCGTTCTGCGAACAATCGATACATAACGATCGAGATCTTCTTTTTATAACCTCAAATAATTGAGTGACGATGGGAAGAGAGTAAACGGGAGTAGAGGACATTTTTGACTCACGTAATCAACCATTGCGTCGGATATCAGATTACCCAAATTGCATTCTTTTCTTCTGCAATTCTTGCTGTCTCCGTCGAGATGCACTTTTGTGGATCCAACTATCTTCTTCGACACTTCGTTGATAGCGGGGCGCCATTTGTCCAATTCGGCGAGAATATCTTTAGCCTGCAAAGAGGGCCTTTAGCTTCTAAGAATGAATTACAGTTCTTGGTGCCGACTGCGGTATATCAACTTCATCTTAAGGCCATGTGAAAGATGCACCACGTGACATATGAGGGCGAGAGAGATGGATGCATTTTTCGAATCGATGCCATTTAAAACCGGTTGAAGTTTCGGATAAAACGGAAGCATCGTCGGACGCGGTATTAAATTGTGCATCCGCTAATGCTTTTCTTTTTCCCAAAAAGTCTACGGTCTATGAATCGCATTCATTACAGATTTCAGTTACCGACTGAGTCGTTTCACATGTCCTTAAGTGCGATTTTACTTCTAAAAGTTGGGTGTAAAAAAAAAATGTCTGTACCTGTTCAATTTTGCTGTCCACGAGGATGGGATTACCCAGTACCTTGATGATTTCGCCGTTGCCGTCGAAATCGATGGTAATGTTGCCTAAATATTTCGTGTAAGCGTAAGCCTGCACGACGTAAGCTTTTCGGCCACTCTTTTGCAAAACTTCCGTCGGATAAAGTCCCTCGGGAATTTCGAGATCGGGACGTTTTCCGGTGTACAGAAAAGTGTTGGTGTGACCGCCGATGACTACATCGATGCCGTCTACTTCGGCGGCAATCTTTTTATCGACCGCGAAACCCGAATGCCCAACGGCTATCAATATTTTCACCCCTTGCTTTCGCAATTTCGCGACCTCGCGTTTTATCGACTCTACCTCGTCGATAAATCCGACGTTACCGGTTGACGATATGACCCTCGTTTCCGGCGTCAGATAACCGATGATGCCGATCCTCGTGCCGTTCAGGGTCACTATCGTGCTGTTTTTCAATTCCGAAGCAGCCATATCGGGCTCGTTCCGAAGATCCAAATTTGCCGTTACTATGGGAAAGGTTGCCGCGTTTATGAACGGCACCAGACCCGCGACTCCATCGTCGAATTCGTGGTTGCCCAAAGACTGACAAATGCAAGGATCAAAATTATAATTAGTTTCAAAATCTTCTTTTTTTTTGCAAAAACAAATCTCTTTTTTGGAAAAAACAAATCTCTTTTTCGGTAGAAACAAATCTTTTTTTTGGTAAAAACAAATTTTTTTTTTGGTAAAAATAAATGTCTTTTTTGGTAAAAACAAATCTTTTTCTTTGGTAAAAACAATTTTTTTTCTATGGTGAAAACAAATCTTTTTTTTTGTCAAAAAAAGAAACGTGTGTGTGTTGTTTTTACGCATTGGTATCAACAGAGTCTTTGACTTTTGTTTTGGACAAAAATGTCCAAAACAATTGTGCGCAGTTAGCGTATCGCCATGATCGATTTATCTCGAATCGAGTCCCGGCCAATCAGAGCAACGGAAATATGGTTGCGAGCTTTCGATACTTCCGCAAAGCGTTTGGAGTCAAGAAATGTTTTTGTTTTTAGTATGAAACGGATATTTCTTGACAGAAAATTATCTCACAATCGCATCCGGTGATAAGAGGTTGAGGAATCTCGTGACGATTTTCCACTTGTGGACGTTGAACCAGATGCTGCCTTGGTATGTATCACCGGCATTCAAAAATAGGGTTGGCGTACTAGAGTTTCGAGCTTGACGAACCAGCGTCGCAATTCTTGCGAAACCACCGTAACATTTCTTCGCCGCGGCGTCCTTCGGCAGACACTTCGTAGACAGCGCCGAGGTCTCGTCGAATCTGTGGAATGTTTTCGAAAAATAGTTTTTTTATTAGAAAAAAAAAAAAAAAAAATTATAAAAAAATATTCAATCAGTTACCCAAATTTCTCTTTTATAAAATAAAATTGATTACAGCAGCGATGGGAGGCAAAAAATAATACCTTAAAAAAATTGTTTACGATTTTTTTTTGCCCAAAATTGACATTAAATAAAATACATTTAAAATAAGATCGATCTTCGTAAGCGACATAATATTTTCCAGGAACGAATAATTTCCTTCCTCACAGCAATGTTGTATCAGCTGCGATGATAACGGCTCGAAGGCCTATTAAGCTTATTTGCAGTCTCTTCTATTCTTGTCAACGGACTCGAGCCGCCTGCGATATTTTTTTTCGCAATTATGTTGATAAGTTCACTAATTTTTTTTATCAACTGTGCACGAAATAATAGAAAAATTTTAAACTTACCTCGCATGCATGTCGTTCGTGTGGACGATCCTCAAAGTGAATCCTCCCGTTTTTTTCGTCGGCAGAGGATGTCCACTTATTCCATGGGAAAGAATCATCAACAGCATCACAGCAAACAATCCCGAAATGCCCGACATTTTTGCCCCACCGTTTTATCCCTCGGAAATGGCAAATCAAAAATCCTGATCGCGAACAGTGAATTCAAAAATGTTATCCGAAAAATATTGGAAACAAGTTATTTTATTCACAGTGATTAATAAATGATCAATAATTGATTGATCACTATAGCTAATCGGTCACTTTTGTTTTTACGACCGCACACCGGGAAAAAATTATTATAACAAGTGTCCGCGCTTCGCACGTGTTTATTATTTTCACGAAGTCCTCCAAACGCGTTTCCGCGAAGACGTGTTTTTTTTTTTTCGTCTTTTGATTGGAATACGATTGCCAGCGATTAGAAGGGGAAAAAAAACTTGTTGCTTTTTATTTGAACCACGAGTCGACGGTTTAAATTGTGTGGTTACAATGGCGGCGGATGGGAGGGGGAAGCCTGAACGGGTTTCTCGTCTCGAGAGCAAATCGCTCTCGGGAACGAGCGGATTTGTCGAGTGACGAGAATCGACTGAAGAAATCGCTCGAGGCTCGAAATACGAACCTACCAAAGGAGACTAAACTAGCTGCGTTACCAACCAGTCAGCACGGATAGAATTGAGTGTGGGTAATTTTGATTACATCGAACGTGGGGGAAAAGAGACAAAGGCAGCTATATAGCAGAACAGCAGACAGCGACTCTCGAGTCGATAAAGCGTTACGTTCTTCCCATTGGCGGGGAATATTGTTTAATTAATTCGATGGTTTTGCTCATTGCCAGACCCCGCTTTACCCACTGGAAGTGTTTTCCTCTGCCGATTTTAGAGACTCCTCGTACCTTGCCCTTTCCTCAAATTCATCTTCTTTGCGCAATCAATTTAAGTACTAATGAAAATCATTTCAACCCTTTATTTTTTATTAAATTTTTTATTAAATTTTTTATTAAATTTTTTATTAAATTTTTTATTAAATTTTTTATTAAATTTTTTATTAAATTTTTTATTAAATTTTTTATTAAATTTTTTATTAAATTTTTTATTAAATTTTTTATTAAATTTTTTATTAAATTTTTTATTTAATTTTGATTTTTTATTTTGATTGGAGCGAACGTGTAGGAAAAGATGGAAATGCAGTCGATAAAGCGCTACGTTCTTCCCATTGGCGGGGAATATTGTTTAATAAATTCGATGGCTTTGTTTATTGCCAGGCCCGCTTTACCTCAGCAAGTGTTTCTAGCAAGTCCTTTAGAGGCTCCTGCCGATTTTAGAGACTCTTCGCAGACTCTTGCCCTTTCCTCGAATTCCTCTTCTTGTTTATGCGATCAATTTAAGTAGTACTGAAAACCATTTTACCCCTTTACTTTTGGTTTAGAAACAATTTGGCGGTCAAACAATCAAATATTAATGTTTTTTTAGATCGGCATTTTTATTTTTTATATTGCCGGCGAGGTCGACATTTTGTTTTACGCATTATGACTGTTTTACATGATTATGCTTTAATGCTTTCAATTTAAGTGTTCGGTTACTTTGTACCTGGTAGACGCACGGTTTATGGAAATTTAATAACTGCGAATTAGTTTCCGACAATGAGCTCGAGGGGGATTGCAGGCGTCAGACAAATAAAAACCGGCTAAATGACCTCAACATACTGACATCACCTGGGAGAAATTCAATTGTTCATTTTCAAGATTTCTAACTGTCGATAATTATCGATATTCTTACGACTTTCATTTTGTCCTCTAATGGGAATTTCCACGTTTCTCACAGTCGATGCTCTTCGTCATCGTTAATGGCTTTAATTTTATCAACTTTCAATTCAATTTAATTCAAGTAATTTCAAGTAGATTTAATTCAATTAATTTCAATTCAATTTAATTCAATTAATTTCAATTCAAGTCAATTCAATTTAATTCAATTAATTTCAATTCAATTTAATTCCATTAATTTCACTTCAATTCAATTCGATTCAATTCAACGAAATCCAAGTAACGGAATTCGCACTACGAATGTCTCGCGTTTTCTTTGATACCTCCAACTCGATCGAATAGTAAGCTCGAAGGTTAAGCACCGGTCTTTTTTTCTCCGTAATTTTGGTCTCAAGGGGGAATCCCCAAATTCCGCACAAAACAAATAAATATAGATGTGAGAAGAGAAGAAAAATTAATTTCTGCGAAGAGAGATCAGACGTCGCGGTTTATGACGGGAATAATTATTCTTTATCCTCGAGCTCGAAGATCCGAGAGCGTCGCGGTGTGACTGCGGATCCATTAGACACGCTACAGTCGCCACCCAAGTAATTTCTTCACATGTTATCCGTGCCAAGTTCACCAACGTTCATGCCGGACATTTATTTCCTGTAGTTCTGGCACAGATCCCTTTCCTGAGCAATTCGAGCTCGAAGCATCAAACCCGCCAGCCGGCTCCAAATTCCACCGGGCCTTCGGTTATCCGACTCCTTTAGATCTAAATTCAAACGTCGAAACTAAAAAAAAAAAAAAAAAAAAAAAAAAAAAAATCGCTGTTTTTAATCGGTACTCCCATCAAGCGGCTTTGTCGATCGTGTATCGCGATGTAGGAATGATCGGTAATGTTTACCGTGTTAAGAAATGCAACACGACGACGCGCAAGAGCACACTCGAGACACGGAAAACGAGTGCGTGCGCGGTATTGTCGCGAGATACTGATGTAAGATACACCGTAAGATAAGCGGCTCGTCCTATCGCTCGTACGTCGATCACATTTTATAATTATCATTCTCGTTTTTTTTTTTTTTTTGCCTCTCACGCTGCTCGGCGTTTCCTCGCTCCGAGGCGGCGATAACCATTGCCACCGGTAGAGTGAAACGTGACTGCTGTAAGGCCCGCGCTGTTGAGGCGCGCGAAGTCAACGTAGACGAGACTCTCAATCGGTGCGGTAAGGATTTCCATATTTTTACAATATCGCAGCGCGACGTGCATTCCAATTTTTTTTTTATCGCTCACATTATCGAGGTTTAACATTACATGGGCACGGAGGTCGACCGCTTGGCTCGTGTCGACGATATCTTACCTCGAACGTTTCTCGAACATACTTTGCCGCAATGTTTCTTCCGGTGAAATTGTGATGATTCAGTCCGTGAATTTTCTTTTTTTTTTTTAAGAAACGAACATTTCTCTCTGTTGCTCGTGACTTTTTGCACGCTTGCCGTATCAGGCCTGGTTGTTGGAGCTCGACACCGAACCATGATTCTTTCATAATTTCATTCTGGACTTTATCTCCCATCATTCAGGAGGGAAATCTCCCAATAATAATAATAATAATAATAATAATTAATAATTATTATTACTATTATTATTATTAGATAGATAGATAGATATTTATTTACGCACGTATGTGAATACAGTGATTCAAAGTGCGGCAGGTTCTCCAAGTTCCGATTGGCGATAGAGTACAAATGTAAAGGTACAAATATAATATAATATTGTCTTTCTTTCGTTATTCCTTTACGGCTTAAAACCTAAATAAGGTATTTCGGGTTTTCGGCGAGACGTTGACTTTCTCTTTCTCTTTGTGCGCAATTTTCTCCTTAGTCGACTTATAACGTAGTTGATCTTAATGAGCTAGTTCCTAGTTTTTTTCAGAGCTCATAGTAATTTTGACAACAGAACGATTTCCGATCAGCCGTTCATAATCTCCGCTCTATTATTATTATTATTATTATTATTATTATTATTATTATTATTATTATTATTATTATTATTATTATTATTATTATTATTATTATTATTATTATTATTATTATTATTATTATTATTATTATTATTATTATTATTATTATTATTATTATTATTATTATTATTATTATTATTATTATTATTATTATTATTATTATTATTATTATTATTATTATTATTATTATTATTATTATTGTTATTATTATTATTATTATTATTATTATGTTCCGACGCGTTCGTTGTTAAAAGCAGCAACCGAACAATCGCTAACGAGAAACTTCGATTCCGAAACGAAATTTCAAAATTTACTTATACAAGTGATAATTGCAATTTGCTTGTATACGTAAATAATTCTTCGAGGGGGCGCATAATTGGTTGCGTGACAGCTCTCCTCTTCGCGACGCTAACACGCGCGACTTATTTAGCTAATTACATTTTGAGGGGCCAATTAGGAGAGGAAGTGAGCCGTGCGCGTATCATCGCTCATCAAACTACTGCGGTTTCGGTTCGTCGCACAATTTATTTACTTTGAAGGATTTTCGCACAGTTTCGCGATGACCTTTAGAGGCTGCCACGTGCTCCGAGGCCGAAGCATTTGCATCCTACGTCACGCCGAATAAAACTCGTACCTCGATTAATAATCCACATTCTTCCGCCCATTGCCGAGCTCGGGCTTTGTTTTCGCGGATAATAATTGCCTCGCGACATAAGACAGTTACGTAAATCTGTTCCTTCAAAGATTGACACATTCGTCGCAATTTATTCACGAGAACAGCATTTTGTAAAAGTGTTATCATTTTTTATTTTATTTTTTTGCGTCTCAAGTCCGGGAATTTTTCTTTGAGAGCAAACTTTATTGCCTTTTTTTTTATTCACAGACGATATGGATGTTCCAAATAATTTTTTTTTTTTTTTTTTTTTTTTTTTTTTTTTATGGACTTATAGAAACTACACTTTGAGATAAATGCGGGCATTTTTTAAGACTTTTCTTTGCCACATCTTAGTATTAATTCGAGCGGTTGGGAGATTGCGATTTCGCAAACAAAACCTGATCGGCGTTAGATGAAGTTGCTCTACGGCGAGCCTTGAGGACTCAGCACCCTGTCCCGAGCAATTTTATTCCCATCGTGTCGCGCACATTGACCACGATTATTATTGCAATTATGTTGGGTTGTTAAAAAAAATCATAAAATCGCGAACGTCGCTGTCGTCTGATGCAAAAAGTCATGAAATAATGGCATTCCGGTCGATATACGAGAATAGCTGTAAGCGAAGCGTATGCGCAACTTATGCGAATCGCCACAAAAAAAAAAAAAAAAAAAAAACTTACGTACGCGCATTTCAAATCAAACGATTCCGGCTCCGCGCAAGGTGCGGCCAGGCCTCGAGCAGGTTTATGAATAACATAATCATATAAATTTGAAATGCATGAAGAAATAAAAAGTTTCTTGTCGTTAATTACTATTTTCAAGATTGTTGCAACTCATTCCAGCCGGCTCGGACTTAGAAACGGAGCCATGAAATCCGCTGCTCTATTGCTCCTGGCTTTGGCCACGTGCGACGGATTCACCGGACGGGGCGAGATGTACCCAGGAAGGGACGATCTGTTCGAACTTTCGGTCATTCACATGAATGATTTTCACGCCAGGTACTAAAAAAAAAAAAAAAAAAAATTATAATAATCCACTCGGGAAAGTCAGTATAAGGTCGATTTTATTGCATCATTTTTACCGATGGAGCATGACGATTATTTTTTTCGCTACTCCTTTTCCGCCTTTGATAATGATAATGATAAGTATTGCCGGATAGAAAGCAAACCTTGAAGCGTTCAGTTGCGGTTGAAAAACCTCCTCCTTTCGGGCTGGTTCTATATGTGGGTCAACTAATCAAGCGACCTTCGAAACACCGAAAGTCTTCTGTCGTTCCTCTTTTACATTCGATTCGGAGTCCCGTTGAATTTCGAAGTCTGCGCGAGATCACGTACGACGCGTCGCGGGAGGATGGCACATGACGGATGGATCGAGGAGGTCTCGAAATAAATTATAATGGCGGGCTCTTCGGACGCTTACAACTTAAGGGGACCAACAAGGCTTGGTCGACCGAAAATTCAGTCACTTTAGATCGTGTATCACAAGGCTGCAACAAAATGTACACAGTTTTTCTTGCGGTGAGCTTGTATGTCAACGTTATTGAGCAGGAAAATAGAATTAAAAATTCTGATATTATTTAAAACGATCCTGTTATTGCCGTTTTACTAAACAAGCACTTTGCTCTCATTACCACGATTTCGGTAGCACGACCGAAAATAGATTTAGTAACTATAAGACTAAAGTTGTTCCCAATATCCTTCTTTATCGATTGAACCTAACAAAAATGTATTCAAACAAAATTCACACAGTGGCGAGCTAAAAAATTAAAAAATGTTGGTTTTTTAAACTCGTAATTGTGTGAATTTTTTAAATAAATTTTTTACGTTCAAATCGATAAAGGAGGGAGTCTTATAGTTGCTGAAGCTATTTTCGGTTGATTTACCGGAATCGTGATAATAAGTGAAAAGTGCTTGTTTAGTTAAAACGGCAATAACAAGATTGTTATAAATAATATCAGCATTTTTAAATGTATTTTTCTACTTAGTAACTTTAAATTTTGTTATAGCCTTGTTATACACGATCTAAAGTGACCGGATTTTCGGTCGGCCAAGCCTTCTTGGTCCCCTTAAAGTCCGTCTCGAGGAGGACTAGACATTTCGGGTGTCGGAGAGTAGATTGGTCATAGTTGATACTTTCGATGAGGTCAATTTTTTTTTTTTTGATAAACGAAGCCATCTGTCGCGGATGGATGAGAGTTAAACGGCGAGTAAGATAATCGCTTCGCTCGGCGCTTCGAAAAATCTCCCCGATCTAGAAATCGATCGGCGATCGACAAAGAATATTGATCGGAGCGAAGGCGCGTGCTTCGACTGCACAATATTTTACCCCTTTGAAAGCCGATTCGCTGGAAATCCCTGGGATTAAGGTGGATTCTTTTTTTTTATTTCCGTCTATTTTTATTCGAGATTCGAGGAAATAAATCCGAAGGCCGGTACCTGCCATCCGAACGCCGAGGAACCGTGCATCGGTGGCCTGGCGAGAATTTATACGGCGACCAAGCAACTAATGGAGGAACGACCGAACCCAATATTCCTGAACGCCGGTGATCATTACCAGGGCACACTGTGGTACAACGTTCACCGCTGGAACGCCACGGCGGTGTTTATGAACATGTTGCCTCACGATGTCATGGTTTGTATTATAAAAACAAAAAAATATATATTTAAAGACACGACCGATAAAACGTGATTTAGAAAAGATTTTTTGTATGGCAAATTTAAGATGCCGGTTATGTTTTATGCGAACAAGAGAAACAAAAACGGCTCCAGTGAGCGATCTCATGATCTGATAATATGGTGATAAGAAATTTTTTTTTTTAAACTATTATCAGAATCTTTCGCGGCTCACAGCGAAATAACTTTCGTAATTTTTCTTTAATCTCTCAAACGAATAAAAAAAAATTTGGGGGCATGCCCGATAACACGAGATTAAGAAAAGATTTTTTGATGGCAAATTTGAGATGCCGTTTATGTTTTATGCGAACACGAGACACGAAAAATGGCTCGAGTGGGTGATCGATTGATCTGATAATAGTGATAAGAAAAAACAAACATCAAGCATTATCAGATTCTTTCGCGATGAAATATCTTTCGTAATTTTTCTTGAATCTCTCAAACTAATAAAATAGCTTTAACAGCTTTAAAAAAAATAGGTTTCTTTTTTTTTTATTCCTGTCGGTTTTTGGTTTTATTGTCAAGACTATCGGCAATCACGAGTTCGACAACGGTATTGCTGGACTCGTGCCTTTTCTGAAGAACGTCAAAGCACCCGTCGTCGTCACAAACATCGATGCCAGCAAAGAACCAACGTTTCAGGTACTATAAAAAAAAATTGAAAAAAACAGAAAACAATTATAAAAAATCTTAAAATAAAAATGTTGTTTTTTCAGGGCTTGACGAAGAACAGCACAATTATCGTACGTGGTGGTAGAAAAATTGGAGTGATAGGTGTGATACTCTCGACAACAAACGTGTGTAACTCAATCCAAAGATTTGTTTCAAACTCGACGTATCTCTACAGAGAAGGAAAATTAATGCCAAAAATTGATCCTCAGCAAATCTCGAGTACGGAAAAATTGAAGTTTCTGGACGAGGTCGAGACCGTCAACCTCGAGGCCGATAAACTGAAGAGGGAAGAAAATGTTGACATCGTCATAGTGCTGAGCCACGCTGGCCTCGACGTCGACAAAATAATGGCAGTTAAATGTCCCACGATCGATCTTATCGTCGGGGGACATACTCACAGCCTTCTTTACACCGGTTCGTCTATACGTCTATTTATTTTATTTATTTTATTTATTTCACTTATTTTATTTATTTTATTGCTTTCACTTATTTTATTTACTTTATTGATTTCACTTATTTTATTTATTTTATTTTCTTCCAACTTAATATTCGATTGGGCATCAGAAAAAAGAAATAGTCTTCGATTAGTTACCATTTTCGGAGCGTCGTGGAAGCGGTCGCTGTTAACGATCGAGTAATTGCCATTATTTATTATTGCCGCTTTTTCATCGATTGAGAAAATGCCTTATTTATACGGCGTATAAATTAACCCAGCCTTCTTTACAGCGGTTTGTTTATACGTCTTACATATATCATTTTATTTATTTACTTCCGACTTCATATTTGATTGGTCAGCAGAAAACAAAAAATGATTACCATTATCGGAGCGTTGTGGAAGCTGTCGCTGTTAACGATCGAGCAATTGCCATTATTAATTATTGCTGTTTTTCCATCGGTTAGGAAAATGTCTTATTTTACGGCGTAGAAATTAAGTGCCAATCACTCAACGACCTGTCATTGATTAGCGGCAACAAGTTGATACATCATTTAACGATGTTAAGTGAGCCGCGAAGATAGAACGAGTGCTACTGACGTAGTGCTCGACCCGTTGATCTTATTGCGATTAAAAACGTGCCGCTGGCTGTCTAGCATGTCGTGTGTTCACGCACATGCAGTTATCTGTCAATAGATTCTTGTTCCGAGTCCGTCGATGCTGAAAGGCTCATTTCGCGATTCACTGCCGACGATGAATCGTGGATTAATGAAATAAATTGCTCCTCAGGCGTTCCACCTAACAACGATACTGCCGAGGGCGACTATCCGGTCGTTGTTACGCAAGAGAAAACCAACAGGACTGTTCTTATCGTCCAGGCTGCGGCGTTTACCAAGTGAGTTGAGCCAATTATTTCATTGCCGACGGTGGAAGAGATAGTGTCAAGCGAACATTTTCTACCTTACCAACCGTGGCAATACAGAGCTCGTGATTATTCTCGCTATTTTCTTGCCGAAGGTAGTTGAAATAGTTCGAAGTGAAAATTTGTTGCTTTATCGACCGTGGCAATGCAGAGCTCGTGATTATTCTCGCTATTTTATTGCCGACGATCGAAGAGATAGTCCGAAGTGAACATTTTCTACTTTACTGACCGTGGCAATGCGGAGTTCGTGCTTGTTCTCGTTATTTTATTGCCGACGGTGGAAGAGATAGTCCCAAGTGATCATTTTCTACCTTACCGACGGTGGCAATGCGGAGTTAGTAGTTATTCTCGTTATTTCATCGCCGAAGATGGATAAAATACTTCGAAGTGACAATTTGTTGCTTTAAAGACCGTGGCAAAGCAGAGCTCGTGATTATTCTCGTTATTTCATTGCCGACGGTGGAAGAGACAGTTCAAAGTGAACATTTTCTACTTTACCGAACGTGGCAATGCAGGACTCGTGCTTATCTTCGCTGTCAGCCGGAAAGCAAATTTTGTTACTTCGCCATAAAAACCATATCAACAACAAAAATCACAAAAAAAAATATTTTTAAGTCAATTTTAATGTTAAAACTGAAAACTGAAAAATCATATTTTTAGATATTTGGGAAATTTGACCGTCTGGTTCGACGATAATGGTGAAATCGTCGACTGGGATGGCAATGCCATTCTAATGGAAAACGGTATCGACCAAGGTACGAAAATCATAAAAATTATTACATTATGTTAAAAAAAAGGATGATAAAAAAAATCGTGATGTTTCCCGTTTTTTTATAGATCCGCAGATTCTTGAGGCCCTGAAGCCATGGAAGGTAGAAGTCGACGCTATCGGCAGCCGAAAGATAGGTTCGACGAAAGTGTTTCTGGCGAATGAGTGCAGATCCGGCGAGTGCAACATGGGAAATTTCATAACCGATGCGATGATCGATGCTGTACGTAAAAAAAATATTTTTGTGATTCCACTAAGACCTCACTTGTTTCATGAAATTCAATATTTGTCCCATTCAGTGGATGGACAAAGCTGAGAACGATACTTACTGGACTTACGCAGCGATATCCGTAATGAACGCCGGGGGTTTTCGAAGCTCGCTCGGCGGTCGAGTCGACACTCCCATCACTTACAGCGATATAATAACCGCCCAGCCCTTTGAGAACACGTGGGACGCGGTCGAATTGCAGGGTCGCGATATTGCCAAGGTATTTTTTTTACGATTTTCATCACTAGCCCTTCTTATTACTCCAAAAAGATACGCCTATCAGCCTTCAATAATGTGATGCAAGAAAGAATTGGAAAAAAACTCAACTAAATAAATTATCGATCTATAAAAAAAATCGAATTATATAAACATTGATGTGTAGAAAAAAGAAATGATCTATAGAAAAAAATTGATTTATAGAAAAAAAATGATCTATAGAAAAAAGAAATGATCTCTAGAAACAAAAAATTGATCGATGGAAAAAAAATTGATCTAGAGAACCAAAATGTGTGTATATTATTCCAGTCGCTGGAGATCAGCGTCGCGACGAGTTACGGCGAAGCGGGTTTCTGGGGAAAGAGTTTTCTCGCCTGGTCCGGTCTGAAAACTGTTTTCGATCTGAGCAAGGAGCCTCACAGCCGCTTGGTCGACGTGAAAGTTCGGTAAGAAAATTAAAGTGCTTAAAATAAATGTCTTATCGAAAGCAGTTATATAAAGGAAAAAAAAAATTAGTTGCAGGGATTGCGATGTCCCGATGTATGGGCCGCTGGTTCCCGACGAGTGGTACCGGGTCGTTATGCCTTCCTTTCTAGTCGGGGGTGGCGACGGTCATCACGTCATGGCCACTAATCACCGCAATCACGAGGTCGGAATCGTCGACATCGACCATTTGGTCAATTACACAAGTCGCATGTCGCCGATCATTCAGGGCGAGGAATCTCGAACAGTATTGATCGGCAAAATCGTCTGATCGATTATTCTCTACAAATGCAATAATCGAAATTCCTCGATAAATAAATTTCAGTATTATTCTCGAACAGTATTGATCGGCACAATCATCTGATCGATAATTCTCTACAAATGCAGTAATCGAAATTCCTCGATAAATAAATTTCAGTATTATTCTTTTCAATTCTTGTCCGAACTGATTTTCTTACAGTTAATTCTACATCACTCTTGCCTATTGAGTAACACTTGCTCATTGCCTGAAAAATCCCAACGTTCTTTAGTTGCGATTAATATTTACCTCAATCTCATTAATTACAGTCGGTTGTTAGTTAAACTCTAATCCACACACTAATCACCGCAATCGCGAAGTCGGAATCGTCGACATCGATCATTTGGTCAATTGTACAAGTCGCATATCACCGATCATTCATGGCGAGAATCTCGACCAGTGCTGATGGACAATATCGCCTGATCGATTATTCTCTACGAATGCAATAATCGAAATTTATTCATTTATTTTCGAAAGCAGTTTGGAAAGCCGACCTGCTTTCGTTACAGTTGAAATCTACATCACTCATTGACTTGTTGCAGAAGGGCCATGGACGAGTAACACTTGCCTATTATCTACAAAAAAAAAACCCAATGACCTTTAGTTGCGATTGCTGTTTACCTCAAGCTCGTTAATTACAGTCGGTTGTCACTCACCGTCATAAACGTGCTCGATGACAATTCGCAAATATATCCGGCTCTTAATTTTATAGGTATCTGCCCTCTGCCTAACAGAATTTTCAGACTCCTCTTGAACCTCTCGTCCGCGATGTACCACTTCGAGGAGTACGCGGAAAGGCCGATACTTTCGCTCTGTAATCACGCACAGATGGTCAGCGAGAAATGAGAAAGGTCTAAAAAATGTCTTATCCATCTTATAGAGCAAAGACGATATAAAAATATTACGTTATATTAGTGCGGTGTAGCGAACATTATATGCAGACTTTCAAGTGCGTATAAAGTTCGCTTTACCGTACTTGTGTCGCAAATTCTTATTTTGCATTCTAGGTAATGTAAAAGTGTATCTAGACCGTAATCTGACAGTCCTATTTTTTATTACAATAGTTTCTTTCCTTGCACACCTCTTGTGTGATGGGAAAGTGAGAAGTAAGTACTTTTCTCACCTTTGCGATGATAATCGTGCCGAACCAGCAGTAAAGGAACAACTGGAATAACGCGCAGATCAGCAGACTCACGGTTTCAATTAATTCATTCTTGCTCAATTCACGCTCCTAAACGAAACGTTTTGTTTGTTTTTACGTAAATATAATAAAAAGCAAAAACATCGTGTTAAGACGAATAGGTAATAAAAATATTTTTTTAATCAGATTATTTACACCAATCATTTGAAAGCCAATCATCGTTATCATAACGAGGCTAGAGGCAAATTGCAGCAGCAATGTATTGTTAAATATCTGTTGAATGAGATTGACGAATCTACGGATATGTAAGACCCATTGTATATTATTAATGTCGCCGGCGAAAAAAACTAAAAACACTTTTTATTTACAAATATTTTTTTAATTTTCAGACATGGAGTAAAATGAAAGTAAAAAAATAACAATCGATCGGAGAACCTTAGGATTTTTTGGTGATGTTCGATGCACGTGTGCAGCTCGACTATAGGATCCAACAATGTTTCCTGCAGGCTCGTACGGCAGAGAGACTCGATTTTCAGATCGTTCGGGGCACAGTCATCGTCCTCGATGTAATCCTCGTCGTCGGCAGCGTCAATTTTTTTCCGACAAGATTCCAATCGTCTCTTCAAAAGATCCAACTGCGCTCCAACGTGAATGAGAAATACCATGAAGAGTGAATCGTGAGAGGCAACGGAACCGGCGATGTAAAAAAAGGTCAACACGTCGAAGGCGAATAGCAGCCAGTAAAACGACGACTGGTTCGACCGTAGGGGCAGCAGCGGACTGCGAGGCGAGAAGAAAAATAATACTTCGTACTATTCTAAAAATGGTACCTCATACTATTCGAAAAATGGTACTTCGTGCTATTCGGAAAATGGTACCTCGTACTATCCGAAAAATGGTACTTCGTACTATTCGCAAAATGGACATTCGTACTATTCGCAAAATAGTACTTCGTATGATTCGAAAAATGGTACCTCGTACTATTCGAAAAATGGTACTTCGTACTATTTTTCGTTACTTTACTTGGACCGTAAACAAAAATTACCTGAGTGGTAACATGTTCACGTTTTCCTTGTGGTAAACGAGAAGCTTTCCGTACATGAAGACACTGTACCATAACACCATGACGATGAAAGTAAGGCTGAACAGTCTGCACGCTCGTATCGTCGAAGTGACGATTCGGTCGCGATAAATTGCTTGTGAAAATTCGTAAGAGGCGTATTAGCAAGGCTCGGATTGAGATTCGACAGAGTTTCTACATAACTGCGTGTCTGAAAGCTTCGAAGCACAAGTTACCGAACTTTCGGTTGCAGGGTCGTCGCCTCTCCCAGTTAATCAGATCAATAGCCAGGTCCAAGTCGTTTCTACAATGCCACAGATTGACGACTTTGGTCATCGTGCTTGCCATACCGGTCACTATAGTGAAATGCTTCGTGAACATTACGATGTCGTTTCGGCTCGTCCATGCGTGCACTATTTCCGCCGAGGTCTGCGTCATACCCGCAACGATGAACAACATCGTGGCATAGCAAGTATACTTGTGTCTATCGATCCCACTATACGGATTCCACATTCCTAGTCATAAAACAAGAAAAAAAAAAAAAAAATAGCACAAAATCTTTCGACTCACTAAAGTTATTTTTTATTTTTCGTATCTTACCAAATATCGTCAGCGAACGGATATTAAAGCTTAGGTAGTGGTGATCGAGCCCTAAAATTTTTTTCTTCATCGTCGCAGTAAAAAAATAAAAATAAATGTATTTAAAAAAATGCACTCTAGTTTTTATTTATTTTTTGTTGGGTTTATTCTTGTGTTGTATTGTGTTTATCGAACCCATATTAAGCGAACGGATATTAGAAATAGTTCTGATCGAGTGTTAAAATTTTATTAGTCATCGTCGCAGTAAAAAAAATTGTTTAAAAAAAAATGCACTCCAACTGTTTATTATACAGTTATCAGGTTTATTCGACGAATTACTGCCTGTATTGAAGATATAGCCGAAGAAGATATCGGCGAAACAAGCGGAACTGTCGATCGCAGCTATTACCTTGTTTCAATAAGTTTCACAGAGAGGTTGAACGACCTGCGAATAATATAAGTGTAAGGGATGTGTGACAGCATCGATAAAGGGATGATTGCAGGTCGGCAGTGCCCCTCGTCGATCACTTATGCCTCCGTGCGATGGATTGGGTGGCGGCCCGACACGATCCATTTATTATTTCATGACCCACCTGGCCAACCTGACACGCGTCGCTCTGCACGTCCGGTAAATTGTTAAAGGCCCTCTCGTCGGCTGTACTTTCCACATTCGCAACGACGATACTTATCGTATTTTTTTTTTATCGAACACTCGTTTCCCCCACCCAAAGTTTCGGATAGTTTTACCACGGGTTGGGAATATTTTTTCGACCGGCAGTCGAACAGTCGCGACTGTGAGAGCTCCGCTGCAGGATCGAAACGAGGTATCTCTGTTTTTTTTTTTTTTTTTAATAATAATTTTGATATAATTTTAATAAGTAGATCTGGAATTTTTTTAGTTCATTGATTACACGAGACTTGATTTATTTAATTTTTTTCATTTATACAATAATTAAATTTATGTTACATAATTGCACATTCGTTCTGTGGTTTTTTTTTTTTTTTTTTTTTTTTGCATAGACGTATTTTAAACATCATTCGTTGACTCGGTTCAGCAGAGCCATCGACGAGTAACACTTGCTTATAATCTGAAAAACAAAAGTTTCCTCGAATTTCATCGATTTTAATTTAATCGAGGAATAAAAATGGTTTTCAATGGTGATGGGTTGTAATTATTAGAATGGTACTTGCATTCATGAAAGTGTCGGAGGACAATTCGCAGATAGCACCGGCTCTGAATACAATCGGTATTTGACCCCGAAACAAGAGAATCCTGAATGTTTTCTTGAAGCTCGAGTCGGCAGCGTACCATTTTGACTCGTATGCCGACAGGCTAATTCTTTCGCTCTGGAAACAAGTGGTTTTTTAATTTCTCGAAATGGTGACCGTTCATTGGAACACTTTTTCCGCAAGATTCGTTTTCGATAATTAATTATCAATATCCTGGAAAATTTTGGGCAGTAACATATCCGATGCACATTTAATAACAGATGCGTTTTAGGGGGAAGTCAAAGAGCTGTGCGGGCGGGAGAGATAGTTGCAATTTTCGAATTAACTTTATTCAATTGTGCTAATTTAAAAAAAAAATGAATTCGGGCCGGATGCGAAATTACCGTGCGCATCCGGCTCGAATTTGCTTTTTCCTAAAAAAAATGAGTACCCTTGAGAAAAGTTTATTGCAGGTTTCATTACCGACCGCGATATTTCACTTCCCCTTAAGACCATATGAAATCCCTCCCTCCCCGTCCATCCCGGGCTCAGTCGGTATCGAAAACTGCAATAAACTTTTCTCGCGGGTTCTCGTATGTACGGTCAAATGAAAAGTCTCATCGGAAGCGGATATCATCTCGGCTGCCGATGAGACTTTTCTTTCGACCGTAGATTCCAGAATCCGTGAGAAAAGTTGATTACAGTTTTTATTGCCGTCCGCGGTATTGCACATGCTCTTAATTACGAAGTCGTCAATGTAATTAAAAGAAAATGAGGTCGACTAAGAGTCGAAGAGATAGATCGTCATCTCACCTTAGAAATGACGTCCGTACCGAACCAGCAGTAAAGGAACAGCTGGAAAAGTGCGCACAGCAGGAAGTTCGTGGTATCGATAAATTCGTTCCTGCTTAATTCGCGTTCCTAAAAAAAATTCCAACTTGCTTAGCTATTTAGATGTTTCGTGTTTCGCTTCAGATTTAATAATTACGATCGTTAAGATTTTCGGGGTGTATTTGGTACTCACGCCGAGGATTTGAAAACCGGTCATCGTGATTATTAAAAGACTCGTGGCGAACTGCAGCAGCAATGTTATGTTAAATATACTCTGTACAAGGTCGACGCATCTAGGACATTGTTCCATTTATGCACCATTGAAAAAGTGCATTTAAATTTTATTTTATTTATTTTTTTTCATTTTTGGGACACAGTTCATTAGTGTCTATAAAAGAAGTTCTCTGATCCAGAATCGAATTGAAGCTCTTTATATACCTCAATATTTTTTGGTGGTGCTCGATGCAAGTGTGCAGCTCGATTATAGGATTCAACAGCATTTCCTCGAATTTTGTACGACAAACACTCTCGATTCTTAAAACGTGGAATTCGTAGTCTTTCTCTATCGAATCATCGTCCTGAGATCCATCGATCTTGTCGTGGCACGTTTCCAAACGCCTTTTCAAAAGATCCAACTGGGCTCCCACGTGCATTAGAAAAACGACGAACAACGAATCGTGACAAGCGGTGCATCCCGCGAGGTAGGAAACTGCCGCTTTGTCGATCGCAAAAAATAGCCAGTACGACGACGATTGGTTCGTACGAAAGTACAACAGTGGACTGCAATAATGGAGTGTGAAAATTTTTTTTCCAACATCAAAGTTTTTTTTTAGATTAAGGAATTTTTTCCATTTCAACATTAAAGATTTTTTAAAAATTACACAACATTTTCTTTTTCAACATTAAAGTTTTTTTTTAACATTAAAGAAATGTTTTCTTTTACCTAATTGACATTTTGTTTATATTTCCTCTGTGATAGATTATGTCTTTTCCATAGCTGAAGGAACAGTACCAGAAGACCATGACGATGAAAATTAGGCTGAAGAGTCTGCATTCTCTTATCGTCGACGTAATGATTTTGTCGCGGTAAATGGCTTTCAAGGATTAACCAAAATGCATTTTGTTTCGTACTTGGACTCAGTTTTTTGTTTTGTTTTCGATTTAGATCGAGAGGTAACCGCATCGCAGAACGATCAAGGTGATGAAAAAAAAAAAAAAAATCGTCAATGAAATTTCACGATCGAAGGATATGCGGTTGACCCCCTCAAGGAATCTGGGATAAGAGTTACCGAACTTTCGGTTGCAGGGCTGTCGTCTCTCCCAATTCAGTAGATCAATGGCGATCTCGATATCGGGCCTAAAACGCCAGAGATTGACGATTTTAGCCATAGTGCTCACCATAGCTGTGACCAGGGTAAAGTGTTGGGTGAGGGCGACGATGTCGTATTTGCCCCTCCATGCGTGAATTATTTCACCGACGCTGGGCGTTATGCCAGCCAAACAGAAGAGCGCAACGGCGTAACAGGTGTAGAGTTGCCGCTTTCCCGACGATTCGCTGCAGGGATTCCACATTCCTTTTTAGCCGGACAGACAACTCTGCTATAGTAAAACTTCAAAGGTTTGAGATCGAGGCATTCAGATTTTGTGATTCTCAATTTTTTTTAACCTTACATTAATGTAATCTATTAATTTTTACCTTACATCAATGTAATTTATTAATTTTTACCCTACATTAACGTAATTCATTAATTTTTACCCTACATTAACGTAATTTATTAATTTTTACCTTAGATTAATGTAATTGATTCATTTGTACCTTAAATCAATGTAATTTATTAATTTTTACCTCACATAAACTCACCAAACAGCGATAACAGACGAAAGTACCAGTCCAGATAGGTTTGATCGAGCCCCAGCATGGTCGTCGCCCCAAGAACGCGAATCCCTCCGCTCCGGCAACTTCTATCGCAAGAGTTTAGCGTTGCGAATTTCTGCAGATGTACCGGAGTCACTTATCGAACTGGAGGTATAACACCGGTTACTCCCTTGGCGGCCCTTACTTGCTTTCAATAAATAATACGAAGCGGTCAACGAGTCGCGAATCATAGGTGTTCGGAATAGTAACTCGCAGGATAACTGGATGATTACAGGTTGGCGGTGTCCCTCGCCGATCGGTATTCCTCGGGTATTCCTCTGCGCGATAGATTGGGCCGGCAGAGAGACGCGATCCATTGATTTTTTCATGAGCCACCGACCGCCCTGACACGCATCACTGCACGCCCGGTAAATTGTTAAAGGCCTCGGCCTGTACATTCCGTAGATCAAACTGCCCGACTTATCAAATTTTTATCGCACAGTCTTCTCTACTTTTTCTTCCGAGTGGGCAAATTTTGCGAATATCCGAGTTCAACAGTCGCAATTGCACCGCGCAAAGTGGACCATTAGAGGTACCTGCAAGCTTTTTTTTTCGATTTTTTCCCCTCAGAACAGTATTTGCTTTTTTGTCTTCAGAACGCTATTTGCTTTTTTCCCCTCAGAACGCTTTTTTGACGTAATTCGTCCCAACATACACGAACGCTACGAGTGGTCCAGGATGAATGATTATCGCCAAAGACGAAAAAAACGATTTATTATCGTAAACGGATTATAAAATTACGCGTGTTTAATTCGATACGCTAAGTTGTCTCGCCATTTTCCGGTGCAATAGTTTCTTTTTAAAAATGACATTTTTGTTGCAACACGATCCATCGATTTTTTCATGGGTCATCGACCGCCTTAACAGACATCACGACCGGTAAATTGTTAAAGGCCTCGATCTGAACATTCCGGAGGTCAACCTACCCAACTTATCAAATTTTTCTTGTACGGTCTTTTCAATTTTTTCTACTTTTACCGACTGGGAACAATTTCCTAATATCTCAGTTCAACAGTCGCAATGGCGTCTCGCAGAGTGGACCAGCCGAAGTATCTTGCAAGCTTTTTTTAACTCCCGACTGCCCAAAGGGCTAAAAGCGGGAGCTACGCGTTTCACGGAGATCACGTGACATCGCGTGTTTTCTCCGTGTCCAGTGTTCTCCGAACCGTGAAAATAGCGACAAAATTTGGCAAGCAGTGTCTTTGGATCGTCACTCGTGTCTTTTTGAGGCTCTGACACGATTCTTTTTTCAATTTTTTTCCCCCTCAGAACGCTATTCCCTTTTTTCCCCTTGGAACGCTTTCTCGACGTCATTTGTCCCGACAAATACGAATGTTATGAGTCCAGGATTAGTGTTCATCGAAAAATACGGAAAATCTTATTTATTATCGTAAACGGGTGGGAATACATTTATTGGTTTTAAAATTACGCGCGATTAATCCGATACGCTATGTTACAACTTCATTTTCCTGTGTAATAGTTTGTTTTCAGGAAGGGCATTTTCGTGACTGTTGCTTTGTAGGTTTTTCCGCGCACCTCGATCAGTACGCCGCCCCCGTTTTGTGCCAAATCCGGCGGCACGTAGCCCATCGCTATCGGACGGCCCAGAGTCGGGCTGGGGCCACCGGATGTCACGTGACCGACTTTTTCACCCTCCGGCGTCAAGATGGCGGCGTTTTCCCGAGCTGGGGGACCGTGGCCGAGCATCAGACCTATCCTCTTCTTGCGCACGCCGGCTTTTATCTGTGCCAGTATCGTCTGTGCACCAGGAAAGTTTGCCTCGGCTCTCCGTCGCTTTGCTGGAATGAACAAACGTTCGATTAGACGAAGAAGATGCAATGCCAGTTGTGTCGAGGTATGGAAAAATGGGTCAAACGAAGAGACTTTTTTTTTTCACCGAAGCATTAAGCCTACATTTTTTCAAGGTCCATTTGGCAACATGTGAAATTTTAATTACTTTCGGACACATTTAGTTACTTTCTTTTAGTTAAAAAACTAAAGTTACTTCGCTTAATTAAAAAGAATTAGTTTGAAAATTAATTAACGTTATTGGAAGCTTTTTCACATAAATTTTTTTGCAATTTTACAGTAAAATTTTAATTTTTAATTACAATTTTTGTAAGTTTCAGACAAAAGATTTGTAACTTTAACAACCGGTGTTTTTATTTTACGATAAAGCACATTAATGTTCAATTAATGTACGTAATGTAAGCAAACCTCGAGTTTAAGTACATTCAATGTTGCAATTTGTTTGTTACAGTTTACCGCGTGTTCCCCCATTCATCCGTTCATCGAAAAATCGTGATATCGTAGCCAATTAACTTTTTTGAGGTGGACAAAAATATCGATGCATGCAACGGTAATCTTTTCTCTTAATCTAAAATTACATATCGTTAATATCTCACCAACGAGCCATGTTAGTCCGGCTTCAACCGGTGTCGTATCTTCGCTGATATCGTGTCCATAAAGACAAAGTCCAGCTTCGAGTCTGAAATCAAACGAAATCTTGTATGAAAAATTTCCTCGAACCAAAGTCCCTGTAGTTAGAGTCAAGAAAAAAGAAGACAAAAGCTTTCCTTCCGATCGTCTCCTCCGTTTTCATCGAAACTAACCTCAAACTATCTCGTGCACCAAGACCCGCCATTTTGACGTTGTCATTCTCGAGGATTCTTCCTACCAGTTTGCGCGCGTTTTGGCCTCCAACCGATATTTCGAACCCGTCTTCTCCGGTGTATCCACATCGCGATATTCGGCTTTCCATACCGGCGATCGTTGTTTGAACGGTGTTCATGAATTTGAGCTTGGTCAGATCAATCCCCACCAACGATTGCAGCACTTGGGCCGATGTCGGGCCTTGCAGAGCCACCAGGCCTTGTTCCAGTGGATCCAAATATTCGAGACTCACGTTCTTACCGTCTTTGTCAAACTCGTCCTGCGAACAGAAAGCATGCTTTAATGCATTTCCTTTTTAACGTTAATGTGAAACAAACTCTTTTCCACGGAATTGCAGCTCGGTCGGTATCGGAAACTATGATCAAGTTTTTTCACGGGTCCCGGCACTGACGATCAATTTCACCCACCTTAAGGGGGTGAAATTATAATGCTCCAAGGGCAGGACAGTTATTTTTATTTACTTTTCGTTGACTCAGCAATTTGGAATCTTCGTCCCTTCTTCCGGCATTGGAAACCACAAAGAACTTGTCGTCCTCGTCTTTGGTGATTATAAGATCGTCAAGAATTCCTCCATTTTCATCAGTAAAAACTGTCAAACTCGCCGCCCCTTGTGCAAGATTCTTCAGATCACTGGTAGTCAGCGATTCCAAAAATTCACCAGCGTGCTTTCCCGACACTCTTGTCTGCATCATGTGGCCAACGTCGAAGAGAGACGCGAAAGTGCGCGTGTGTTGATGCGAAGCTGCAATGGCCTCTCGGTATTGAACCGGCAAGAGCCAGCCAGCGAAATTCACGATTTTACCTGCATAAACATTGATCAGTATTAATAAAAAGCAACAAAACATAGAAAAGCTTTCCAATTAAACAAACACAAAAAAATGCACTAAAATCGCTTTTAAATGATAGCAAAACCGAGAAAAGTGTCGATTTTTAGGTTAGGTTTTTAGTTCGCTAATTCTTACCGTTGTTCTCGACGTGCACGTCGTACAAGCAGGTTTTCCTGGGTGCGGAGGCATCGGTGGAGTATCCGTGCTCGATGCTTTCGATAGTTTTTCCCCGAATATCGAGTATCGACGATCTTTCCGATCGCCTGAGTTGCCGATCGAATCCGCCAGTGGCGCCACCGGCGAATTCCCGCGCTTCCAACGGTTTTTTTACTTGTTCCAGCGCCGGGCGCCTGAGACGAGTTCCGAAACGCAGCATCCTCGATTCTTCTTCGGTTGCTGTTCCAGCACTGCCAGAAATAATCTTGTCGAGGCTCTTGTCTACCACGAATAAGTTACTTTGCTACTGAAATGTAAGAAAATTCCCGAAGCCTCGCGATACTGGGTGGGGAGATAATTCGCTGGTTGTGTGCTTTTCTTGCCACGCATTAGGGGATTGCTTGTCGGTTTATCTTCAGAGCATTTACGTTGGTGACCGGAGGTCACGGAGCTCTCGATAAGAGGCACATAAGAAATGTTTGGACGCGAGATGAAAGTCAGGCGAGTCGGGAGTCACGAGACCTTGAGTGTTATCGGGGAGAGAAAAAAAAAAGAAAGGGGACTTAATGAAAAAATAATATAAAATAACAAACAAATAAAAAAAGATCGAATACAGTAGTAAATATTATTTTGCTTATTCAATTTTTATTGTACCACGTAATAATAATAATAATCGTAATAATAATCGCAATAATCATCATCATCTCGTATAATAATGACAATAATAAATGTTAATAATAATAATTGATAATAGTAATAGTTTTTTTTTGTTTAATCGTTTCATTAATAATTCAATAATAATAGGTAATAGGTTTATAGATCGATCGAACAATCGCCTCTTTTTCGTGTTTGTTTTACAAATTTTCGTCGTTTTTCTTTTATTCTCTTTTTTTTTTTTTGTGTTTCACGACGACGTCACATTGGCGTTTGTTGAACGATCTATAAAACGGAAAAATGGTCGAAAAAGAGAACGTAATTTTTCTTGGAGAACGGATCGAAACGAATACAGTATCAATGTTCGTTCGTACATTTTGTTTTCGCTTCTGCTCTGTGCGTTCTTCGTGTTTTTTTTTCATACTTTATTTACTTGACTTTTGTGTTTTTCACTTCATACCACGTTCTTATGTTTTTTTTTTTTTTTTTGAAACCTCGCTTCATCTTCCTTCTCGCGTTTTTTGTTTTCGTATTACTGTCAAACGTTCTCGTGTTTTTTTATATATATAATATATATATGGAGATTTTTTTTTGTGTTTACACAATTAATGCAAAATGTCCCTACAGTCCGACGAATTTATGTGCTTTGTCGTTCTTCGCTCGATGACGTTGATGTTCACTCTTTTTTTTTTGTTTTTATTTAACCTCTTTTACACGTTTTCTCTTTTAATTCTCATCGCCCTCGTCATCTCCTCGCAGTCTCAAACCATTCATTCACACTCGTGGATTAATCGGGATTTGTCAGCAGGGGGGGGGGGGGGGGGGGGGAGAGGGGTGTGATGGATCTGTGGAAATTCAGTTTAAATGGGTAAGGTCGAAGAGTTTTTTTTTTTTGTCAACTATTGGATTTATTTCACTTTAACAAACGTCCGTCGATCTCAAAGATGCCGAATGGTCGCGAATATATCTCATAAAATAATTTCTCCGTTTTTTGTGCGTCGGCCATTTTTGTTCTCTTTGACCTCTGTGGCCACTTTGACGCTTCTCTGAGCTTCTGAAAATCGCCGGACTTTATACGATTGTCCAAAGTACGAAACATCCCCTTTTTGTTATAATAAACGATTGACCACGGAACCGAAATTTTTTTTTTTTTTTTCAATATCGATAGACTCGTTTTTCATACTTTTTTAAGATTGCCTAAAACGTTCGTTTCCAAAGATACCGCGAGAATTTTTTTTCTAGCGAGAATGAGTGACTCGAGAAAAATTCACTGCCATTACCATATTCAATTTGCTTTGAATTCGTAAATCCGACTTTTTTGTTTATTTGTGACAACACACACGAGAAGATTAAACGAGGAACATCGACAATTATCGTCTAAAATTTGTTTTTTTTTTCCTTCTTTTTACAATGATATAGTGTATAAAAGACCAAAAAAAGGACACGTTTTTACCATGTTAATTGTGTTGATTTTTGTTGTTTACTCAATCTCTCACATTCTACATATATTTTTTTTAAGTCGCACGTTATTATTTCTTTTTAGCACGCTCGATTTATCTAATATCTTCGTTCGGGATAGTTTGGCGGTGGGGGGAAAAATTGGTGGTTTTATATATACTTTTTTTTGGGAACGCTCCAGTCAACATACAATGTACAATGATTATCGCGTATGAGAATTCAAAGCTCGTTCTCATTCGCGTTTATTTAAAAGTTACATACCGATAATTCAATTAATAATTTCGCCTATAATTTCTTCATCGTTTTATCTCGCTCACGCTGCCTCGCACGTTTTTTTTCTTTTTTTTTTTTTATCAATTTCTTATGTACTCGACTTAAGCCTTAACTATACATAATCACGACTCGAATACGTTATATCATCACTTCCGTATTATAGATACAATTTTATCCTTTTCTTGCCGCCTACTACCCTCCTCCCCTCGCTCCTTTACATTATACTCACAATTAATAATAATAATTGTAATATTATCAATAATCGTTTTTAGGTCGTCGTCGTCGTCGATATATAATATTAACGCGTATATAATTTATAAAATGAAAATAGGTACAATTTTGGACGCTCTTCTTGGTTTGCTTGTTTTTTTTTTAGCTCGCTTAACCTCTCAAAAAGACGCTCCGAAATGTGTGTTCTTTTAGTGTTTTTTTTTCGCCTAGTAATGCCCATCGATTGCGATTCTAGTCCACTTGGTAGTAAAATTTTGCTCTCTTTCACTCTCATTCACTTTCATCACAATCTTTCGATCGCTCACAAATACATTTTTCACTCTCACACTATGTTTTAATATGTTTTTGTTTTTTGTTAATTTTAATAATCCCATTCTTTCCATTAATTTTAATCTCTCAACCGAAATCGCCACACGCCATAATAGGCGTTCAGTGGTTTCTTTTTGTTTTAATTTTTATTTCTAGATCCTTAATTTTAGACGCTTCGTCGATGCTCCGCCAGGGGCGCCATTCACAGTTACCTATCTTCGACCTAACCTTAGTTTCTAACGATTTATTTAATTAATTTTTTTTTCTTTTGAAATTCATTCATCCTAGATAATATTTACAAGATTCGTCCTAATTTTACGACTATAGATTTAGGTTTGTTTTTTTTTTTTTGGGTATTATCCGATACCTTAAATGTGTTTTTTGTTTGTTTGCTTGTTTGTTACACTCACGGTTGTCACGACTCGAAGCGAGACCCCCTTGCGGAGCTTTCACGAAGCACGCGAATTTTTATTTTTTTATTCTTCCTCTCACACTTTTAAATATCGCATACTGTCATTCCTTAATTAAACTACGTAGTCTAATCTCGTTTATTCAATCACTGCGGCTTTTTTCAAATCTCTTGAACTCTCTCGCACACGCACTCTTATATTCACAAAATCATGTCCTATATCGCTCTCACGTAACCTCTCTTTCTCTCTCTCGACTTATTTTCCATTGTTTTTTTTAGCCTAAACTTTTTACGTTTTGTTCTTTTGCCTAGTGATTCATCGATCTGTTTTATCAAAGTCCTCGTTAAACCGTCTCACAATTTCAGGGAGTACCTATTTACAAAATTCATCATCAATATAGATATATATATGTGTGTGTGTTTTTTTTTCAATGCATAATATGCGGTCCTGGAACGGTCCGAATTTCGAAAATTCGCGGATGTATCAAATAATATCTCTCTCTGTCTCTCTTTCTCTCCTTATCTCTCTCTTTCGGTGGCAATGAAAATTCTCCATAAATGGAAACGTGATATATTTTTTCTTTTTCATCGATGTTCAAAAATTTCAAACTTGGCGCCATTTCCGCGCGCGTTCGAGAACTCGCTCTGAATTGAAATGAAAAAAAAGTTATCAGTGAAATCCAATGCGATTTATTTTCGACTACAATTGTAACTATAGATCGACGAGTGTTTCTCGAGACGAATAAACATTTTTAACGATTCCTCTCGAAACACTCGACACGCAATCTCGAAGGGACTTATTCTCTCCTGTTTTTCTTTTTTTTTTGTTCCAATTGAGAATTCGATGCAGCTATAACGCCGATAATAGCATTAATTGTATAAACTAAGAATAATTAATCATAACGGGTACGGAGTCGATCGATTCTCACTCACGACTAAAACAACACGGACTTCCGGTGACAATTGTTTTTTTTTTTTTGCGTCTCGAATGGATCGACTACGAAAACTAGCAGTAACAATATTCGCATAAATGCACGTGTCCTAAATTTCGTGTACTTCAATGTATTTTTTTTTTGTATTCGATCGGATTTTTTTTTTTCAACACCATGGACACACGAAATCAGATTTATCACATCACACGAACGAAGAGAAAAAGAAAATTATCCAACACGGTCATCTACAAATATAATAATAATAATAATAATAATAATAATAATAATAATAATAATAATAATAATAATAATAATAATAATAATAATAATAACTAATCATTAATTAATGACAGTAATGATAATAATGGTAATGACAATAAAACTAGTTTTTTTCTTAGCGTAAGCAGTAGCGATTTTAATTAATAGTAGAGTTGGTGGGGGGGTTGGTTACCGTTACACAATAATCCTCGTAGTAGTTAGTAGCAGCAGTTGGCCGCCGTCTTTACGTCATTGAAATTAAAATAAAATAAAAAAAAAAATACAAACGAACTTTTCATCTACGTCACTAGGATCAGTTATAATTTAATTTATCCAGGCATAAACTAACGCGTGAATAGTAACTAAAGAACCGTGTAGTATTTTTCGTTCCGTAGGAACACGAACTACCATCGCGAAAAAATAAAACGATAATATACAAGTTACAATTGTAATACAAAAATATTTTCAAGTTCCTAAGCTTGCGTTAATCGTTCGTTCGATTTTTTTAAAATCAATTTCTTGTTTTTCTTTTTTTTTCACATAGTTTTAACCAATTCTGACTAGCAAACATAACATCGATGGAATTCGTCCATCGACGATCTCGAGTCGCGTTATTTTTTTATTTTTTTTCATCGTAATAAAAAATTCGCAATTTTTTTGTAATCTCAAAAGCGCGATTCACTCAAAGGCAGTATGAAGAAACGTAAAGGAAAGAAAAAAAAAAATAAAAAAAAATGGACGTCTTAATTAATGACAAGTTGCATCTCCTCAACTTCAACTTCCAACTACTACTATATAGACATTTTTTCTTCCCATCGTTCTTCTCGCTCTCCAACTCTTCTAAAAAGTCATTTATCCTCAACCGGAACAATAATCTCAGTCGTGTGTGTCTCGAGCGCTCGCAGCGCCAGTTCATTGACGCTGCGAGATCGCCATTTTGTTTTCGTTCACATTGTTCGAAAAAACACACCTTCAACGTTTAACAATAAGTATTCGGTAAGGCGAGTGTTATAAAAAAAAAATTCAAGACAATAGAAATAGTCATAAACTTAAAATCCTTAAAGTCCTAAAAAAAAAGAACTAACGGATAAATCATCATGTTCCTTTACGTCCGTCTTACGTACGTATATATAAATATATGTAATATATGTATATGTTTAAGAATGAAGCAAAAAAAAAAAATATAATAATAGTAATAAGAAAGGAAAATGAAATTATTAGTGTGGAGAATCTCGAAACGCGACATCTTCGTTTGAAGTTCAAACTCATTTCTATTATGGCCCGTTCGAGGCTCTGCGCGAGCCTTGGTTCTTTCTTTTTTCCTTCGTTTTTTCATCGTTCTAACTGCATTTTCTATATTTTGCCAGAAGATACGTCGTCAATCATCTTAAGTATTATTAATCATTGTATATTGAAGTCAACCCCGATATCGAGTGACAACAGACACCGGTATTCGCGGTGGCACGCATTTCGCCACATTTTCTATTTTTTTTTCGTAGTCCCTTCTCACCTATCAAGACTTCTATCGTAGAATTTCGAATCCGAAAGCTCACGTCCATTTTGTATGTCCTAGGAGTTATCTAAGATGGCCGCCGAGTGCGAATCGCGTGCCACCCGACGCCGAGGCCCGAGCCTGGAAGCGTGCTTTGGGGACGTACAAAAGAACAACCGAAGCTCCACAAGATTCATTCGCACCGTAACATCCATCTTTGAAAGAGTGTCTTTTTTTTATTTAATCTTTTTTTTTCTATTCTTTCGCTCATACAAGGATCGACTCAGGATCGTTTGATCAGCGCTAATGCGCGCTTTCACGTGCATTTAACAGATCAAACGTCTCAACGAAAAGAGGCTATATCTCAATCTCGCTCGCTCTTTCTGATATTAATCTCGTGCACGGTCCCGCACGGCCGCCATTTCGCGTACCTCTCACCAATCCACCATTTTGTCAACCGCAACGCTGCTCTCTGTTTCACTTTCTCTTTCTCTGTAGGTTGACTTGTTGTTATCTTTCTTTTTTTTAATGTGACTTTAGGAACCTTTGAACTCGCACCATCATCATCTTCATCACATAATCTTTTTCTCACTAATATATATCTCTTTTCCCTCTATCTCTCTCTTCGTCTTACCGTTAACCATCGTTAAATAAGTACCGATTTCGCCTGCTTCGGCTAATAAGCCTCGGCTTTGTACCGCTTTTGACTAGAATTGAATTTCGAATGATTGGTTCGTTCTTCCGCTTCTTCCTCAGCGTCTTTTTCAATTTGCTCTCACATAACCTTAAAGACATGTTGCGAGTTGACTGTATTGGTGTGGCTTGCGGGACCGGAGGTGCGTCGGTGTGTATGCCCAAAAGGGGACTTTGACCAAATCAATCGATACCATCAAAGCATCGCTATTTTTCATTCGCGTTTCACTTCAGCATTTTTTTTTTTTTTTTTTTTTTTTTGAGGCGAACCCCGGATTCAAGCTTGACGCGAATGAAAAATGCGGTTTCGTTAAATCAACAATAATATGCGCTGTGTGTGTTACTTCATAACTAACTGTACGTAAAAGTCAGAATTTGTGAAACTTATCGTCCGCACTTATCAGACAACCTTTGCCAGAGACACTTTTCCTTCAAATTTTCAAAATGGCGAAACCGTTATTTTTTTCAAACATCGAATCTAACCTCACTTTCCTCATGATTTTGGGCCGGAAACTCTCGATTTATTGTTTGACCGAACGGGAGGTCTCTGGCTCCGAGTATCTCAACGAAATATCATCGCGAACGAACTTGAACAACGCGTATGTGAAAAACTTTGGGGTTTTCCTTTTTTATTTATTCACTTTTCTCATTGGATGATTTGCACGAAGTGGTTTCTATTTTGATTTTTTTTTTTTTTTTTTACGATGAAGGGAGCATGGGGGTGGCTTGTGGGGGTATTATCTTGTGGTGGGGAAGTTTGTATTGTGTCAAAGCAAATGCCATAAGTGAATAGAACACAAGGCTGCACTCTTGAAAAGACTAATGAAAAACATTGGGGGATTTTTCCCGTGACACGTGGCGCCACCATCGCTCATTTTCGTAAAGAGGTTAGTTTTCGTTTACGCCGCAAATCCGAACGTTTTACTGTTTTCCGTCGTTTGTTAAACGAGCAAAAAATCAGTGGTGGATTCGTTCGTCCAAAAGGTGCGTGAAATGGCGGTTAAAAAATGGCGTCATGTGTCCGGGCGCCCCGGCGATTCGCGTCCGAGTTCCGAGTCCCTCGTAACGTCCCTAGTGAGTACCTTCGCGATTATTGTTGTGGCGCGACACATGTTAGCTATATATCGCGCTTCATCTGCTGCAACTCCCATCTTACTTCATTTGCTTATTACGGATAATAATAATAATTATATGTTTGTTGTGTTCAGTTATGCATGTAAGGTTACGTTTAATTAATGTCGACTTGACAATGGGTTACGGTTAATTAATCGGTAATCGTTAATTACGTTAAATATGGCTTCCTCGTCGATCTGACCTGTTCCACTGCATTCTTTGACTCATCTCTCTAACCTCCCTCTTTTATCTATTTAAATCGAGTATACAACTTGATACGTTGGCTATTCTACGAACATTTATTACATTTATTATTGTTAAAGGTTTTGCTTCGCGACTGTCGGTTTTTTTCGGTTTTTTTTTTTTTTTTTTTTTTTTTTTTTTTTTTTTCAATCCGTCTATATGCTTTTGGCTGTGTGTATGCATCAGTTTAATGTCCTTAGGGCGCTTGGGCGCGCCGGCGACGAGAGGACCACCAACGCCAAAGACAAAGGAAGTGGAAAGTGTGTTCGTTTTTTTCTGTTTTTTTTTTAAGATTCGTCAAAATTTGTATTGTCCAAATATAAAAATGGAAGTAGGAAATATTTTTTTCGCGCGATTGACCTCGATTTTTTCCAAGTTTCGGAAGACATTTTAAGGGGGTTTTGTTTTTTTTTTTTAATCTCGTACCTAACCTCCACTCGCGATATTTTGCAACATACGACGCGATCAGAAAAAAAAAATGTCGACTCTGCGGTTCAACTCCTCTGTTTGATTCTTTCATTCGACTTGTGATTTTAACTTATTCTCATTGTTTTTCTGGTTAATCCATTATTTATCTTATTTAACTGTTTAATGCGGTACACTTGTTTAATTACTGTACTACTTGTAGCGGCTACTATTTGCGAGTTATACTTGAGAAACTGTTCGTTCACTGTAACGAAAAAACCCTAACGAAGGTACTCACTCAACGGATCTTTGGTTATACATATCGATGAAAATTTTTTTTATATCTAACCCAAAGAAACAATTTTGTCGGTCAAAACTTTGCGTGACCATCGTTATCGCCAATTAATCATTACCCCGCCGATCGACTCCGAATCTGTCGATTCATCGTCAATTTTGAGGTTAGATGTGCTGTTTTCGTATTTCAAAATTGGACCGGTTGAAAATCTCGGACTCGCATACGCTCGTGGCTTTTTCTCATTCGGGGCACTCTGAGGGAAGTAAAATCAATTATATTCTCACGCGCTGTTGCGCGGAGAACATTTTGAAAAGATTAGTGCCCCACAACGGAGCTCCCTTGGCCCGTCGGTCGATCCGAGTGGGTCAGGAAACTCCGTCGACGGGCTCTGCGGTGGGCCCCTTGCCGAAGGATCTTCACAATCGTCCTCGATCACACCGATCAGCAACGATCGACGCGGACCGTGCTCCGGACGCTCCTAACCTCAATCTAACAGCTGTTTCGTCTCACGGGCGGCCATTTCGCGTCTCCGTGCGCCGCCATCTTGCTGCAAAGTTTTGCCAACGCTACTCCGTGCACTCCGGAGACACAGGACGATCCGGAAGACCCACCGCCTTAACAACTATGATTCTCGATTATATAGTGGACATTGAAACAACTTATTCCGGTTTTTAATCACGGAGGCTCGGTGACGGTTGTACGCGTGAAAACGCGTGCCGACCGAGGCGCTCGCACTGCTATAGACTGTCGGTTTTTCATGCTGCGCACTTACGGTTCACACGAATATACAATATATACGTGACGTCATTTTTTTTTTCATGTCTCGCTGTCGATGTAAATTTTTGGGAAAATTTTCAACGATCAGCAAGCGACTCGTATATACGCGTATATCCATATATAGTAAGATTATTTCATTAAAAAATTAAAACCCGTTGTTAAAACAAATAAAGATTTGTTTTTTTCATTTTTTTTTTCGCTTGTAAAGCCGTTCAGCATCTACTACTGCATTATCATTTTTTTTTTCCTCATTATACCTCCTAAATTCTCGAAAACAATGGCTCTCAGAAGCCGTTGCCTTTTTCATTGTAAGTCCGGGTGCTCGGATGCGCGGATTGGACTGGTTCTTTCCGAGTTTATTGTTTGTGTCGACCGAAGATGTTTTTCTGTGTTGTTTGTTGTTTCGTTGTCGATCTCTCGAATTACCAGTCGTCAATCGCCATCTCGCTTCTCCTCGTGTCAAGTTCGGGTTTGTCGTGTTCGGGCATTGTATTTTATCGGTACGTCGTATCCACGTACACCACGTTTGTGTATTTTTTCTTTCCAATATTACAAATATACTACATCCGATGTAATATGCATGTCGGTTATGCATCCAAACGTATGCCAAAGGCCGCGAATTTCCAATGATTCCACGAATCCGAATCGTCAAACGTTGCTACATTAACAAGAATTATGTATTGCATTTTTTTTCGAATAAGAAAATTTCGGTGGCGCCACCCGTGGTAGCGTCAGGGTACCAGAATCAAACTGTTCCGAAAGAGTCAACTGTTACCGAATAGTGTATTTTTTTTTCTTTCATTTCTCGCGTATTTATTCCTTCGTCTTTTTTTTGTTTTTGTTCTCTTCGTCATCGAAATATATCTCTTTTCTTTTTTTTTAGACAATTTACAAAATCAATTGGCTTTACATATCCGTAGTGTGTATTGAGTGTAAAACATTTGTGTGTGTGTTCATCAGTGTAATATGTGTAGGTGTGTGTTAATTATTATTATTTGTGAGAACCCGAGATCGGATCTCGGGCTCCCGTGTATGAGAGAGTGTGTGAGTTTTGAGCGTACGGGGTTGCACGCTCGAGAACCAGGGCTTTTTTTAGGACGCGCGCAGAGTGGGCAACAACTGCGCGCGAACTTATTTATCAACTGTGTCTTCTTGTGGTTATGGACTTGTATGGGGATAACGAGCGCGCATGCGCACGCGATACCTTTTTCACGTCCTCTATCTTTTTTTTTCGTTAATTTTTTTGGGGCATTTTCTGGATTTTTTTCTTATCGGTATCGCGAGACACGCGCGTCAATTATCCAAGATGTCTGAGTGTATATATATATATTTTCGTATGATTTATATATATATATACCGATTACACTGAATCAATATGTTTTGTTTGCTTTGTTTGTTGGCTTGATTACCAATCGGTTACCGCGTTTTGCAAACTGAGTCGCGGATTTTCATTTTTTGTTTTATTCATCATTTTTTTTTATTATTCTGCGTTTACTTCGAGGTCGAGTCGTATTTGTGAGTGTGTATGCGCTGGGAGTATGCACCAGCGCATCCGGGCTATGGCATTTTTTTTCATTAGTTATAAACATTTAGCAATTTACATGAAGAGATTAAGATTATGGTTTTTTGGACCGATTTTGCAACGCTTGCTGCTCCGTTTTTTTTTTTTGTTTTTTTATTTTTATTTTTATTTAGACTCCGTATAAAGGGCTTCGTTTAGACTTGGTGGGGGGTGGAAAAGGACATAGCGATGGTACTGCGAGTGGCGACGCGTGGGCCTTCCGCCGCATTATCGTTTTTCTCGCCACTCGCGCTATCCATCTTCTCGTTCCCACTTTTCCATTTTTTTTTTAAATTCCCAATTCAACGAATCCCGGAGTCTCGGAGAAGCAGCTCGCGGCTGCTGCGTCGGTCCGCTTATGAATTACGGGCATATGTAAATCAATATATTTGTAAATTATGTTATTTCATTATTTTTTTTTTGCTTTTTTTTCCCAAAGCGGCGACGAACGCCGAAACGATCGTCACCGACATTGGCTTTTTTTTTCTTCACTGTTTACCTTTTTCGATTACAGAACATACACTACGAGCTATTGTACCTGTGTGTGTTTTTTTAATTATTTTTGCATAACGTTTTTTTTTTTGTTTTTTAAGTAATTTTTTTCGTATTTTTTAGCTTATCTGTTTCCCTTTCTCTCTCGATCTATGGATTCCGTTTTTTTTGCGTTTTTAATGCACGTTTTTTAAAATCATTTTTGCACCTTTAAAATTTTACAAGTATTTGTGTACACGTTTGCGGGGCACGCGTCGGCGCCTTGGGGCTTTCGTTCTGGGGATATGTTTTAGATTTCTTTTTTTCAGTTTTTTTTTTCGTCTTTTTTTCGAAAACATCGAACAAGTTGATCGGTATTATTAAAACGTTTGGGACACTTTTTTTAGGGGAAGGAACCTCAGAATTCGACCCTCGGCGCACGGGAGGATGCACCGGGCTTTTTAAACTGCCGTCTGTCAATCGTTCCATGGCTTAATTTTTTATTTATTTTTTATTTTTAGTGTGGTCAAGAAGGATGTTTGGTGGTGTTTTAGTATATTCTGTTTTATTCACGTCGTGCTGGTGTTAAAGATGTTTTTGTTTTTTTTTGTTTTATGTTGTGGCTGTTTTTTATTTGTTGTTTTGTTTCCTTTAAAACGACTGTAATACTGTATGCCGTTATTCGACTTTGTCGCTTCGCAGCAATATTGCACTTGCACTCTTGCACTCTGCTATCAGGGACCAAGAAAATTAATCAACTCTAGATTTACCTTTATTTAAACGCGATTACTTAATTTCCTTCCTTTATACTTTGTTTTTTCGCTTGTATATGGTCGTGTACATTTTATCTTCTGAATAAAAAAGTCGAATCCCCGAACGGCTGTAAAGGCCTTCGAGAAATCGATATACGTATACAAATCTCTAGTTTTGTTAAATAGAATTTCAAGGGTTTTATTTTTTCGTTATTCTGAAGCGCGTGTAATCGTGTTTTTTTTTTCCTAACTGCAATCTCGTTTGTTCGCGAAAAATCTTCGAAATTACTTCGCTATAAGTCCCTTCCCTCGTCAACATTCTCAACATTGCACATTTTCACGTCCACCGTTCACCAACGCGGCAACCATTCCTCTCAACTTCGAACCTAAACCGTTTTTCTTCCTTTTTTTTCATTCGAAATATAAGCTAATTCCTATATCGTCTTTAAGCCCAAAATTACTGATTTTTCTATCAAAATTCCATCCAATCAATCCGGACGCGTTTTATTTTAAACTTTTTCCTTAAGTTGGTGAAAAATTATGCCGTTGGAAGGGTGTCAAGTTCGGTGTCTACAATCGTAATCTTACACGAATTTTGTGCAAATTCGAAAACAAAATTTAACAGTTGCACGGTAACTTTGATTTTCTTTCGATCCATGCTAAACCTGTGCCAGCATAAAAATTTTGGTCCCTAACCTGATGCGGAGGCCAGTCGTGTGCCGTTTTCAATAATGTCTCTGTATTCCTTTCGTTTCATGGTTGTAATTTTTGTATATATATATATTTTTTTTTTGTGAAACTGTGAAGAAAAATTTCTTACGTAGACTCGCGTCTATTCTACTTTCCCAAATCGATATCATCTTGTAAATTGAACGACATTCCTTTATTTTTCTGAATTTTGAATTTTTCAATACTTTTTTTTAGATTCGAACGTTTTTATCTCGAGTGTGTTGTGTATGTGTCGTGTGTAAATGTCGGAAAAATTGGGGAAATCCCCGTCGCGAGCATGGACGACCAAGCACCGTGTGTGTGTGTACGCGCCATTTTCTCTTGACCGCGCCAGTTTCAATTCGCGGACGTCTCCTCAACGTGTATTCCATACCGATTAATCGATTTGTCATTTCATCAACATCATTTTTTTTTCTTTTTGCAATCATTATTATTCTCAAGTTTTCTTTATTTTTTATTTTTTCACGTGTGTGTTATTTTTCCTCGATATCCTCAAACACTCTTTTTCACTTATCCTGTATCGGTGTTTCTCAACTATCTCCACATCTTAAAAAACATTTAACCTCCATTTGCTAAGTATTGCGAGAACGTAACGGTATTTATATTGCAATTAAAAAGGTTTCGTTATTTCGTTAGTTATTTTTTTTTCATCATTAAATCTCCTTTTTTTCTCCCTTTTCCTTTACCCTCATTCTCTCTCTCTCTCTCTTTCTCTCTCTAACTCTCATTCTTTCCTGTTTTTTTTTTCTTGTATCTCGAAACGACGCAAACATTTTTCACGTTTTTACGTATTCGGAAATAAAAAAATATTTCGCTTATAACGATCACAGGACCTCAGAATACCTTCAAGCACACAGGACTCTAAACGCATTCACACTACCGCCCTTATTTCACTTCATTCATCCGCAAAATTTTGTTGGTTTTTTTTTTCTTTCTATTATACACAAAACGTCGGACGAGTGAGCGCGGATCTCTCGCCCTCGTTCGTGCTCGCGATAATGAAGACAAAAAGATGAACGCGAACGGTCGCGAGAGATCGCCCCGTTGACTCGTCGCCAACATTCGCCCCAATTTCCATTCACACGCGTATCTAATTAATCCTAAATTCATAGACCCTATATTCAATTATTTATAATATTTATATATAATATATATATATAATATTTAGCATTTAGTTTATTTTTATTTTTCTTCTTTTATCATCTCTTTGACCATTCGCACGATTTCCTCGGATCATTCCCGCGATCTATTCATCGCGGTGACCCGGGATCATTTATTCGTCATTCACATTCGTGCTTCAACGCCGTCGTCATCATATTCTGTATGTATATATAATATATATAATATAACTGTTTGTAATATTTATATTTTGTTTGTTTCGACTTACGAGCTAATAGTTTTCGTGCTTCGCCGAGCACAGTTGCGCGCATATTTATATGTGTACGTGATTTAGTGTTTGTGTATGTGTGTGTATTTTTTTGTTCCTCATGCTTATGAGGCCCGGTTTATTGTTTAATTTCATTTATCTTCGTTCTTTTTTTCATTTATTTTATGTGCAATTGATAGACTGCGCGCGATTCTTTGTATTGTGTATTTATCATATGTGTTTGGATGAGTCATGTGTACAAGGGGCAATGAGGAATTGGGAGTTATATTTATACGATGGGTTTGTCGCGGATCGCGTTTTTTTTTTTTTTAAGGTTCGTTCAAAACAACCGTCCGATCCGCTATTTGACTCGCGCGCAGTATTTTAATCCCGTTCTTGGATTTTTGTTGTTGTTGTTTTTCTTTAACTTACGAATTATAGTAACATTAAGGGGGACCTTTGTTAAGAAGTGGCTTATTTCATTTTTCTTCTCTCGTCGTAATTATTTCATCGTCAGTTCATTATTCTTTTTTTTTTTAGTTTAGTTTGTCGAGCCTCGGGGATTTGTTGTTTCTCGCGTATTGGAATTTCGCCAGATCGCCCGTGACCAGTCGATTCCATTCGCGACATTTTACCCTTTCGTCGGCTCCACTGCACTCCCTTCGTTACCTTTTTCATTCGCGGAAAGAGACGCGGCCAGTGTCGGCGACGCCGCGCCGCCTAGCGGTGGCGTCGCTGAACTAACGCGCGCTCTCTCGCGCGGCAGCTCGATTCGTTTTCTGATATTATGGCACGTTTCGGGCGCGCGGTATGTCCGACGCGAATTTTTCCACAGACAAAAGAGGAGCCTTTCGAGTCATCTCGACCGGTATCTCACAATTAAAGCTCGTATTTTTTTTTTTAGGTTAGAAAAATTCATTACAGCGCCACGCAGGCGCGTGGGGAGGAAAGCCGATTCCGCGTCGGACTCACCCGCGCCGTACAACGACATCTGAGCTTGAAAGGATTGTTTATGATTTTCGGAGTCCGCTCGTCACGGACTCCGGTAATTAATTTTTTTTTCTCATATCGCGAACTCGGCAAGAAACAATGGTAGATCGCGAATAAAAAAAAAAACCACGCCATTGTTTAATCCCGAGAAAACGAAGCATGCAATTCTTCTGTTCGCTTCAGCCAATCATTCATCGATCCCACGATCTTAAATCGGACATATCGGAGACACACTTATAACAAATGGTATACAGCCTAGTCTAGTCGCGACAGGATCGTCCGTTGAACAGTCGAATCACACTCCCGATTCGCGATACAACATATTGTCCGTTTGTATGTTTTTTTTTTTTTTTTTTCAATCACTACATCATCAAAAATGTAGTCCTTTCGTTCGATCAACGAAAAAAAATGTCTTTGCAAAGGTTTTTGTATTATTTCGTTTCGTTACTGCTGAGACAGCGAGTGATTTTCATCTTGACCGCACTTGGGCGCTTCACGACACAATTTTAATTGATTTTCGACGTTGGTTATTTTTTTTTTAAATCTGCGATGCAATGTTTCCATTTGATTGCACCGTTTTTCGTTTTGTTTTTTTTTTTTATTTGTGAAAAAACTTACGAATTTTCACCACCAACGTCGCTGATGTCGTCAGCTTTCCTCTTAACGCCGCGCTGTTCTTCGTGATGATGATGAAGGCCGCCGGTCGAAGGGCCCTGTTGCTCGTTCAATGGCGTCGAACGTTCTTGCTGCTGTTGCTGCTGAGCGTGTTGCAGTTGTTGTTGCTGCTGCTGTTGCTGAGCCTGAGCCTGAGCCTGGGCCTGAGCTTGAGCCTGCTGCAGCTGTTGTTGTTGCTGCTGCTGCAGCTGCTGTTGTTGCGCCTGCAGCTGCTGCAACTGTTGCTGTTGTTGCAACTGTTGATGCTGCTGCTGCAACTGATGCTGCAATTCACGTTCGACCTGAAGAGCCGTAGCCGACGAGGCTGCCACCGCACTCGTCTCCGACTGCTGCGCTTGCGCCCAAGGGGTCCACTCGTCTCAGTAGTAACTGAACTTTCATGGTTGCTGATTGTTCTGCTGATTGACAACGTGCTGGAGGGTGAAACCGAGGGCCCGCGGATCACCGTGAAGCCTCAGTGCCTGAGCTAACCGCTGTTCCTGCAGTTGCAGTGCCTCCCCTGATGACGGAATCAGGCTTGCCGTTAGTTTGACGCGTTTCCGTGACTGCGAGTCACCGACACCACCACCAAGACCACCACCAGCAGCAGCGAATCTCTCGCTTTGCATGTAGCTGTTAACGGGACCCTCGCCAAGACTCGTAGGCGGCGTTCCCGACGTTGTACCACTGCCACCGATCATCAGATTCGTCGTTGACGACTTACCTAGGTCAGGCGCCATTGTGTCCGGTTGGGATAGTTGTTGATTGCCGTGATGACTACCGGGCATTCCGGAACCACCTCCGCCACCTCCACCGTTGTGCTGACCTAGATGATGCCTCATGTCACCACCCGCCGCAGAACTTGCCGCTGCCACTTGCGATACCTGTCATTGCATACAGATTTCGTTAAAAATCTTTGGCTACGAAATATGATTTTTTCATGTCGGTCGTATGTAGCATATGGGAGTGGATTTCGAGAATCCTAAATCACTCCCATGCGCTATATTCTCGAGATTTCGGTTTTCATAGCATATAGAAGTGGATTTCAAGAATCCTAAGTATGACGTCACTTCCGGTCAAAAACCGAGATCTTCAAACCGAAAGCGACCTTTTTCCGTATGACGCCACTTCCGGTCAAAAAAATGATATTTCCAACCCAGAAGTGACGTGACGAAACATGCCTCGCCAATGAACTCGCAATATATTTGCCAAAGTTGACACAACATTTGAGTTAGGATTTGGTCAACTAACCGCCAGTCTCAGGGCAGCTTCCGCCTGGGATCTCAGCAACGCTTCAGCCTGATGCATCCTGAGCGCCTGCTCGGGTCCACCGCCCTGTCCCACACCTTGTTGTTGCTGTCCCGTCGAGCCCTGGCCTCCTCCGCCCATGTCACCGTTGTTTCCCATCCTCATCGCCGCCGCTAACGAGGCAACGTCCACCGGCGAGAGATTCGGCGACACCGAGTTTTGCAGACCTACCCACGAAAATTCTTAATTTATTTTATTCATCTCTCCTTTCTCGCAACCAAAATGCGTTTTATTAATAACAAGCGTGATTTCTCAATGTTAGCGATAACGGACTCGCGAGGCTGTAAATAACACTTTATCGCCTCGTAATTGGAACAGCCTTCGGACAGTCTTTGTTTTATTGTTTTCTCGTAAAGCGAATCGACGATATCCGTTGAATATTGATTATGGAGACTCACCAGCTTGAACCGCTGCCGCCATTACCACCATGCGTTGCTGCTGCGACTGCATGTCGTCGTGGTACTGTTGCGCCGATGCCTGCTGACTTCCGGCTCTCAGCATCTCGCTGAGCTTGTTGCCGCTCGTTCCCGGCGACGCCATGTTGTTGTTGTTGTTGTTATTATTGTTGTTGAGAAGACCGGCACCTGTGCAAAAATCTGCTCTCGTCAGTAAATCCAACCTATCGCGATCACGACGAGTCATGTTTCAAGTTTCGTTATGTCTTTCATTGTTATGCAACTGCGGGGAATCTTTCTTTTCTTCTTTTTGTTCGAGCGGGTTTTTCGAGTCTCGGACGAGTGTCTTTGTGGGAATCGGATCTCTCCAACGACATTGACGATAAGCAAAGTCGAGATGTGTGATGAGTGTCTTTTTTTTTTTATTTTTGTTTGTAATTAATTAAGAATCGAGATCGGAGCGTACCAGGTTCACTACCGGCCGAGGACAGCCTTCCGTTTCCACTACTGCTGTCCGAGTGGGCCGAGGGCGATGGGCACATAGATGGCTGCTGCAAGTTCTGACCTCCTCCCGACTGACTCGTCAAGACACCGAGGCCCGCTCCTGAACATCATCCGAAATTTGTCAGGATTTTTTTTTCTCTTTCGGATGGAACTACTAGCTTCCGGGGACATTGTGGGAAGGACAGGGCATATATGTTTGTCTCGGGTTATCGGATCGTCAACTCACCTAAACTGGAGCCTGCCAGAAGCTCGCGCTCTCTTCTTTCGGCGGCGGCTCGACTGAGCACGTACTGGGCCGCGAACTGATGCTTTGGGTCCATCCTCATGTGTTCCATGTGACTCAGCAGACCTGCAGAGGCGTTTTTTTTTTGTTTAGTTGGCGGTTCTAGTTGTGAGGACTGGTTCGATGAGCTGTTCGGACATTATTGTTTTTTTAGCTTACCGCTCTCATGGGTGAATACAGATTGACACACCGAACACGGCCACATTCTGAGACTCGTGCTCAGCTGGCTCGTTTCCGGATGGCAGGCAAGATGCTTTCGAAGGCTACCCTCATTGACGTAATGCTTGCCGCACACGGGACACGGATGATTGGCGGTCCTTCGCTTCGCTAGGTAAACCCCGGCAATGGACGTTGTGCAGTCAGCGGAGGGAACAACAGGGCGACACAATGTCAAGGTCAATGCCAAGCAGGAAAAGCAGTTCCCAAGTGTATATACAGAAGCTTATTTTACGATAATCGACATTCACTCTTCCGTCGTTTCTTATATGTTTTCCATTAACCGTACTCCACAATCTTCTTGTCCATTCACTCGATCAGGTTATCAAAGTACCGAAACCCGACAGATACGAAGAAGCCACCAACGATAAGTGTGCCACATTATGTAGATTTGTGTGGGGGTGTTAGTATGAAAAAATAGTTCGATGTTACTTTTGAGATTAAGTTCTTATCTACAGCTCGGATTGAAGGAATGTGAAAGATTTTTTTTTGAAGATTTTAATTTTGAAAAAACGTTATTGGGTAATATTTACAAAAATTTTGTTTTGTGTCCGGGATTGTACCATCGTATTCCTATGCCTCAACCATGACAAAAAGTTATTGAACATTATGCCGTGAATTCAATAGTTCCGAAGCTACAGATGCCCGAAGGTTCTGGCGTCAGAAACTTACGGCAGGTTTTTTACCCGAATAAGTTCATACTAAGTTAGTAGAAAAAGATACGTGTCACGAAGTTAGTTTGACAGACTTTTCTCAACATAATCGTCAGTTCATAAGACCCACGTGCACCCACATGATTGGACGATCACCGAAAGTAAATGACAATGATACAAGTGTAATGTTTGTACAACAACGCCCGCTCCAAAGCATCATATTCGGGGATGTAACGATACGTAATTCTCTGTCTCTTCAACTTATATTCGTAGAAGTTCATCGACCGTCTGGAAGTGATTTTTTGTTTTCTCGACAGTACCTTAACAATACTTTCTTTCATCGTAATCTTCATCTTTCATACAAAAATATCATTTTATCGTAGATAAATTCTCTCCAGCTCACGATCTCCCCAACCTTACGATCATCACCTCCACCTGAGTCCCAATTAATGACAAGTCTACATTGAGTTACCTCGCCGAACGGACGATACATTTAAACCCAGTTAATAACAAAATCGCTAAAATTTCGGAGACGTTGAGCCGAAGAGAGATTCGTGTGACAAATCGTAATGAACATAAAGTTCTTTTTAAATGTAATACTGTTCCGTCGTCGACGAACCTCGTCTGTTGTTCTACTTACTGGCAACTCCCGATGCATTGGGATCCTTGTGGGTGTGCTTCATGTGCTCCATTAGAGCCTCGGCACCGAGGAAGAGTTTGTGGCAGACCGGACAGCTGGTAGCATTGGGGCCGCCGAGGAGGGCGGCGTGTTGCTGGAACACAACACGCTGTTGCAACTCCTTTTTGTGTTTGTTTGTGTGTTCGTTGAAGACCAATGCGCAGACGAAGAGGATTCGGACGCCAAGCCAAGGGTGCCAAGGGTAGTCATAGTAGTAGTAGGTGGTAGTAGACCGCGCGTCACGACACAGGTGTGCGTGGTAGTAGAGGTAGCCGACCCAGAGATAACCGAGAGCCCCCACAGATTGTATGTGCGTACCAGAAGCGGGCAGGATACAGGCGGGCACAGAACAGAACGATATAATACCAGTCAGAGTCAAGGCACCAATTATATATCTCTTTTAAATCGCTTCAAATTCATTAATTTTTTTAATAAAAATTATTAACCCACGGTCACCACATTATTATTCTACGACTTTTGCTTACGCTTGAGGAATTTGGATGGATGTGGACCAACTATCGGGCTACAACGGGAGGTACAAGAGGACCATTCGGACGAATGTCGACGAAGCGATCGGATTGCTTTGGTTCCATAATAAAAATTCTAAAACTTTTGACGATGAGGAAGCAGTTTACCGAGACCGTTGATTCTCGGCAGCGTTTTTTTCGTTCGAAGTCACTCGAGCGGCTGACGAAGGTTTTCTTTTTTTGCTGCATTGAAACGCGAGACCACCGATCGACCTCGCCAGTGTCCGTTCATCGGAGCGAAGGAGGGAGCAGGTAATTGGGCAACGGATTGGGTGTCACATAAGGTTGCCGAGAAATTTTTCGCCATCTCCTCGCAAAAATTTCTCTATTGGGACGGTATCGGCTACGATTCTTAAGATCTAACGGAAATTCGACGTCCTTCACTCATCGTTCATTATCATCATCCTTCTCGTCATCACATCAAATAAATACTCAAAAGCTCTTGAAAACCGGTGGGGATGATCGAGTCTCGATTAACGAATACACAAAGTAAAAAAAGCTCAAGTAACAACAAAGTACCTCCGAAAAAAACCGCGCTTTTTTGGCCCAGCATTAAAGACCGCCAGTGCGCAACCATCTGATAGCGAAAAGTAACGCAACGATACAAAAAATAAAAAAAAAAAACAATACTAAAAAAGCCAAGACAGACGAAACGTCTAAAATCAGACCGCACGGCAATGACCCCAAACTTTTGGGGGTCTCGACGTTCTCTTTTCGTTTATCTTCCGCTATTCCCCTCACTCCGCCATCTTTGCTTCTTTTTTCTCCCCCCCCCCCCCCCCCCCCCCCCCCTTGATCTCCACATGCCTTTGTCGTGTCTTTTTATTTTTCCTCGTCCCACCGACTTCTTCTTCTTCTTCTTATCTATCCCTTCTTCTTCTTTTTCCCCTAACCCTCGTTCTTCTTTCCTTTTTTTAATGCTTCTTTTTTTTTTTTTTTTTCTTCTTTAATCTTCTTCGTCTCTCGCAGCCTCCCGGACCTGGGGCAACCGCCGCGTCGTTGATGCATCTCTGCTCTCACCGAGTCACCGCGGTGCCTCAAGCTTCGTTTTCATTCTTTCTTTATCTTTCGTCCGTTCCCCCGGCCGGTCTTCCCCGTCCTCTCCTCCACTCTTGCACTCTTATTCGCAAGTTCCGCGGATAGGAGAGAAGAGAGTATATCTCGAGTTGGAGCATGCAAGTTATTCTTGGGTAGAGGGAGGGTTAGTTCGTTCGCTCGGTTGCTCCGGCAGAGTTTGTGTGTGGTTCTGCACAAGGGGGGGGGGGGGGGGGGGGGGGGAGAGAGAAGGAGAGAGAAAGATCCCGGCACAAGAGAGCAGCGGCAGCTCGAACAACTCGGTACAGGCAAAGGTTCGACGCCCCGACCTGGCCCAACTGGAAAAAACCGGTTTCTTCCTTGTGCTTTTACTTATTTTTTTATTCTTTTTTATTTTTTTTTTATTTTTTTTTTTTTTCCTGTTCTTTTCCTTTTTCTTTCACCGTCGCGCTGACTGAGAGGACGCGGTTTTTGCTCGCCCGCACACTGGCGACCTGGGACGGCATCCTCTCGCGGTACCGGCCGAGAGAGGATTCTTCTTCAGGGTTAAAAGAGAACCTTTGAGAATAAAGAGGACGAAGATACCGCGGATCTTTCTTTCCCTCCTCTATCTAGGTGGGACTCTCGTCGCGGCCTCATCTTTTTCCATCGTTTTCTTCCACGGGTCCCCCCAACGTCTCATCGGCCGGCGGACTCTTCCGCGGTTGTTCAAGCTCAGGCGGCTTCTCGACGCCAATGCAACAACCGCGTGGGCGAGCTCTCTCGGCGGAGGAACTTTATGACTCTCCGTGACCAGATTCATCACCGTGACTAGTGTCTGCACCGCCGGTCCCGGAGACTCGGATAGGAACGACTCTTCGGCGTTTTCTTCTTCCTGCTCTTGATGAAGCAGTAGGCGAAAGAAAGAAAACAATGAGACTGAATCCTTCTGGGGATGTCGGAGTTGTTGGTGCTTTGGATTCATCTTTCATTGATGACAGGTAAAAAAGAAGGTTTTCAGTGACCTTTTGTTGCGATGTTGGGCAGGCTTTTTGATGAATTCTTCGTCATTGGACGAAAGATGTTGACGCCAATTTGAACTCTAGCGTCCAGTTGTGAAATGCTTCCCGGTAGATCTGGTCCGTCTCGTTGGATCGCGGGATTTTGATCCGGGAAGTTGGATCTTATGCTGTATTCATTGGAGGTGAAAACGCATAGGTGCTTCAATACCGGAGTTGTCATCGTCCGGGGAATCCCCGTAGTCTTGAATAAAAAGGACTCTTCGGTATTTTCTACTTCCTGCTCTTGATGAAGCAGTAGATGAAATAAAGAAACTAGTGGGATTCAGTCCGGGGATGTCGGCGATGTTGGTCTATTTCATCTTTAATGCTATGAGGTCATTTTCAGTGACTTCTTTTTACCAAAGATTCGGTCAGGCTTTTTGATACATTCTTCGTCATTGGACAAATGACGTTGACTCCAAATTCGACTCAAGCATCTAGTTCTGAATACTTCCGATCGAGCTCTTGGCCGACTCGTTGGATCGAGAAATTTCGATCCGGGAAGTTGGATCTTAGCTGCGAGGGTCATTTTCAGTGACTTCTTTTTACCAAAGATCGGTCGGGCTTTTTGATAAATTGAGAGAAGTCGACTCCAATTTGGACTGGAGCCTCGAGTTGTGAATTCTTCCGGTCGAGCTCTTGTCCGTCTGGTTGAATCGTAAAATTTCGATCCGGGAAGTTGGATCTTGTGCTGCAGGGCTCATTTTCAGTGACCTTTTCTTTGCCAAAGATCGGGCAGGCTTTTCGATAAATTCTTCGTCATTGGACAAATAAAGTTGACTCCCAATTCGACTGAAGCATTCAGTTATGAATTCTTTCGATCGAGCTCTCGTCCGTCTCGTTGGATCGTGAAATTTCGATCTGGGAAGTTGGATCTTACGCTGCATTCACTGGGGTTGAAATCGCATAGGTGTTTCGAGAGGCTACCGGAGTCATCATCATCCGGGGAATCCCCCGTAGGATCAATACCGAACTAACGAGCACCGAGGCGCCTAATCGTTTCCAATACCTACTCCAACTGGTGTATTTGAGAGTGTGCGTGCAGCCTGCATACTCCCTGCCGAGGTTTCTCTTACGAGTTCTGTGCGAGGGTGCAAGACGTGCTGCGGGAACCCTACCGCGTTTACAACCCCGTCCAGGCCTCGCCGTGCACTTCCGCAAGCCTTCAAACTCGCGACCTATGTGCAAACCCCCCTCCGCACCCCCCGCCCACCGTTTTTCCCATGTACTCGAGCTCGTTTGCTACTATAAGTTGCCGCTCGTTTCTACGATCATACGTGACCGGTGTGTGAACCACCCTCGCCCGCGCCGAGCAAGAGCCACGGGGAGTGGCGTAAAAACGGATGTGGGTGTGAGCGAATGCGTGGCGATGCGCGACGAGGATGAAACTAAATTGACGAACGTTGCCACCGTTGAGGATGGAGACAGAATTCGGACGGTGATCTGCCATTCAGCCATTTTGTTGGGCCATTGGGTTTATATCGAAATTTTCGAAAAAAGAAGAAAAAAAAATTGTTACTGATAATTATATCGAAGGTTTAATTTTTTTACTCATTTCATGAATGTTGTTTGAAGGGCTCGAAAGGTCTCTTGATTTTTGAAGATTTTGAAAAAGTGTTACTTTTCGATAAGAAAAGTGTGGTCTTGGAGACTTCAACGATCTTTTTTGTTATTTAATTTTTGGCTCATTTCGTGTGTCTTGCTTGAAGGGAACGCAATTTTTCTTGATTTTTTTGGGATTTTGGAAAAATGTTATTTTTCGATGAGAAAAATGTGGCATTGGAGACTTCAACGCCCTTTTTTTATTTAATTTTTTTTTTTCATGGCTTTAGCGCGGTATTACAAAGATTGCAGAGAACGAAGACGTTCAAGCGGCCGTAAAAGATTGTCCCAACCCTGAAGGTCAACCAGACTGCGGGGTTCATGGTCCAGCTTCCCGCCAAGGCCGAACGATCCTCGGCCGTGACGAAGAAGGTCTTTGGCTTTGGTGAAGAAGGAATAAAAAAAAGAGCCGAGGGAAAGAGGGGGCCAACCGTGTGTGGGCCCTCGGGGTTCCTCGATGGGGGCAAGGCAAACGAGTTTTGGGGCGTGGGCATTCGGGGTCAACATTCGTTCCCGTTCAAGGAACGACCAGTCCCCACCGCATCGGCACGCCCTCCTCGAAAACAAGGTGAAAAAAGGAATAAAAAAAATTCTTCTTTTGTAACCTTTTTTAATTTTCTACTTTAAAATTTTTTTCTTCAAATTTGAATCGCTTTAAGGGCCCCGAATTACAAATTCACCGTCCTAATCCATCCCAATCTCCAATTTAATTCGACAACATGATCTATCCATGAAATTAGATAACACCATTTTTTTTTCCTTTCTTTCTACCATTCGTAATTTTTTCCATTTTCCACCTTCTATTTTTTTTTTTTTCTTCAAATTTGGATCGATTATCGGGCCTCCGAATGATAAATTTCACCCTCTTAATCCATCCCAATCTCCAATTTAATTCGACAATTGACTTATCGATGAAATTTGATCGTACAAAACTTTGCTCGAGCAACAATTTTTCCTTGCTCTTCCTCGACAATTACGCTCCCTTCAAGGCCTATCGCGAGCGAATTCTTCGGCCCCCCTACCGTCCATCCTTTTTTTCTCTGCCGGCCTTTTTTTACCCGCTCGCCTTCTTTCTTTCTCTCCTCTCGCGCAAGTATCCAAGCTCCGTTTTTTTTTTCTTTGGTCGTTATTTTCTCTTCTGATTCCTCGAGGCCACGAGACTCTTGGGCAGACAACCTTCGCCCGGGTAGAGTACTCTCCGCTCGGTTTTACTCTCATCGCAGCTGCATACACGCCGCCGCGCTTTGCCCCCCTCCTCCTCCTCCAACCCGCCGCGCCAGCACACTTCGGCCAGAGATCAGATTTTTTTTTATTCGTTTTATCTTATTTTTCCGCTATTTCGAATCCTCGGCTCGAATCTTTCGCGGATTCGAGCTCTTTCCTCTCCCCGACCACACTTTGGTCCTGATGTGGGGAAAGGGGGGGGGGGGGGGGGGTGGAGTTCCCACCGACGCATCGATGCTTCAGACACGCGCTTTGTTCGATCGTCCCGGCGAAAAGATCGAATGCCAAAAGGTTAAATAAAGTAAAGACGATGCCGCGGCAACGCGAAGCGAAACCCTTTTCATTCCGTCCCTCACGAATTTCCACGTCCATTCAACTATTCAACCCTTTTTTTTACTTTTTTTTTTTTTTTTTTTTTTTTTAGGTATTACTGACTGGTTCGGATAATCTGGTCGAATGTTCATCGAGGTTCGAGCTCTCTTCATCCAGATCAAACATACACGCGATTGTAGTCAACGGATTTGGAGGCACAAACGGTGCGAACGGGAAAAAAAAAAACGTTTTAGGATAGGTAAATGAGAGCCACGCTGCTGTTTTGCCAATACGGGGGGGGGGGGAAGCCTGGTTGGATCGGCGATGTGCAAAAAAAAAAAAAAAATTTGATACAAAAAGAGTCGGTCGGATGAATGAAAGAGAACGGAGAGGAGAGAAAGGGGTAGCGCGGGTTTGGACAATGGGCAGGGTTGTGAGAGAGTAAAGAAAAAGCGTGGCCGCACCCCGCTGGCTGCAGATCGGAACTGTAGAATGATTTCATTATCGTCCCTCGAGGATCGTAGGGGTGGATTTGTCGTCGGGCGAACGAGGGGTGTGGGACGGAAAAAAAAATATCCTACGCACGGTCGGGCTCGGGGGTGGAGCGAAAAAAAAAGAACTGTGGCGTCGAGTTGGAAAAAATGTGTAATAAAGGCGGGCATTTTTTTTTTTTATATATATGAGGGTACTAAAAAAAATGGAGGGTGTCGAAGATTATTTACAAGTGTAAATGCGTTGAATGGAGATGAAAAATGGTGATAGGAAAAAGAGTGAAAAAGACTCGGGAAGAGACGAAAACAAAATGACTGCAAGAACTAAAAAAGGAAACATAATTTAAATGTATCGTAAAAAAACGTACATTTGGGACGAAAAAAGCCGCTGTTGCATAGAGTTGGAAAAAATATGTAATAAAAAAGCGTGACATTTTTTTTCCAAGATGAAGGGTGAAAAAAAAATAGGGTGTCAAAGATTATTCGCAAGTGTAAATGCTTTGAATGGAGATTTAAAAAATGGAGATATGAAAAAAGTGAAAAAAAAAGACTTGCGGAGACACGAAACCTAAATAACGACAGCAAGAATTAAGAAAAAGAGTACTTTAAATGTATCGTTGTAAAAGGAACGCGGATGGGGGGATTGAGCGACAAAAAACCACAGTGGCAACGAGTTGAAAAAAATATGTAATAAAGGCGTGATTATTTTTCGACATGAGGGTACAAAAAAAAAATGGAGGGTGTCAAAGATTATTTACGCGTGTAAATGCGTTGAATGGAGATGAAAAGTGGAGATATGAAAAAAGTAAAAAATACTCGGGAAGACAAAAACAAAAAGGCGACTGTAAAAAGAAAAAAAAAAGATACTTTAAATATATGGTCGTAAAAAGAACGTTCCACTTTTGCCATTTCGACCCCGGACGTAGAAAAAGATCCGGTTGGAAGCTCGCCAATCCCTTCTCGCTCTCGATTACGCTTAAGAAAGTACAAGAGTATCGTCTTCCTGGTATTCAACGGCGAAAGAAGATACAGACTAGCTGCGAGTAACGCAGAATTTTGTAATAAGCTCGTTCGTCGTAATTTTCGTCAGGGAATCCGTTGAGACATCGATACGGTTTCGTCGCTGTGTCATCGAGTACCAAGTGGTCGTAACGATTAGCAAACACGACCGTGTATATTCCGAAAAGACGCGTCTCGGGCGGTAACAGGCTCGAGAAGACGGAAAGAAAGGGGCCGAGCGAGGGGGAGAAGGGAATGGGGAAAGGGTTGGAAATAAATTTAAGTGTCTAACGAGTTTTTACCCAAAAGAGCGTCGCGCAGACAGTAGCTTCTCGAGCAATTAAAACGTTGAAGCAACGCGAGCTAAATGATCCCAAGACGTTTAATTTCCCACTTTATCCTTAAAAAAAAAAATCTGCATCCCTTAAATATGAAAAATGTGAATTTCACAGAATCTTTTTCCTAGTTCCAGTATTAATTTTCGGAGGCCATTTTTCCATCAATTATAACTTTTAAGCAACGCTAAATGATTCCAAAAACGTTCAAATCAATTATCCCAAGACGTTTCATTTCCCACTCGCTTCTTATAAAAAAATAATATCTTTAATACGAAAAAATATGGATATTTCACAGATTTTTTCTTCGACGTTCCGGTATTAAAGTTTACAGGCAATTTTTTTTACAGCGATTAAAACGTTGAAGAAACTCGGCTAGATGATCCCAAAACCTTTGATATCCCACTTGCCGCTTAAAAAAAAGAAAAGATAATCTCTGGATTCCTTAAATACGAAAAATATGGATATTTCACAGAATTTTTTTTCGTCTTCCCAGTATCGGAGTGGATCGATGCACGACCATGGCAGACCGATTTCATAGAGCGGAACACGCGTAGGACACGAATCCTCGCCCGAACCGAAGGCGAGCCCTTTCCGACCTATTATAATATTGTATTCCCACCCCTTCTTCAATCCTTCTCCAGTATCGTATTGTCTTTCCTCCCGAGACATTGTAACGTTTCTTTAACACGCCACGACCACTTTATACTTTGTCCCTTGCAAACGAAAGAGTTCGTTTATACGCAACCATTTTGATATTGGTCTAAATCCCCCACCCGAACCGACAAAATATATTATAATAATTGTTATCCCAAAATTGATGACCTTATTTTTTTTATCCAATTTTTTTTTACCCCCGGATTTAACTCCTTCACTATAACTGATCAAACATGTTCCATCTCCCATCGCTCACCGGCCGTTAAATTATTTTATTTTTTCTCTCCGAAATTTTATATGTTCAGTTCGTTATTTTTCTACATCCAATTTTTTTTACCCTCCAACTTAACCCATTCACTATAATTGATCAGATTTTCCATTCCCCATCGCTCGCCTGCCATTAAATCATTTTCTTTTTTCTCCGGAATTTTATATGTTCAGTTCGAGTCGTACTCGTCCGAGAGCAATTTGTACCGGACGAGTCGCCGCTTAAAGCGCTCTAGCTTTACAAATATTATAATAATTGTTATCCCAAAATATACGAAGCTTTTTTTCTATATCGAAATTTTTTCTACCCTCCAACTTAACCCATTCACTATAATTGATCAAAGATTTTCCATTCCCCATCTCTCGCCGGCCATTAAATAATTTTCTTTTTTCACCGGAATTTTATATGTTCAGTTCGAGTCGTACTCGTCCGAAAGCAATTTGTACCGAGCGAGTCGCCGCTTAAAGCGTTCTAGCAGAATGAAAATTCTATTAGCCTCTCCCGAGTAACCTTCGAGATAGTGTCTATCCTCCCGGCACCGGCCAGTTTTGTTTCGTCATTTTAATATTGTATTTCCCGTCGTCTTCCGTTGTTGTCGGCTTCGAGCTCGAACCTCTGGACAGGAAGAGAGTCCAAGCGACTCCGGTTTCACTTCCGAGTGTTTTAATTACACCCCGAGAGGCACTGCAGGCAGCAAAAAAAAAAAAAAAAAAAACAACAACAACAAAAAGAAAACGAGCTCGGATGAAGAAGATTGAGCGAGAAGTGCGCGGAGAAAACGGAAAAGGGGTCGAAGGAGAAAAAAAAAGCAGATCCGACAGCATCGGCGCCAGCCAGCGGTGTAAAACGCAACTCGACAGATGTCTTCCCACGTTTTTTTCGACGTGTGCCCGCGTCCCGAGAAAGGGGTGAAATTATTTTTATTCGTTCACACAACTACTCGGACTCGAACCTCCTGACGCAGAACTAACGCGGCGACGGAACGATTAAAACAAAAAAAAAAAATCAAACGCAACCCTCTCGTCGACAAGACGATGCAAGAAATGATAGTGAGATTCCGGAGTAGGTACGGCCGAAAGTTCCGTTGAATAATCCACTGTTCGAGGGGTGAATTTTATTACGTCGAACCCTCGAGGCATCTTCTCTACGATATTAATTTTTTTTTCCTCCTCGTTTCCTTTTTTTTTCGTGTGTAACCCTTTCCTCTTCAGATTTGGGCCGCAACTTCCTTTGCCCCTTGCGCGCAAGTTTCTTCAACTATATTTGGATATATATGTATATATGTATATTTTTTTTTGCCTAGGTTTATTTTTAGTGACTACCTGCGATTTCGTTCATTTTAATCGATCGAAGATTTATTTTGATGACATTTTTTTTCTAGTTTTGCAGATAATTGCCGGCGAAGAATTATTGTACCTCTCAAACGGTAAATTCCTCGTTTCCTTTTTTTTTTCGTGTGTAACCCTTTCCTCTTGAGATTTGGGCCGCAACTACCTTTGCCCCTCGCGCGCAAGTTTCTTCAGCTATATTTGGATGTATATGTATATATATATTTTTTTGTTTACTGGGATTATTTTTAGTGAATACCTGCGATTTAGGTCACTTTAATCGATCGAAGATTTATTTTGATGACTTTTTTAAATAGTTTTGCAGGTAATTACCGGCGAAGAATTGTTTTACCTCTCAAACGGTAAATTCGACCGATCAACCTATTACATAGAGGCATGAAATTAATAATTTCATTTGAATTCATTAGTTCAGGTAATTTAATATTCGTCGTTTTGTCAGCCCAGTAAGAATTGACCGCAAACCGAGAAAGTTTTCGCCAGGCGATGCAAATCGCGGCAATTTTTTTCTTCACTTTTTTTTCTGGTTTCGTGTGCAACTTTTTCCTCTTGAGATTTGCGCTGCAACTTCCTTCGTTCCTTGTGTGTGAGTTTCTTCAGTTATATTTTATTTATTTATTTTGTTTTCGTTGCCTGCGTGTATTTTTATCGATTATCTGCGATTTGGTTTGCTTCAACTGTTCGAAGATTTATTTTGATGGCTTTTATGTTTGGTATTTTTTTTTAATGCATTTTGGCCATTTTGAACTGTTTTAGCCAAAAGCGGTAAATTCGACCGATCAAACAATTACACGGAGGCATGAAACAATAATAATTTAATATTCATCGTTCGTGAGGCCCGTTTGTCCTCCCGGCACGAGTTCGCCGCGAGCCGAGAAAGTTTTCTCCACTCGATTATCAAATCCCGGTACGATTTGCTCCCCGATTCGATTTGCCCGAACGATCGAGCTCGGGCGCTTCTTCTATTTTCAGTCTGCGTTTCGCCGCCCTCGATAAGCCCCAAGGCAACGGTAATACAAGAACGGCGGACGAACGGAAAGACAAAAGAACGATCGCGTTCGCCGAATTTTTGTGTGTTAATTGATTTAAAAAAAAAAAACAATACAAAAAAATAAATAAAAAAAACATATATGCACAAAATTAAAATGTACTCGATGCAAGCCCCACCACCTCAATTTTTGCAGTTACTCATCGATCATTGCCATTAATTTCACAGATATAATATCAACGCTTGGAAATAAAATAGCGGATTTTGTTAATGACGGGAGAAAGTTTTTATTTTGCTCCGTAGCTGTGATTTTTTTTGAATTTTTTTTTTCTGGTCTTAAATTATTATTTTTTATTTTTTTTTGCAGAGGATAGAAAGAGAGTGAAATTGTGGACGTCGGATTTTTTCGGTACATACATGACTGACCTTCGACGTGTGGGTCCGGAGGCTGGACTCGGTCGCGAATCCCTTGCCGCATATGTTGCAATGGAACGGACGATTCTTCGCTCTCTCCACCTGCGCGTCGTGGTTTCTCAGGTGTTGCTGAAGATTCGACAGCTGGATGAAGGCACGCCCGCACTCGGGTAGGTGGCACTTGTACGGTCGTTCACCTGGAACCGAAAAAGAGGCGAGGGATCGCGCTTGAAACAAAAAAAAAAAAGGGTCCGAGTTGGTCATTGATCCTAATCTAATCCAGTTCAAACTCAAAGCAATAACAAAATTTGTATCTACAAAAATATATATTTTTTTTATTACCAATCGATCGATTATATTTTATGGAAAAAAATAAAAATGAAGTCAACAAACATTTTCCATTTTCGTATTTTTTCACCCCAAGGCTACTCATATTTTATTCAAGCCGCCCGATTTAATCGAATTACCCACCGCTCCGGGCTCTCGGGATCGGACATAAAAAATAATAAAAAAAAAAGGAGAGATAAAAAATAAACCGCGACTCTTCGATATCCGATATTTCAGTTCTATTTTCCTTCCTCACTCAGATATTCTTTATCCTATATACTTTTATTGCGAAAGCCCGAGGGCCGCGAAGTCGGAGGCGAGTTATTGGAGTTCATTTGCCCGAAGGAGTTTCGATTTAGCATGAAATATAAACTGAGGGTCTCGGGAACTCTCTCTCTCTCTCTCTCTCTCCCTCTCTCGAGCGCAATTATTTATCCAAGGAACGAATTTACTTGTGCAGTGTTTTTTACATTTTATACTCTGCATTTTCCCTATTTTTCATGGTCGAACGAGCCTTCCATCAATAAAAACATCGACAAGTATTTTTTTTAATACATCACTTCCGGTTTGAAACTCAAATTTTTCAACCGGAAGTGAACTATTTTCGGTACGACGTCACTTCCGGTTTGAAAATATAATCTTCGACCGGACGTGGATTATTTCCGGTACGACGTCACTTCCGGTAAAAAAATTAAGATTTCAAACCGGAAGTAACGTCTATTCCGTGCAGCTTTATTTTCCTCATGCGAATAAGGTAAGATAGAGTTTTTAAAAAATATGAACAAAAATAATTTAGGTGCTCTATAGTTTACATTATTTTTATAGCGCAGAAAAAAATTGATCACGAAAGCAGGCAACGTGTTTCGCTCTCGATAATAAGCTTCGAAAGCCGAAGGGCTGACGAAGACACGCCCTTCCCGGGACTATTCTAAATTTCAGAACTGTTCGAAACATACATTGCCGGCGATGTATTTCGCATCGTTAGCCGCGCAGTAGCCTATACTTTAATGCCCCTCGATCCGTAATCGCCCGCTACGATTCAACCGTATGTTTTATTTCCCCGCGGTTTTGTTGCAATTAAAATCGTATTAATATGCTACGCTGGGAATTCAAAGAGTACACTCTTCGACGCTCCCATACAAGCTCCGCATTGTACTACAATGTATGCCCCTCCTTAAACATTTTTATCTCTCCCCCCCCCCCCCCCCCTCTCCGCCCCCGCCTCGCATCGGGACCCCCTTAATTACAGCCTTAAACATTCATCGCTCGGATATACCGGACGAGAGTTAAACTAAATGAAATCTATTATCCCCGCATTTCTTTGTTTGCCCAGAGGGTGGTCTGTAAGTTTTGTACGCTACGACGCTTTATCGATTGGATAGCATCGCACGGCAATTATCTTTCATTAGAGATTTTTTTTTTCTTTTTTTTTTACCATATATTTTTCACCCCACTGTACTTGGGTACAATTATCGTGCTGGAACTTTTCTTGTATTACAATTGTAACTGAAGTACAATGTCAAAAAAAATGAATCTGACGTATCGGACTGGAAGCTTTCATGCAAAGACTGGCACATTAAATTTAATGTACAATTGTCATTACAAAATAATGGACTTTTAGAGTGAAATTAAAGTGAATTACTGGAGTCAAATAACTTTAATAGCAAAATTATCAAAAGTAAAGTATTTCGAGAGTTTTTAATATATTGTACGTTAATTTTTCATCGCAGTTGTGCATTAAATTTAATGTACCAGTTTTTGCATAAAAACTTCCAGTACGAGTAAATTAAATTAATCCAATTTTTTTTTTTTTGTTTACAGTGTGTGGTTCAACGCCAGAGTCGTCAATTGTTATCGAAGCGATATTATCAAAAGTTCGTCATCGTTAGCAAGAATTCTGCTCTCTCGACACTTCGATTCCCACTGATTTTAGCGCCCCCAGAAAGGCTCACATCGTCCACCACCCAGGAATAGCAGTGGCGCGATACTGCGCTGACCCCGAAGATGTCCGCACGACATCAATTTTCATCTTTGACAAGTCTTTGCAAATGCACCGCTTTGGAAGGAAGAAATCATTGCTCCCTTGCAACATTTTCTTCGATAAGTGAACTTCCCCGAGCGAAGTTCATCGTAAATTTAGTCTACCGAAGTGGTAGTTTTTATGGAAAAACTGGCACGTTAAATTTAATGTACAATTGTCACGAAAAATTAATGGACCTTTCGAGCGCAATGAAAATAAATCATTGGAATTAAATTACATTTATAATAAAATTAAAGTAATTTATTAAAAGCAAAGTACTTCCAAAGTTTTTAATAATACAACGCACCTTAATTTTTCATCACAATTCTACATGAAATTTAATATGCCAGTTTATGAATAAAAACTTCCAGCACCTCTACATGAAATTTCATACGATTTTTTTTTTTGCCGATCCGATTACCGGATGCCAGCATCGCGCCAGTACCGAGACGCAACATCCAGCTCCAAAGACTCTCCGCTCATCCACGTAAAAAAAAAAAAAAAAAAATGTCGCTACCAAAAACAAGTTCCCTCGTCATCGATTCCCGCTTCCACCCCCGGAGGTCATCGACCCCCGCCCTTTCCCGCCACCGCCCGAAGCCCCGGTGACTTCACCGCCCGGAAAAGCTCCGCGACTTCGTCCCAAAAAGAAGCAAACGAAAAAAAAACCTGCCATTCGAGCAGCATCGCTGTTGCGCTCGTCAAAATCTCCGCGCTGCAGTGGAAGAGTTTGAAAGTCACCAGCGTGCCAGCAACCACCGCAGCGCGAGTTTCCCTCAGCCACCCCGACATCCCTCTCGGGGCCGCGTGTGTGAGCGCGTGGGTGTGAAGCGAGTGTGACGACGGATGAAAGGGGGGCGTCGCAGCGCGTGGGACGGCGTGCGGGGTGGTTCGTGCCCGGCTGTGTGAATAGATGTGAAGATACACCTCGGCTAAGGTACATAGGAAATGCCTACGTGTTCACTTGCGCAAGGGAAACTGGCCGGCGTTGCTCCATGCCCCTCTATTTCATCCCTCTCCGTTCTCATCCGCAACCCTCTTTAACCACTCGAGCCCTCTCGCTTTCGTCCGGCGCCCACATGCGCCCTCCCATCCGGGCGCCGCACCGGCCCCGCGCCCCGCCATCGGCTAACCCCGGACCACCCCCCCGGCTCGGACTTTCGCAGCCCGAACCGAACGCGCCACCCTCTCTGCCACGTCCGCGCCAGAAAATTAATGTCCCCTGCAATCCATGTATAATGCATTCGCGTTTCGTTCGGCCACCGTACGAACAAACGAACGCACGGTTAGAAAATTTACGTCCTGCGTCTCCCATCGGCCGGTCACCGGCGCATGGAGCGGTTGTACTCTCCGTCTCTACGACGAGGTACCAGAAACTGCATTTTCACCCGGCGAGTCGCGAGAACGCCGGGACAGATACCTGGTTGCGCGCCCGACGACGAAATGGAATCGGGCGAGGCACTCGCGAGTACCGTATCTTCGGTTTGAATCTCTAATTTTTCGACCGGAAGTGAAGTATTTTCGGTACGATGTCACTTCCGGTTTGGAAAGCTAATTCTTCGACCGGAAGTGAAGTATTTTCGGTACGACGTCTCTTCCGGTTTGGAAGTCTGATTCTTCGACCGGAAGTGAAGTATTTCCGGTACGATGTCACTTCCGGTTTGGAAATCTAATTCTTCGACCGGAAGTAAAGTATTTCCGGTACGACGTCACTCCCGGTTTGGAAATCTAATTTATCGACCGGAAGTGAACTATTATTATTATTATTTAGTGAACCTAAGGCTCTAGGACTACGTCCCTTGAGAGCCGACATCAAAATACACTGTAAAAAAAAATTTGAAGTTTTTATGCAAAAACTGGTACATTAAATTGAATGTACAATTGTGATGAAAAATGAATATACTTTTTCACTGAAATTAAAGTGAATTATAAAAATCAAAGTACTTTTATAGTAAAATTGAAGTAAATGATTAAAAACAAAGTATTTCCAACGTTTTTACCACACTGAACATTCATTTTTCATAATAATTATACATTAAACATAATGTACCAGTATTTGCATAAAAACTTCCAGTCCGGTCCATTAAATTCCATATGAATTTTTTCTACAGTGTACACGAAGCCACATTCAAGAGGCAATGCAGAAAAAACACGAGCATCGTAAATAGAGTCCTAATAATAATAATACATTTTTTTTTAGCGCTGAAAAAAATCTGATCACAAACATCCACGACCTTGTTTGCGGTAAAAAAAAAAAAAATGTACGTCCTGCGTCCCCCATCCGCCGCGTAAGACGAAGCGGCCGCTCCCTCCGTCTCTCTCCGGGGTACCAGAGGCGGCATTTCCGCCCGCAAGTCGCGAGAACGCCAGGACGGATACCCGGTAGCGCGCCCGACGACGATATGTAATCGAGCGAGTTCCTCGCTCGGACCGTATCTTCGGACTGTCCAATACCAAAGTCTGACCATCCCCCCCCCCCCATCGACGTCCGGCATCCTCGACGGCCACTTCATTCCTGCAGACCGGCGAAACAGCGCGCCGCAGTCCGAGGCCGGCGTCATCCAAATTCCGTGGAAAATCATTAAATTGTTACGCACTCTCACGCACACCGAGCGGAGCGGGGCTCGTGCGTAGTCATCCAAGCTATTTCCAAGCCCGACCCTCATGAACGGGGCTCGCCGTGCCGTTTCATGATTTTCATCCGGTTTTCGCGTCGAGGGGGACTCCGGAGCGCATACTTCGCGCTCCGCAACGAGACCCCCCTAGTCGGGATGCTCCGCGTCCGGAGCGCGCATTCTGTGTACGGCGCGTTATAGCCGAGCCGGGTTTATAACTCTCTATTTTTCACGAACGCGGGCGAGCGTGGAGCGGGTCGGGATTTTGCAGGGTGCAACGCACACCTCGCGCATTCAAATGCGTCGCCCGGGAGTCTGGCGATTCGTTGCAGCGGCTACTCCCCCCCCCCCCCCTTCCCGCTCACTCTTTCGGATGCAACGCTGTTTCGGCGAATTCACGTGGATCGGCCGAGTTTCGCGGATTTTGGGAAAAATGAAAAATAAAAAATAAAATGATGAATAAATAAAAAAATCGGTATCGCTGGTCGGAAACGATTCGGAATGGGGGGGTTTAACGAGCTTTAGGGATATTGAGAGCCGGAACGAGATATTGAGGATCGCGGGATTTGTGCGGCGGGTTTTAGTTCTTTTTTTTTTTTTTTTTTTCTTTTGATCCCCGAATAAGACTTAATTGATGTGTCACCGCCGGTCTCTTTTCGGCGACGGGCCGGCTGAGCCCCCTCCTGCTCGCTCTCGTCCTCGACTGTACCCGAGTATCGTTACAACTCAATCTTTTTTTTTCGTTTTTTTTTTTTAGGCACTGATCCGTTGAAACAGAATTCGCCGCGATGTTTCGGCGCGAATAAAAAGGTGTAAACCAAAAACTGGTTTAACAAAAGAATACGCGGAGAGTCGCGCGCACTCTCCTCGAGCCCTCGGGGCTCGAGCGCGTACCGGGTCGGGCAGGTGAAGAGCTTCCCGCTCTTCGCTTTATTTCATCCCTGAGAATCTCAAGGCAACAAAACCCAGTACTCAGAAACAATAACAAAAATTTCAGCAGTGATAACAGTTAATAACAGTTAATAACAGTTAATAACAGTTAATAACAGTTAATAACAGTTAATAACAGTTAATAACAGTTAATAACAGGTAATAACAGTTAATAACAAATATAATAGTTATACCTGTTATAACAAATATATTAGTTATACCTGTTATAACAAATATAATAGTTATACCTGTTATAACAGTTACAAGAGTTATAACAGAATAACTTGATCAATTTTTCGAATTTCTATTCGTTGGAGCGATAAAATAGTCATCCACTTTTCAAGTCCCTGTGATTAGCATCTACAAAAGAAAAATCTTTTAAAAAATCAAAGCGTAACTGCATGACCAATTTTTTGCGTAAATTGTAGAACCGAACATCCAGTAAACTACCGCAATCAAGTTCTGTTTTATGATCAAACGTTTCTTTTCTTTTTAAGAGCACTGATTGTTTCATTTGACTTATGACTTCATTGTCGCTGCGGAGACTCTTTAGAAACAACCGAATAGTTAAATGAAAAAGTCAAATCGTTGATTTAAAAAAAAAAAAGAACCTCAACGAATATCATACATGACACGCATAATCTTCTCCCAATCCCAACCGACGTTCGACCCTCCGTCACCCGAGTCTTACAACTCCAGATGAGCCGCCCTACGTAGCGGCGGGTTCATTGAACTCTCCCCGCAAAGTCCATCCTTCCCGGCCACCGCGGCATTCCCCGATTTCCCCAAAGTCCGTAAAATCGGCTCAACGAGTTGCGTAACTCCTCATCGAGATTCCCTAATGAAAAGAATAATGGGACAAAGAAGCCTTCATGACAACGACAGCCCAATTATGATCGAATTTCGTCCCGAAGTCGCACAACGTTTACCAAACGCGTTCAACGACCAACCCGAAACTCTTCCCATGCATCATCCCCAATGTCCGATACACAAAACCGAACGAGTAGGCGAAGTCCTCGCTCTCCGGAGCCGAATCAGCCCAGTTCACTGCGACCCGGACTCATTGAGCCACATCGTCAGCTTCCGATCTTATTAGCATGAATTCCTCGTTTAATTGTTTAACCATTATAAATAAATGTAATTTACTCCACTACTCGGCCAAGTGGACATTTCGCACGGATATTTGAAGGGGGTGCTTGACTTTGCCCAACCGTCCTCCGCAACCCCCTCCCCCCCGTTTTGTAGAGAGACCACTCTGGCATGGCGTTACAGGCAAAACCGTGGGCTCCAGCATGGTTACTAGGCATGCATACAATTTCTCTCTATCCATCTCACTCCTCGGCCCCAGCGTTTCGTTCCGAAGCCCCCTTCACCCTCTTCCGGGAGGAAGAGGAGGACGGTGGAGGGGGAATTTCCCAGCGAACTCTAACTATGTACATAGGCAAGAGCGTTACTGCTGGCGTTGCAGCAACGCCAGCGTTTCACGCATGCATGGAAATCATTAAAATAAAATGGCCGATAACGAATGACTGTTGCAAACTGCAACGGGGGGTTGCGGAGAGGGGGGGAATCGGGGAAGCCTCGAACAACGAGCGACGGCCATCTTGGTACCACGTGACCGTCATCCGGGCAACCACGCCACGCCCATTTAATGATTTCTACCCCCCTGAGTCTCTCGCACTACGTGCGAAATTTCGTCCTCCCTGGTCTGTGGTCTCTCGTGAGAACGACGGGGGGGGGGGGGGGGGGGGCAGAGAGGGAAGAGGTGCGTTCGTGTGTTAAAGCCCCGAAACACGTGGATGTGTCCGTGACGGCGCATACGCGGCGTACAGTCATCGTCAGTAGTATCCCGGCTATGAGAATTCTAGAGCGGAGGCCGATGGCGAAAAGCCTCTCGAACTACCACCCCTATATATATTATTGAGCGGCGCGAGGCCGGATAACCGGCGAGCGGGAGGCGAAAATTTAAGGGAGCGCATTTCGAAATCATCGAGTCAGTGGAATTCGTTTAATTGGCAATAGGCAGCGGGTCTTCTGGGCGATGATCGCGGAAAATTGATGGAAGAGATGGGGGGCAAGGGGGTGGGGATGGATTATTACCTTCGGAAGGAATTTCGCACAGCGATTTAATGACTTTTGGGGCCGCGTTTCGAGAATCGAAACCCGGACGAAATTGTCGACATTTCGATGGTTGCGCGGCAGGTATTCGATGAGGTTCGTTGGGATGTAAAAAACATTGGGCGCTTGGCCCATTGGGGATGATCTCGAAACGCGGGAATTCGAGGAATTTCTTTATTGGCCTTTCGTTGATGAGAGCAATGATTCGATGGAACATTTTGGGTGGGTATATTTTGTGAAAAATATTTTGATGGAATTTGGCGAACGGGGTTTGAGAATATTTGACATTTTTTTTCGTTGTGGATGTTTGCTTTTGTGTAACCATATATATATTATTTTTTTTTTTTGCGCGTTGGAGTGGTCGAGAGTGGATGGAAAAAAATCTCTTGAAACGTCAAAGGGACACGTTTCGCGTGGAAAAAACTGCACGTGGCGTTTGTCGGGAAATGTACAGCAAGTGAAAAATATGCTCGACATGTCAACGATATCAAATGTCGAATATATCGTTAGGGTTTCAATAATGCCCTTTTTTCAGAAGAGAAATGATTCGATGGAAAATTTTAAATACCGTTAGTTATTGCAAAAAATTGTACAGAATTTGGAGAACAGGGTTTGCGAATGTTAAGAATTTTTTTTTCGGCCGCTATGTTTGTTCTCGTGTAACCATTTTTTTTTTTTGGTCACATTTTAGTGATTGAAAGTGGATGTAAAGAAATCCCTTGCAACTCGTCGAAGGGACACGTTTCAGATGGAAAAATCGAGATATGTATAGCAAGTTGTGCGCTCGACGTATCACAAAAATGTCAAATTTAATCTACTCTCAGGGTCTCAAGATCCTTCCGCAAGGAAGTCATCGATCGCAGTCGAGCGACCGGTAAAATCGACCGATCCGTGAGGGTTCAAAGACCCGCGCACGAAAATCTGGCGCCCTCCGCAGAGGCTAAGTCGTTTTTCATTCCGTCCAGGTTGACCTAAGCGCGATGACGGAGGGTCCGATGATCCGGCAACCCGCGATCGGCCAACGAACTTTCTGAGGAACGTGAGGAGGGACGAAAAGAAGAGGAAGAAAAAAGTACCAACAAAAAAATTGGGCATCGCTCGTGAAAGAAAGTGAACGGTTGGCCACCGATTAAAGTGGCGCGCGGGTGGATCTCCGACACATGTTGCCCTATCGTTTTTTCCCTCCCGTTCCCTCTCCTTCGTCCTTCCACCTGCAACTACCTACAAACTTTTTTACTACTTCAGGATTTTTTTATAATTTTTTTTTTAACCCTCGTTATCCTTTTTGGTGTTTTTTTTTTTTAACTCCCGTTCTTGTTTCGTTCGTCCGTAAATGATGCATCCAGCCTCGGATAGAGCTCGCCCGGTTTTCGATGGGTTTCCGGGGGCGAGAGAGAGAGATACGCGGGGGAGGATATGCTGATGGCGATAGCCATATCGAGGGAGCGAGGTCATCGACCGTGTGCGGGGCTGTGCTAACCCTTTCCCTTTACCTGATATATCCTTTCGAACACCGTGCAGCGGTTTCCTCGTAACAGGCCCCTCCCCGGCCCCTGGGACGTTGAACCTTCAATTTTCATGGGTCATCGGTGCACGCGTGTTGTTTTTTTTTATTTATAATTTTTTTTTGTTTTTTTTTTGTTTTGCTCACTTCCTTTCCCTCTCGATACGTAGAAGGTGGGAGGTATTATTTTTCGGGCACTTGCAATTTGTGGCCCGGAGGGCAATGAACTCTCGAGTTTACGGGGTTCGTGCTGCGCTTCCGCTTCGAGGGATCGAGAGAAAAATTGACGAGTTTCCATCCTCGATGGATTTTGCTTTTCCGGTGCTGTTGTTCGTTGTTTTTGGCACAGAGAGGTGTTCGATTGGTGAACTGGGTTACAAGATGGAAATTTGATGTTTTTGAAGTTGAGCTCTTTAAGGGTGAGAAAAATAAAAATTTCGTTGGTTCATGTTTTTTTTTGTTGTCATAATCGATTTTAATTTCGTTTTATATCTGGCAGAGAATAATCCTATATATAGAATTGTTCTCGTTTAATATAGAATATTCGTTTTCTCTCATATCGATGCAATGGTTCTGGTTCGGCAGTCAGTCGGATGGAGGGACCGGTTCAAAAATCGAAAATTTGATAATTTTTCAATTGACTTCCTCAAAGGGATGCGAAAAATAGAAATTGGTGGTTGAAATACCATTGTGATCGGGAACAATGAACCGTCGTTCGGTCATCCTTTTTTAATTTTATTGTTATTGGTAATAAACAATTTCGTTTCATATTTGGCAAAACATACTCGTATATATAAAATTCTTCCCGTTTAATGTAGAATATTCGTTCTCTCTCATATCGATGGTTAAAAAAATGAAAATTTTACAATTTTGAAACTGACTTCCTTAAGGGAGCAAAAAATAAAAATTAGCCACGAAAATTCGCGTTCTATCAGGAGCGACGAACCGGCCTTCGATCATCTTTTTTTTATTATACTTTTTTGTAATAATCAATTTCATTTTATATTTGTCAGCCCATACACGTATATATAGAATCGTTCTCGTTTAATATAGAATATTCGTTTCCTCTCATATCGATGCGATCGATCCGGTTCGGCAGTCAGCCCGAGCGGAGGGGTTGTGCAGCAGCGGGTTCGATGATTGAGGGCAAAAATGATTGCCCCTCCCCCCTTCCCCTCCCCCCAATTTCCCGCCGTTCGGCAACAAAATTCGCGAGATAAAAAAAAAACGACGCAAACTCTGTCGCATCCTGTCGCATTCAATGGGAAAATAAAAGCCCGATCCAGTTGTCATGTCTTTCGGAATGTGAACGCGTAAAACAAATTAACCGTCATATAGTCGACTGTCGGCGAAACAAATGTTTCCTGTCGTTCTCCAACGAGCATTTTTTTCCCCCCACAAAAATACGATAAAGGACAACCCTTTTCCCTCGAGCAAAAAAAAAAAAAAAAAAAAAAAAGTGAGAAGCACAACGATAATCCAGATCGTAAAAGAAACAGTGTCGTCGCGCCACTTCGGGCTTTTTACGTCAAAGAAGCCCGATAAATAATAAACTTCGGGACGGAGGGAAGTTCGCGTCTGACGAACCGTCGCCGTTGCGCAACGTTGCCCTTAAGCAATAAAAAATGGGAGCTTCGGAGGAAGATACAGCGTGCGAATTGAGAGGAGGAGGAAGACGCATTTCGTATCGCCCCATTAAAACGAGCCTTAAGATCGTTACGCTCTTAATATCGTTATTCCCACTCCGGTTCTCGCCGCGCCGTAAGAGCGGCGGTAAAAACAATATATAAATATCTGTAACGATCATTGTCATCAAGCCCGAGAGGCGAGCCCCGAACACGCGGGGATTCCCACCACTTAAGGTAGTCCTCGCGAATTGTGCTCGCTTCGCATAAGTTTCAGAGAAACGAGAGGGAATTGTAAACACTTATCGATGATATAAAAATCTGAAAAATATCAAGCGTATCAAAGATGCTGAAAAGATTAATTATGCATAATAATAATTCCAAAATGTTATTAACAAATTGATGAAAAATAAAATTATTCAACAAATCTCCCGGAAGCATAACTTTATTTTTTAATGAAAATTATTCATTCATTTTTCTGAATACGTACGAATTTTTTCAGATTTTTAAATTCACTTTGAATTTTGTGCCCTTCTATACGTTTTTCCCGTATAAAAACACATTCAAAGTGAATTTAAAAATCTGAAAAAATTCATACGTATTCAGAAGAGTGAACGAAGCACTTTTCTAAAAAAAAGTTAGATTTCCGCAAGATTTGTTGAACAATTTTATTTTTCATCATTTTTTTAATAACATTTTGGAATTATTATTATGGAAAATGAATCTTTTCAGCATCTTTGATACCCTCGATTTTTTTCAGATTTTTATAACATCGAGATTTTTTTACAATTCTCTCTCGTTTCTCTGAAACTTATGCGAAGTGAACACTATTCGCGAGGACTACCTTAACGGGCGTTTCGTCGGGGCTTTCTTCTGCCTTCTTTCCTCTTATTTCTTCATTTTTTTTAACTCGTAAAATAACGCTGTACGAGGTACACTCGGGTCATTAGGCAGGAACGGGCGCTCGCTCTCTCCCCGTTTCACCCAGGGCGTCCACTCGCGCCCGCTTCGTCCACTCCTTCCTCGGAACCAACCCCTTCCAGCCTCTCGAAAGGGGTAAAAATTAATGTCTCAGAATGAATGTTCCCGCGAGGCGAGCGACGGAGACGGAGAAAACTCCGCGGAAAGAGCTTTCGCGACGACGACGAGGGAGGGAACTGTCCGACGCTAAATTTTTATCATTTCCACTCTCGTATCATTTGTCTCGAACGAGCGAGCCGGCCGTCCTCGAGCTCCGAACAAATTCCGTGGTTTTTGCATTTTTTTTTTTTTTTTTTTTTTTTAATTCCTGGTTATTTCGAGCCTAGGAATGTCTAACCATCTGAAAGAGCGTGGTTACGTCGACGGTGCGTAATTGAATTTGATGTCGCTTATGGAACCGAAGGACGCACGTGTGCTCGAGTGACCTAGACGGTTTGGGTTTCGGAGCCTGCGATCGCCGAACTATTCGCAATATCGACGCGGCACCTCAATATACACGACGCCGACATTCCGGCGTATCGATTTCGCTACAAAGAAGCCGAGATATATTCATTTTTGGGGAAATGACGCGGCGTTAAAGATTGTCCGTCTGTCAAATCGAAACGAGTGTTTATAATAAGGCGTAATTACGACAAAAAATTAGAGTAATAGAAGAAATTATTTCAGCGGTTGGTCCAAGCTTGGATTATTTTGGGAGCCGAACTCGCTGTCCGAGCTTCGAAGGACCGCGGCTTTTCGGCGTTTGCGGAAAACTGCACTAAAAGGCAAATTCACTTGCGGGCAGCAAGCGAATTTGAAACAAAAAAAAAAATTATTTCAATTCTACTTTCAATCTTTACAACTCCATTTTTACATTTACATTTTTTTTTGTTCACAATTTGGTTCGCCAAAAAAATGTATTTCAATTCTACTTTCAATTTTTACAATTCCATGTGCTATTGAGATAAGAACGCCAAGACTGTCTAGTTGACACACTGCGGGAAAATATAGTTATTTCCATTATACGGAATAATTCCCTGAGGGAACGTCTATACATTTTTTTTGTCTATTCTTATTTCTATACGTCTATACATATAATTTCTGTTGACAGATAATTGATTGGTTAAACGACAATAATATTTTTTATTATAATTTGTGATTATTGCCCCATATATAAAATACTATAAATATAGACGTTCCCGCAGGGAATAATATTTTATAGTAGAAAATTACCACAGGCACTCTAGCTATGTAATTTTTCCTCAGAGCATGTTATCATTTCGATACCGTATGGAATTGTAAGAATTGAATGTGGAATCGAAAGAACAATTTTTATCTTTGGCAGCCCGCAAGCGAATTTTACTTGACTCATCGATAATTCTTCTATTTCCAGTCCGCATCTTTGCGTTTAAAATATAATCGCCGAACAGTTTTTAAGCTAGATTTGACATCGACTCTTAAAACTCCATATGATATTGAAACAACGACCGCGAGGCTGTCAAGGCAACACGTAATCGTTTCGATCCCTTGTGGAATTGTAAGAATTGAAAGTAGAATTGAAATGAAAAAAAAAAATTCATTGCGGAAAAATCGGGTAACGATCCGTGGGACGAAAAACCTATCTGCGCCGAGAGGATGTTGGATCGAAGATGTCAAAGTTTGAAAAATATTCGCCGACCAATTTTTCAGATAGCATTGACAAGAGGTCGAGGTTTGGCCGCGGGCGCTCTGGCGCTCCGGACAACGCGACACGGACCTCACTCTCGCAGGTTTCCCGGCCAGCACCCCGTCCGTAATGCCGCGTATCCCCACCGGTCTGCCAGGCCGAAGCTTCCTTAACGGGCCGAGAAGTCTCGTGCACGGTAGGCCAAAGTCGTAGAGAACCGCGCGAATGCGCTCGGAGGAACGCACACGCGAGGAGAGGAGCTAAAGTTGTAAAGTGCGGCAAGAGCAGGAGCGGGCAAGCAAACACGCGGCGGCTCGTATGCCGTATGGCGTCTTGACTCCCACACGTGCCTGTCCTCCTTCCGCACTTTGGGCAGGGGGCAAAGGCGGAGAGAGCGGGGGAGGGGGGGGAGGGAGAGAGAGATTCGCAGCGACGTCGTAGAAAGTTACTAGATGGAAATCTATATCTTATTTTATGACCGTGCTCAATATTCCAAAGCTGCGGGCTTCATGCTTCGCTGACTTTGATAAAAAGGTCACGTAGATGCGATGGTGGGGGATTTTTTTTTCTTAAGCGTGGTAGGGATTTAACGAATTAATGGGTGGAAGCAGAAATGGGGGAAAAAAAGTTGGTTCGTGTCGGCGAAGATGCGAAGTTAAAGAATCTCTCACAGACAAGACACTCATTTTTTTTTTTCGTTCTAAAGAGGTTAGAAAGTGACTAGATTTTTGTAGGGATTTTTTAAAGACGTTACGTTAGTTTGCTTTCATGAAAACGGAGATCGGTGCACCCGTTATTCCGGTCAATCAACCCCGAGTAAAGAATGTATCTATGTTTACAATATGAGGAGGTCGAAATAATAAGGAAAAAAAATCACCAGATGCTTTTTTTTTATCGATTCCTACTGTTCGAATCAATATTAACTGAATAACAAAATCTTTATATTTCAGTTTTTCTTTCATAAAAACGTAAGATAAACTCACCTATTTTTCCTTCAATGCGAGCCCGAATAAAGAGAATCCATATTTGTGGTTTAAGGAGGTTACAAAAAGTCACTAGAAACGTCTTTTTTTTCAATTCCCAATATTCAAATCAATGTCCATTCATAAATAATCCTTACAGTTCAGTTAGCTTTCATAAAAAACGGAACGGCGAGTCACCCACTTTGTTATTTTATTCAAAGAGCCCAAGTGCCGAATGAAGAGAATTCATACTAACGTGTAGAGAGGTTTAAAAATAAAAGTCACTAGGACCTTCCTTATCCCCTTACGCTAACTCGACCCGATTAAAAAAACCCTACAACCGTTAAAACAACTCTCCTATCAAGAAACGATCCTAGTAAATTCCTTAAGATCCAACAAGCGCGAGGAAATATTTGCATATTAGATTGTGGCGGAGAGTCTCGCATTCGATATCGCTAACCTACTGACCGGTTCTCTCTCTCTCGGTGTCGCCTGCGAAACGCGGCCATCGTCGCTGGACCCGCGCGCTCATACATGAAGAAAGATAAAGTGGAAAAAAAAAAAATTATCGCAAAATAGACGAAAAATAAAGAAACAAAAAAAGCCTCTAAAATGTAACGCGGAGAAATGAAGAAACCTCGACTGTTGCGGCGATCGGAAGGTTTTCACGGCGCTCCGGGAGTTCGAGCTACATCGGGCAGCCATTTCTATACAATAATGTATACATAGGCACGGGCGTATGAATCCAAGCGGATGTTCGAGCGTCACGCTTGAAGAAAAATTATATCATTTCGTGGGATCTCAGCTATGCTATGACTGCCGGCGAACCACGTGACACGCAACTCCTCAAAGATGGCGGCTCGCGTGTGTAACCTCCGGCGCAATGCACAACCTCACCCGCGGACCATATCGCGCGAAACGAAAACGATACTGTGATTCACAATTTCTCGACGTTATGAAACGAAAGAAAATGCGTTTGGATTGGAAACGAATAAATGCGATGGTGGTAAAAATTCGAGGTGGGACAAAGATAACATTTTAATGGCGGGTTAAAGTGAGTTTCGAGTTCGGTGCGAATTTGAGTTTAAAAGATAAAAGAGACGAATCAAGAAAATGTATCGGAAATTAATGTATACATATGTTTCTTTGCAGACCCGAAGATCGTAGCCTTGGGGTTTTGAAGGGGACGAAGACGAAGAAGAAGAGGGAAGGGTGTCGCGCGGGTGTCGAGCCGAAAGGGTTGAAACTAAGTCAGTAATGCTAAGTCTGGACCGGAGACGTGGAAAGGGCGAGTTTGGAGTTTGGGGAGAATCTCCTTCGAGTTGTGTAACCTCTAACCGATGCTCTTGCGAAACACACAAGACAGCTTCCTCTTTAAAGGAGTTACGGAGAACTTAAAGACGATGGTTAATCTCTTGCAACAATTCGGGTTACTAAACTTAATGAATTTTGCAGCCAGGTTTTCTTCGGCTCTGTAGTCGCTGGATAAATCAATGATTTTCCCTTGCCGAGCATTGATGCGTCATAATTTTTCAAACTATCCAAACCCAGAGTTCTTTTTCTAGTTACTATAAAAAAGTAATTAGATATATTCTAGATAATTTTTTAGTGGGCAATTTTCGAACCAATCGAATAATAAAAAACTGTGTGAAAATTGGTTTCTAATAATTCACGGATCGATCTTAAGGGGTGTGGTTTATTCGATGGCAGAGAAAAGAAAATAATTAGAGGAGTCCAAATCAGTGTTTATCTGAAAGAATGCGATTTCCTCGAAGTTATTTTTCTAGAGACTATAAAACAATTAATTAGATCTATTCTCGATAATTCTCCAGTGGGCAATTTTCGAACCGGTCCAGTGATAAGAAAGTCTATGTCAAAAAAATTGGAAAAAAATCACGAATCAACCTTAAGGCATGGTTTCCTCGATGGCCCAGAAAATAAAATAATTACACAAAACCGAATCGTTGTTTTGCCTAAAGGACTGCCGATTTCCTGTCAGGCAGAAATTCACCGTACGTCAAGGCTTCAGTTATAACTGCAATGTTCGATCCTCGGTCTAGTTTCTCCCACCAGAAAACCCCCTCATTATCTCAACCTCGAAACACCTACGTTACCGAAGCATCGGATGACGAACCCGAGCGGATAATCAAGCGATTTCTTTGTTCGCCTTACACTCCTCGCTGCCTAGACCGTCCCATGGAAAAACAAAACGCAGCGCAGCTGTCGCGAGATTGAATTAATTACGGGACTGTTGCGCAGATTAGTATCGACGATAACCGGTAATAATAGACACAACGAATAAACCGCAGAACTCGCGTTCCAGCTCGCCGTCCAATGTTAAAAAATCGCATCTACGGAAAAAAATAAAACAAGCGCAAAAAAAAATTATATAGAAGAGTGAGTTGAAAAAAAATGAATTTATAGAGATAGGAAGAAAAAAAAAACTGTGCGTCTGAGTGAGAATTACATGCGATTCTCTTGTGGGCTAGCCGCGTGCGAATTTCGCGTGTGAAGCCTAAATATAAATTTGGCCTGAAGCCACGTTGATAAAGATCGGCCGAGCCGCCCTTGATCTCGAAACACCGATCGCTTCCTGAACCCGAAATTTCTTTGTTTCCCCCCGATCGGCCAAAGGGAACGACGAAATATCGTGAAATATTTTTTTTTTTAAATACAATATCGTGAATAAGAAGAGCCGTTCGTTGAATCGAAGTTTTCGCTGCAGTTTTGCGTCTATTGCATTTAGTGGAGGCCCATTGCAGTCTTTTATCTGTGACGAGTAACCGCTGATAAGATAACAGGGTTGAGCCACCAGCTGCGAGCGAGATGGAGGCCCCGGGGAAATCGGCCGGCGTAAAAGAGACGACGATAGTTTGGATGGTGAGAAAAAAAATTGACACTCTCATGGCAACAATCTGCCGAGGACGAACAGGCGACTGGGATTTGCGGCGCGCTATGCCTAAGGTCGCGATCGTTCGAGTTATACTTTTCAACGACTTTTCTGCAATGAGATTTCGAGGATTCAAATAAATTGATATTTTAAGCCAAAGTAACTGCGAACTATGGTTTAATTTTTTCTACACTTTGTGGATGCTCGGAGAGACAGTGAACAATTTTCGGATAAGTCGGAGGAACAAAAATGCACAAAAAAAGTATAGTTTTAGTTTTCTTAGAAAACAAAAATTGACACATAGAAAATTTAAACTGTATTAGAAAAAAAATTATCGAAAAGTATACTCAAAAAAGTACGCTTTTTTGTACTTTGATATTTTTCATTCAGCAAGGTAAATTGTTTTTCCATTAAAAAAATTGTTTACCAGGGACTTTCGAGAAATTGATATTTTGTGCCAAACTAACTACGAACTATCGATTAATTTTTTATACACTTTGTGGATACTCAGAGAGACACTGTGCAATTTTTTTTATCGGAGGAGCTAAAATGCACGAAAAAAGAATTGCCTTAACTATAAAAAAAAAACTTAAAATTGGCATAGACGAATTTCAAACTATATTAGAAAAAAATTAATCCACAAGGTACAACACTTCATGTCCTTTTACTTTTTTCAGCAAGGTCAATAGTCTTTCCATTTTAAAAAATTGTGTACGAATCACTTCCGGGATTGGTTTTTTTTTTTTCCATATCAATACGTTATTGAACAATCTCGATGGGTTTTCGTTTCGTAATCCCTCGGAGGTTGATGTGAAAAAAAGGAAGAAAAAAACACGTAAATTGGTAGGTTGTGAAATGGAGCATTGTGCATGGAAACGGGGCCAATCGATGGGACGAGAAATGGAGAAAAAAATCGAGGGGATAAGAGAGACAAAAAAAAAAGAAATAATGAACGACAGTCGTGAGCGTGGGCGGTTCGAATGTTCACGTGGCTCGGTACGAGGCCTATTCAAATTAACCCTTCGGGAAGTAAAAAAATTCGAGGGCTATGGTTAGATGGTATTGGGGACGTGGGCGCGGGGGCAGAAGGATTGAGAGGAAATTAGAAGCAATGTGTGTCCCACTATCGGGCACATGTATGCAGATGCCTCGTGACTAGGTCGATTTTATTACTGCTCGCCATAAGGCGCTCTTCATTAGCCTCATTTTTTTTTTTTTTTTACGGATACATGCATAGTTTTTGTCGGACTCGAACTATACAAAAAATTGAATTCAAGACACTTACTCGGAAAACAATCGTTAAAAAAAGTCACTTCAAAGTTCGTTCCAAATATAGTTTTAAAAAAATAAATATTCTTTGTTGAGCTGAAAATATATTTAAAAAATTGTATATCGCGAAAAAATTGTATGTCGAACGCGAATGATAAAAAAAAATTGAATTTAAGACACTTGCTCAAAAAAAACAATCGCCAAAAAAGTCCCTTTAAAGTTCCTTCCAAGTATAATTTTTTCAATAAATATTTTTTTGTTTTTTTTTTTCATATAAATATTCATTGTTGAGCTAAAAATATAATTAAAAAATTCGATATTGTGAGATAAAAAAGAGGGTAAAAAAGATTTTGAAAAATCCTATAAAAATCTGAAAGGTCGAGATTTGTTATGTTCAATTTGCGTTGCCGTTAAAGACCTTAAAATATTCATACTTCGCTTGACTCTATTTTTTTTTCTTCTTTTTTTCTTTCATTCGGACGAGGGTGTACGCGTAGTCGGAAAATACTGGAGTGTCACACGGAGGCTAGTCTCGGGGTTTTCCACTTTGTTTAATCTTTAATACCGGCAGCTTGCCATTTGTGTGATAAAAGCTGGCAAAAAGAGGATCTTGAGGTGCCGTCCGACGTTCAACGGGGTAGTCGTCAGCATTTCGCTTTGATTTTTCTCTCGACGTCTGAACCTTCAGTTCGACCGTCCGTTCGTCATGAATTCTTAACCGAGCGAAATTAGCGAATTAAAATTGGACGCGGGACGGAGAGCTCAGGGACCGAAACAGCATGTAGACAAAAAGAAAGAGCCGAGAATCGCTTCTTGAAACGTTGAAGGGTTGAAAATACAGAAGAAAACAAATTCCGTCCAAGAATCATAATTTCTTCGCTTTTAAAGTTTTTCTTATTTTTTTTTTTTTACAAATATTTCAGCAAAGCGTGGAATATTTTTTGGCCTCTTAATTTTTTATTCATGCACCGACGAAGAGGCAATTTTTCTCCGTATTAAGAGAGGAGCCCGTTTCGAGAAGGGGGGGTGGAAGGGGTGGATGGCGAAAGCGGCTTTAAAATTGTCCGGTCAATTTCGTCGGGAATACGTGACGCCTTTTTCAAGTATCCCCGCTTCCCCCCCCCCCCCCCCCGCTTCCCCTCCCTCCTGTGCAGTTGGCAAAGGGGTGTAAGAGAGCGATCGTGAGAGGGTTGAAAGTACGCGAAACGTTGCGAAACGCTGGAAGCCCTTGGTGGTGCACCTTGATCGAGGGTGTGAACACCGGAACACCGATCATTTTTCTTCCATTCTCGACGGCGTCCAGCCCCTCCAGTTATGAAAACCCCTTTTAGCAATTCATGTATTTTTTATACCGCCCTCCCGGGGATCAATTCGTTAAAAATCATGTTTTAGGGAATATGCACCGTTATACTGTTTTTTTTTAAATTTAAAAATATGAAAAACTCTGATTTTTGCAATTCGTTAAAAATCTTGTTTTACGTAATATACACCGTTACACTGAGGTGGAGTTTTTGTTATAAAAATATGAAAAACTCTGATATTTTTACGGCAACATGGGGGAGGATTTTTTTGAAATTTTTCCAAGTCCAAACTTGGCTTGCGAGGAATGTATCTTTTTTTACTTTTATATTTATTATCTCTTAAAAATGTTTGCATTGAAATCCATGCGCGATAAGTCGACTTCGAATTGTTTTACTGCTCGATATTGCGGTTTACCGTCGGAAGTGGAGGGGGGGGAGATTTGTCGAAGTCTCAAATTTGGCTTGCAAGTAATGTAGCATTTTTCACTTTTATTTTTTTGATTAAAATCGATGTGCAATAAGTCGACCTCGAATTGTTTTGCTGCTCGTTACTGCAGTTTGCCGTCGGAAGTGGGGGTAAGTGTAAATTTTCGAAATTCGACGCAACCAAGCGCTGCGGCATTGGGCAGAATCGAAAACCGATTAAACAGCATAGGGTGGTCGCGCGCGGTATTCCCTGCGTTACGTGCAATTCGCCTGCGTCGCCACCAACCCTTCATTAGATTTTGGTCTGGAAATCGAATTTTGCGTACGAAGGGATAACCTTTGGTAGCCCCTGGCAGATGTATGTATAGCGAGATAGAGTTGGAACGTTGTTATCCGGACTCTGGCCCAGTCCCCTTTGCCACCCCTCGTGTTCCAGTTCTAATCTAACACGTGTAGACGAATCAGCCTCTACTTCGCTATCTGATTTTTTTTTCATATTTTTCCCATATTTTCTTTTGTAAAAAATAATTTTTTATAAATCATGAGGTAACTGGAATGACCGACCTGGTGCCCTTCATGGGAAACTAGAGTAATTCGAGCTGAAAAAACGTCGTATTTTTCAAAAGTTATTTTTTCAAAACTATGACAGAAAAAAAATCTGCCAACTAATTTTTATCGCATCGTAACTCTTACTTCTTGATTTTTTTTTCCCGCAAACTAATCTGAACAGCTGATCGAAAAATGCGTATAGGAAAGCCTAGCAATTTTTGAACTGACCGAAAATTCCGACTTACAGTACCTCAAAAAAATAATCATTTGTTCCGAAGATCCACGAATGTTGCTTAAGATAACCCTGTGTCATCTACACGAGCATAGCCGTTGCGTTAGGGTCGAGTTTCCGCATCGAATGTTCGCACGCATGTGCGTTAACCCAGCGAGAATCCAATAGCACCATCGCGAGCGGGTGAGGATGCAAGCGAGCGTTGGTCGCTTGACCGGCGCACGGGACCCGAAACTTCCCTTCCATTATTGAGCGATAGAACCGATTGAAAAAATTCCCGCGCTTTTTTTCCCGCCGTCGGCGGCGGCGGTGGGGAGCGGAGCGCGCCCATTGGCTCCGCCGGGCGGCCACGCCGCGCGAACGCCTCCCCCCACCCGTCGCTCGACACTCTGCGCATGCGCTCGCGGCGCAATAGACGAGCGCCGTTCCAACTATCCAATAACTTATTTGTCCGCACGCCCGGCTTCGTCCATCTATTGACCGGGCTATCGATATCGCTGGCTGCAACCCACCTAACTATATTATATTCCCACTCTCACGGGGGACATCAAAATCGTTACGCATTGGCAAAACCTTCCGCCCGTTTCCGCAGCCCCGACAACCCGAATGCCCCACCATCTATCAACGAATTTCTGCTAAACGAATTACACGTCCGACCAATGCGAAGCTTCGCTCGGACCTTCGCGCGTTCGTCGAGCTCTCCCATTGGTTCCCCTTTTGTTAGCGATATATAACATTTTTTTTTCAAGAACTTTTAGAGGTTATTTTGCGTTGCTGATAATGGCCGTTCAGCTGCACAATCGAAGAGAATTATAGCGTTTGACCGTAGAATTTCCTCGTTATGCGACACCAGAAGGGAATTACCGAGTTCGACTGGACCATTTGTCTCGTTTCACAGTAATTCGCCTATCTGTACAATTTTCACAAGCGGACATCTCCGTATTAATATTGCGCGGGCTTTAATGACACGATACTCGATACATTAAAAACAAAAAAAAATGTTCCTTTGTCACGTTTTCGCGTATGCGTAACGAATTTCGCCAAAACTCGGCTTCAGTGGAGAAGCAAAAGAGGGATTTGAGGATTCGTATCGATAATTTGTGGTTTCGAGGATGTTTAAAAATAATTATCCAAATAAATTTTTTATTCAGACATTTCGCGTCAAAGGCATCGGTCAGTTTGAAATTATTCGAAAACGCTCGCAGTGATGGAGCCATAATTTCCTATTAATTTCAAATTCGAAGAACATATCGCTTCAAAGGACCTTATGGAATTCCACTCTGCTTTTCCGCGAACGGGATATTGCTTTAGGTTATTCGTTGGGAAATACCGCGGCTAATGCGTGTAATTGCATATAGTACGTTAACTATGCATTCGACGCGTCGCGTGATCCTTATTGGCCGTATTAATTTGCAAAACTATGGAATTTATTAGTAGAATGTACCATGCATTATTCGTTGTTAATAATTCCCGGTTTCGAAGCGTATAACGAGCGGTATTCAATTCTATTAAATTGATTTCCTGGCCAACGCAGGTGACCTTCGCGTATCAAATTTACGCGGACCATAGGAGAGGAATGACCCAACGTTTAGCAATCGTACAAACGAGAGAAGAACCACAATTGTCCTATCCGCCCAACCTCGAGCCACGAATAACACAAACTCCCGAACAACCAGCCTTAAATTTTGATTTACCTCGCTTATGAACCGATCGGGAGGCAAAAATATTGCACCGATCGGTCTACACGCCGAGACTCTCGGCCGCCGTCGAAACAAGTTCGGATTCGATCGCGCCGACTTGACTCTGCGCGGGAACTGTCTGCCTTTCCCTTCGTCACTCCGTCCCGGCCACGACGGCGTTACACTCTGTCTCCGGCTCTCGTCTCTCAGGGTCGTGCTTTGAACTTTGCGACGTGTCAAGGTCGTTGCGCGACGTGTATTTTAAACTTTGCACATCGTGGCCTACCCTCCCGCTCCGGCTCATCTCTATACCTATATCCACGCCGCTGTGTTACGTTTCAATGTCGCTCGTCAATTCTCTCACTCCCTCCGCCCAACTCTGCCCGGACTGTCTCTCCACCGTTGCGGATACGAAAGTGTTCGGTTCCCCGTAGTGTTTCGTCTCGTATTATTACGATGTAAGGATCGAGCGGAGAGGCAGGTTTGTGGTCGTTCGCTCAACGGCTATAGACCTCGCGTAGAAAGGGTTGCTTTATTAATGTAAAGGGGTGGCTTCCGAGCAGTTATTCGGGGAAGGGGGTCGATGGAACGGCGAAACCCTCGTTGGTACAATTTTTTTTTTTTTTTTTTTTTTTTTTTTCATGGCTAAGCAAATTCAATGCTCTTCGAGACCTCGACGCACAATAACATTGGAATATCAATCGCGACTAATCGGAATCCCCGAAAATGAAATAAAAAGAGGGAAACGATTCGGACGATCGGACTCCATCTTTTGATTGGACGGAATCAAAAGGGATCGATCGGATAACTCGCATACCTAAGAACTCTTCCTTTTACCTCGTCCGCTACACAAACTTCCCCTAGCGTTATCGTTACTCGATCTCCCGTTCTTCTTTTTCGTTTCTTTCTTTTTTAATACACGTCAGACGAAGCTAGGCGAAAGCTTCGAGGGGCCTCAAAAGTAAATCTTAATTCGGTCCGACGAGATTTTTTTTTTTTTTTTTTTTTTTTTTTTTCCGTTGAAAGAACGGAGACGGGGGTTTCCGAACTGGCCGGGCCAGAGCAGTCGGATGGTCCGAGCTCGGGGCTAATACCTTCCGAGTGACTACCTTCCCGAGCCCCTAATGAAATTCTTTCTGCCTTCGCGCAGCCGAGAGGCGAAGCCCTTCACCCTAACCTATGCTTTCGTTTTTTCTTCCTCTCCTTCCCTTTAATCTCCACTCGTGCCGTTATCGCCACGGATTCAAATATCTGGACCGTAGGATAAGATTTTTCCTTTTTTTTTCATTAATTTTGATCCTTTTTTTTCTCAAAGCGAACTTAATTCCAAGAATCCCCAAAAGTTAAAGCTTAAAATTTTGTCGCACGATTCAAAGATATAAATGAAAATTGTAAAAAATGAGGAATAAATATTAGCGTAAATGAGAGATGAGCTTGACTTACCCGTGTGTAGCCTGGTGTGTTGTTGAACGTGACTGAGCTGTTTGAACCTCCGGTCGCAGTAGCTGCACTTGTAAGGCTTTTCTCCCGTGTGAACCCTGATGTGTTGCACGAGCTGATGATTGCTGGAGAACGATTTGAGACACTGCTGGCACTGATGTGGCTTTACCTCGTTGCCGGGTATCATGCCGGGCCCAACGCCGACCCCGAGTCCGGCCAGTCCGCCGCCACCGGGTCTCGCGACGAGAGCGCCCGCTCCCATATCCCTGGCGTGCATAGCGCTCTGCATTGCGCTCACGCTCTTGTGCATGAATATCTGCGAGAAGAACTGCCGGGGTTAGTTGGTACGCTGAACTCTTCGCCGAGCAACGGGAGATGCGAAATCGCCGTACGCAACGAGCGCAAAATAAACATGGTCTTCGATGCACATAACAAAGGATCATGCCTTATCGTACGGCGAAATCGCATCCCTGGATAAGTGGACACGGGCTAAGATTCATCGATTTCGCTGCATTGACATTTGGTTGGTTCAAAGGTTGACTCGCGATTTGCGTTAGAAGTGTTTTTATCGGATCCGACGAGTTTCTCAATTCGACAAGGAAATCTATGTTGTTGACTCGTCAACGAGAACTCTTCGCGGTTGAATTCATCAACACCCTTTAGTGTTGATTCGTCAACACTAACGGAACCGTGTTGACGACTCAACGAGGATCCTTTGCTGCAGATTCGTCAACTCCTTCGCTGTTGATTCATCAACAAGGAACCTTTAGTGTTGATTCGTCAACAGTATCGGAACCTTGTTGACGAGTCAACGAGGATTCTTTGCTGTAGATTCATCAACATCTTCGCTGTTGATTCGCCAACAAGCTTCCCTAACTGTTCACACGTCAACCGTAACAAAACCTTGTCGACGAATCAACGAGGATTCCTTGCTATAGATTCATCAACAAGGTTTCTCTACTGTTTATTCCTCAACAGTAACGGAACCTTGTTGAAGAATCAACTTGGATTCTTTGCTATAGATTCTCAACTAGGTCCCTTCGATGTTGATTCGTCAACGAGGTCCCTTCGATGTTGATTCGACAACGAGGTCCCTTCGATGTTGATTCGACAACGAGGTCCCTTTACTGTTGATTCGTTAACAGTACTGTTTACCGTTCATTCTTCACTGTTGATTTATCAATGAGGATTCTCTACTGTCGATCCGTCAACAAGGTCCCTTTAGTGTTGATCCTTCAACAAGGTCTCTGTACTGTTGATTCGTCAACAGTAACGGAACCTTGTTGAAGAATCAACGAGAATGATTTTTTATTGATTTGTCAACTAGGATTCTTTGCTATTGATTCGTCAACGAAGAATCCTGCTGATCAATCGAACAAGATGATTCGCTCTTGATTCAACGCAACAAGCAATCGTCTAAAACCTGCGGACGATTCAACAAGTATTCCTTTCTACCGATCGAACAGCCAGTAACTTTTTCCTGTTGATTCAACCGCATGGCTTCTTCGTCGTTGATTCGATACCAACTATCTCAGAGACAACGCTCGCCAACTAGTTATTTCATTGTTTCTTGGCTATCCGCACAACCACCGAGTCCCTCACGTGGGTCGCTGGCGCTCGTGCTGCAACTCGTGGCTCTCGAGGCCCCGGATAAAGATAAAGGTTCACGATGAGAGTGAAAAAAAAAAAAAACGAAAGAACAAGAAACAAAAAAAAAGGTAAAGAAACGAGGAGAGGAAACGTTTATTCGGGCCGCTCAGCAGAACAGGTGTTGCCGTACGCCTGGGCCAAGCTGGCTGCCTTGTGCCAGCTCCTCTATCTCGAGCGTAGGTGGAGTGGGCGAACGGACGAAAGGGTTAAAACGTTCCCGGAGAGGATACAGTCCATGATAAAAGTGAGCCGCTTAAAGGGGGTTCCAGAAGGATGTACGAAGGAGGCGGACTGGGAACGAGGAAAAAAAGGATTTTACTCTACCGAGTCATCGGGAGGAAAACGTGAACTCCGCTCGGAGAAAAGGGATGAGACGGCGATGGACTTCGGGAATTGAAGGGAATAAAAAAGGGAATAAAAGGGTCGCGGAGGGTGAGACGGGGGGGGAGGGGAGGTAAACCCGGGGAATTTTATTAAAATATGTTAAAGCTGTAATTAAAATCGAAAAATCTCACTCTCGAGGCTCCCAACGAGGAGACCGTGCAAAGTTTTAAGAATCTTAAACTGGGCAGAACGAGAAAGTATGGGGAATTGAAGGAAAATCGGGATGAAGGCGCGCGGAACGTACGCCGGACCGGAAGCCCGCGGGAAGAGGCGAAGAGACGTCCAGGAATTGTGAGGGCGAATTGAAATTGTCACCGTTGAAATTCTCAAGTTTCCTTCTTCGGCCAAGGAAATTCTACTTTGGCCCCTTCCTACCCGACCAAACCCCGCTACCGTTCGCCAACCCGCGTTTTCTCGACTCATCTTTTTTGTTTCAAGGTTTTTTTTTTTTTTTTCTTTTTTTTTCGTCTTCTTGGGAGAAGAAAAGAAAGGGTGAGAATAATATGACGATCCCGGATCTCTGGCTTTTAATCCTCGTGAGATCGACGCGCCTGCGGATCGCCGGCGAATCGGCGATTCGTTTTTGCATAGCTTCTTCCCTTCCCGCGAATTCTGCGAAACGCGCCCGGAAGTCTTGTGAAAGAAGTGGGGAGAGTCACGATAATCGAGAATTCGAATTACGATGAAATATTTTTTCGAAAGTAGTTGCAATTAATATATTTTATTTTTGGCCCAAAAATTTGTGGATATCTTCGTTCAGCGAATTCTGCGAAAAGCGTCCGGAAGTCCTAACAAAAAAGTGGGGGAAGTGATGCGACAACGGTGAATTTGCATTCCGATGGAATATTTTTTCCAAATTAATTTCAATTAATAAATGTAACTTTTGTCCCAAAAATTTGCGACTTCGTTCGAGCTTGATTGGAATTGGATTTTTTTTTTTTAAAGGCGTTGATTTGACATCCGGGGACGATGGATCGAAGGTGGAGCGTGGAGGTGGAAGATTTTTAACGAAGCTACCTGCTGCCGTAACGTCTCGAGTGCCACTCGAACAGATTATCCGAAAAGCTTGTTTTTCTTCTTTTTTTCCTTCTCTCTTTTCTTTTCTTAAATTCCACTCAGAGTCGTCGTTCGACTTGAGTTTTTACCATCGCAAACCCTCGAGTAACTCGCGTTTCCTCGTTCCCGGGTCTCTCTCTTCCACCCCCCATTAATCATATTTTTATCTCAACGCAGACGGAAAATTGCGGAGCGTCCTCCGCGGTCTGGCCAGACGCCTTTTCGGTCTCGTTGTCGCCGCGTCCTCGACGGGGGTGGAGCGACCAAAGGGTTGAATCTTTTTTTTCTGATTTATCGTTGTAGACGAGCGTAAGAAAAAAAAGAACGGAAAAAAAAGAACAACCGAAAGAAATAGTGGATCGCGGCTGCTTAATGTCCTCGGTAATGGAAAGATATATCACCGCCTTTTCCCATACTTAATTTTTTTTATATCAGATTTTTTTTCTCCTTAATTAATTATCCTCCCGTACTTTTTCCAAACTCACAAACGCTTCGCTTCCCACACGTTCGCCTATTTTTATTTTACTTTAATTTTCCATATCAAATTTATCAAATGTTTTGGATTTCGTAAATTTAATAGATTTAGTAAATTTAGTAGATTTGATAAATATAATAGATTTAGTAAATTTAGTAGATTTGATAAATTTTGTACATTTGATAAATTTACCAAATGATAAATTTACTAAATTTACTAAATTTAACATGTTTACTAAATTGACTAAATGTTCAAATTTACAACAAATTTGGTAATTTTAGTAAACTGATTAAAATAAAAAATTAATGTTCAACCCTTTTCCAACCTTCGTCAGCAGCAAAGTTGTTCGTACTTCACTTCCAGCTTTTTGGGGGGGGTGGAGGAGGATGGGGGGGGGGGGGGGGGTTGGTTTTTATTTGTACCGAGTAATTTAAGAGATTGGATAATGCATCGAGAAGGCGATTGGACTACTTAACGCACTCGATGTTGAATACAAAGCAAAGGTGCCCCTCACCTGCTTGCCATATGCCCGAGCGATCGGGCGGCAAGAGGAGTCCGACTAGCCGGCCGGCGGGCCAGCAGGAGTAGCAGCTCGTGTAAAACGTACACGTACGTGTCGTATACGGAGTGGATGTACACACGTGACACACAATCCACCCACGCATTGCCCGGCTACCTCGCATATGTTGGGCCCCGCGAGGGTCCCGAGGCTGGCCCTCTCTTTCCCTCCTGCGAGCCCGAGGAACATGTTAGGGGGGGAAGTAAGATAGATAAAGGAAAGGGGTAACAGTGCGTACGAAGAAGAACGAGACGTTTCGTTATACGCTATAAAGAAACAAAAAATATACATACAAAAAAAAAAGGAACTAAATAAAAAGGGTTGAGCGTTGTGGAGAGGGAGGCAAAAAGAGCGCCCGGTCTTCGGGGCGCTCGAGGAAAATAAGAACAGAGGGCAGAGGGGAGCGAGGGGGCGCGCGGTGTAATTGTCGGCTTTAATCCGGCCGGATCGTTCGACTGAGGAGATGCCCGACGCACGGCGCACTTTTTCATCGGGTATCTAAAACGTCTTCCGGTTTCGTCGACGATATACCCACACGATGACGAGTGGGAGTACGCGATACCGTAACCGTCGAATGACCTGCTGTTGCACCGATCGGCGAAAAACATAATGTAAAAAAAAAAAGGACCGGAGGCAGGCGAGCTGAACCGTTACTGTGTAAGGAGGATCGACCGGGATGAACTTTGGGCCCGCTGTTCATGCAGTGGGGTTTCAAGTTTTTTTAATTGTGTAGAAGTTTGCTCAGGAAAGTTAACTAACTTTTGAGAATAAATTACCGAGTTCATAGAAAGAAAAATAATAGGGATTTGTTATCGACCATTATCGGCAGCGCTAAACTTCTTTTTCTCGGTAGAGTGTAAAATAAGAATCAACGTTTCTTGTCCACAAAAGTCCAACATTCTTTTCTCGTTAATTGTACAAAAATAATATGGCGTCGTTTTACAAAAATGTCTGTTAATCGGACAAATATTTTTTGTTACATTAACAAGAAAATGATCGTGGCATTTTTTGGAAAAAAAAAACGTTTGCTAAATGTCCTCATTTTTTTTTTTTTTTTTTTTTTTTTTTACTGTGTAGAGAACTTTGATTTTGGGGATATTCGGTCAACGAGCCTTTCGTAAAAAAGAGCCGGGACAAACTTTGGTTTCGGTGTTTCCACAGTCGGCTTTAAATTTTTATTCTATTAAAAAAATTAAATCTAACTTTGTTTACGAAAATTAATTAACGAGCGACGAAATTTGGTAGGTTGTTTTCTTGGGATGAAACTTTTTGAGGAAAACAAAAATTAGAGATTTCTTATCGACCATTATCGACACCGCTGAACTTATTTTGTTCTCTTTTTTCATACATTTTCGATTCAATTTTTTGGGGTGTAGCTTCGATCTCGGGTGCGGTCAACGAAGCTTGGTCGTCCGGTCGCACCGGCCGATGAGGCTGACGCGTATCCGGACGGCGGAAAAAACTGAAGAATTACCTGGGACGGCAGACGATGAGAGTGTTGGTAAAAAGGAGGACCATACGGCGGATGAGTCGTGTGCTCGTGGGTATAAGGACCATTAGCTCGAGCATGACTCTGATGCTGTGTCTGCAGAACTTGGGGGATGCCCGCTTGGGGTGGCGTCCAGCGCGGCTCTAGGCCGGCGCCGTGATTCTCGGCGGTCCCGTACATATTGCTCACCTCTTCCGGAACAACCGATAATCCGACCGGAGCGATCGAACGCTTCTAACGACTTTTCCTCACGCACCAGAGGACGCTTCCATTATCCTCAAAAAATTCCAAAGCCTTCGTCACTTTGCACTATTTAATTTTATTACAAAAAAAAAAAAATAATGATTTTACTTAAATTAAAAAAAATATATATCTCAGCTTGTATTTTTTTCATGTATAAGATTTCTTCGGATCACGTAAAATAGAAAAAACATTAATAAAAAAATATATATATTATTCAACAACTCGCGAAGATCGAAGCAGTCGATGCCCGAAAATAGCAAGCGTTATCGCTTCGAAAACTGTGCGCGCACTATCGATCGTTTTTCTCGAAATAAAAAAAAAAGTCGATCACGAGAAAAAAATCCAAGAGTCGGTAGTCGATTGCCGGATCGCGAGCCGTCGGTTTTCCCGGATGAACTCCGAAGACTCCACTTCGACAACAAACCGATGCGGCGAGAGCCCAAAAAATCCAAGAAAATCTACCAGTTTTTTTTTTTGAAAAAAAAAAAAAATGTTCTCTCGAATCATTGATTTCCGCTCAATTAAGAAGGCCGTAAAGAGCGCGGATGGTCGCGTGGACGCTGCGCCTTGCGCCACCGAGTGGCGTAGCGAACTGAAGGAGGGGGACGATGTGAATTTCTTCAGCGTCGAGTTCCATACCTCAGTCGCGGAGGGCAAGGGGTATTAAAAAAAAAAAAAAAAAAAAATAGAAAAAAAAGCGGAGAGAAATAGACGCAGTGGGGTGAAGGCGGTTGAGTGCAGAGAGCAACAACGACGTGCTACGATGATGGCTCGTAGTGGTGGCCGAGCCGAGCTGGTGTTTCTGATAAGAGGTTGGATTTGAAAGGGAAAAAAAGGCGAAAAAAAAAATCGTTTCAGAGATATCGATTGAAATAACAGAGATTCCGCGTGTAACGGGCCAATGGCGTTGGCTCCGGTTATGGAAACGACCAATCCAGAATGATATCTCTATGAAACGTTTTACGTCCTATCTGTATACATAGTTGCCTCGCAGCCCCCTTCCACCTTCGTCTAAACTCCTCGCGATTCCCTCACTAGCTGACCATGCCGTGCCCGGAGTGGCCGGATCGTTGCACATGGAAGTTCCGCTATTCGGGAAGTATCGGGCTCACGGCGAGGCTAAACGGGAAGCCAGGATGCTCGTCAGGGTCCGGACTCGGGAGTGATCCTGGATTTTTTATTTTTATTTTTTCACAGAATTTTCTGTGTCGCTGCGACCAGGGAAAAGTGGTCGGTAGTCGGGACGAGGCGGTGCAGCGAGGATGGCGAGGACGACTGTTGCCTCTTTATAGCCTGGACCGGAGACGCGGGTCGGGATCGAGACTGGCGGAGGCGTTAATGCGGCGGGACAAGGAAGTCGTATGGGACAAGTGGGAGAAACGCCGTTATCGGATTTTTGAGGAAGGTGTGAGGTTGCTCTGGTTACTTTTAATCGGGGATTTGTTTGGAGAATCGTTTTTGAATGGGGTCGGGTTGGGAGATGAAGGAGTAATGGTTTGTCCGTGGTGCTAGATTTTGGGAGAAAAAATATTAAAGATGAATCTGCTGGGATGGCTAGGACGCAAGCGCTGAGAGCTTTTTATGCCTAAAGGGATTCACTTTTTAGGCTGTAGATTAGATTCCCGAGTAGATTAAGGCTTGAAATTTGGTATGTGGTGTGTATGAGTGAGAATACATGTAGAAAAAAATGTTGACCCTTCATATTGTTGTTTGTTGAGGCGCCAGAAGTAGCGCCTCTTTAATGTATATAAAGGGATTCACTTTTTAGACTGTAGATTTGATTCCCGAGTAGATTAAGGCTTGAAATTTGGTATGTGGTGTGTATGAGTGAGAATATATGTAGAAAAAAATCTGGACCCTTCATGTTGTTGTTTGTTGAGGCGCCAGAAGTAGCGCCTCTTTAATGTATATAAAGGGATTCACTTTTTAGGCTGTAGATTAGATTCCCGAGTAGACTAAGGCTTGAAATTTGGTACGTGGTGTGTATGAGTGAGAATACATGTAGAAAAAAATCTGGACCCTTCATATTGTTGTTTGTTGAGACGCCAGAAGTAGGGCCTCTTTAATGTATATAAAGGGATTCACTTTTTAGGCTGTAAATTTGATTCCCCAGTAGATTAAGGCTTGAAATTTGGTACGTGGTGTGTATGAGTGATAATACATGTGGAAAAAAATCTGGAACCTTCCTATTGTTGTCTGTCAAGACGCCGGAAGTAACGCCTCTTTAATGTATGCAAAGAGTTTCGCTCCGTCTTGGCTGAAACTTTGACCGCCAATTTCAGCGATTCCTCAAAATCGCCATGTAGTCCATCAAAGCCACGATGGACAAACAAGTCATCCTGGCATACTTCGTACGAATCCATTGCCCAAGATTCTTTAATCGCTAAAAAATCATTATACGCGCTTAGTTTCATGGTCAAATGTATTGCGAACAATATCGACAAGTGGATCAAGGAGAAGTTATTCATAGATCCAACCGATTCGATCTATCTTTTTCTTCTCTCAATCCTCGTTACGAAACCCGAATCTTTTTCGTCGTTTCCATCGAGAAAACTGTCGTCACGGAATTTTGCGGCAACTGATAAAGCATCCAAGAGTAGACGTTTCTATAAGTGGAATCCCGAGTGTGATCGGGTAAGAAAAATGGGTGGAGTCTATGCGTGCTCGGGGGAGGAAGAGGGGGAGGGGGAGGGGGGGGGGGGGAAGACGCTATCCCCCGACGAGTCTAGCATGGCCGGGCGTTTCTCTTATCATCGCTGACGTCGGAAGTGCGAGATAAGGAACCGAGCAAAAGGGGCATCGGAGTTAGGCCGTCTCTCGGGCGGTCGCGTGGCTCTCTCCCAAGAAGCTTCTTCAACATTTTCCTCCCAAAATAAAATGAAACAGAAAAACATAAAGACCAAAGAAAATTACCGGTTTCTCACTTCAGATTTTTCTTCGCGGCTCGACCCCCTCCCGAAGCTAACTGACCACACACAACGCAATTTTCAGTTCCCATTTTAGTTTTTTCTTCTCTCCCGTCTCGCATTCTTCGCCGGAGCAATAAAAATAAATGGCGACCACGAGGGGAGTGAAAGATCAGAGAGAACAAGCGAAACGAAGAAGAAGACGAAGAATGTTAATAAAAGAATGAGACGATTCCAAGAAGCTTCTGCAACATTTTCTTTCCTCCCAAAATAAAATTAAAAAAAAAAAAACACACACAAAAACCAAAAATTAGCGATTTATCACTTTCGATTTGCTCTTCGATTGTTTTTTTCTCAACCCTTTCCCGAAGCTAACTGACCACGCTCAACGTAATTTGCAGTTCTCATTTTCGTTTTTTCTTCTCTCCCGTCTCGAATTCTTTGCTGGGGCAATAAAAATAAATGGCGAACAGGAGGGGGGGGGGGGGGGGGGGGTAGAGAGGGGGATGGCGATGTGCCTTGAAAGATGAAAGAGGAGAAACGAATAAGAGGAAGAAGGGTAACAAAAGAATGAGGCGATGGCTGGCACCGGTGGTCTTGGAAAATAAGGGAATAAGCGAATGAAGCAAATAAGAGTGTATATATACGCCACCGGGTTCGGACGCCGTTTAGTTTCGCGCGACGTGCCCAGACGTGGGGGCCCTCTCGGGGTTGCGGAGAGTACGTAATAAGACGGAAAGAGTATGAAAGAGTTGGGAGAGAAAAAAAAAAAAAAGAGTCAGAAATGCACAGAGTGCTCGAAGGAAGCAACGAGCGAGAAGAAGTCGGCCGAGCGGGTGGCAGCGCGGGAGGGGAGGGAGGCGACGGAGCGGTAGGGGAGGGGGGATAAGAAGGGAGACACCGGCGCAACGGGGGCGTGAGAGGGGAACCCGAAGGCAAGGAGGAGACCGACGCCACCGCCGACGCCGCGAGAGAGGAGAGAAAAAAAAATAATAATAAAAATAAAAATCCGGCAGGCCTTGGCTGCTGCAGTCGTCGCCGGCCGCGTTGCCAAGTCTCATTTGTTTATCGTTAAACCGCGAGAGGAGGCTCTCGCGAACGCGTGGACCCCCCCGCCCCCTCGGGCACCGGCGAGCCGATTCGATATATTTTTATTTGTATTTTCCAATAATCGAGAAAATGATTTATCAGCGGCAATCAGTTATTGCTTTGTCGCTCCGATGCTCGGCCGATGGAAAGTGCTTCTATGTGAGGATTCAATACATGATAAAAAAATGATGACCGAGAATCAAATCTGTTCACTTTGTCATACACGACATTCATTTGGGATGTTTTATTGATTCATTGCTCCGAGGACTAATTTAATTTCATTTAATTTTTGCTATTATTATATTTTATCTATTGTGATTTTATAGTAATAAATTTCAAAATATAATAAATTTTATAATTGCCCTTATCGGGAATAGACTGTAGTAAAAGAAATCTTATTTTTCTCTTCATGTCCGTATTTTATTTTTTCAGAGCGCGTCCTGTAAATAAATGAATCGATTTTTTATTTTTCCAATAATCGAGAAAACGATTTATCGGAGGCAATCAGTTATTTCTTTATCGTCGCGATGTTCGGCCGATAGAAAGTACTTCCATGTGAGGATTCAGTTCATAAAAAAATATATATGTGTATCACCGAGACTCAAATTTATCAATTTTTTAATACCCCAAATTAGTTCGGTAAATTTTATTGATTCATCGCTCCGATGACCAATTTAATTTAATTTAATTTAATTTTTATTAATTATCTTATAATTTCTTATAATCTTGCAGTTTCACTTATCTGAGATACTAAACAAAATCTTATTTTTCTCTTTATTTCTGTATCTTTTACTAAAAGAGCGTCTCCCGTAAATATATAAATAAGTTTTTTTTTTTTTCAATTTTTCTCGTCGACGTAACGTCATCGGTTTCGAGCGTTCGGCCAGTGGCTGCGCGTAGGAATGTCGAGCGGGCTCCGGAGGAGAGCGCACGCACGCGTATATTATCCCGTACGTGCTGCGGCGTTGTATACCTATACACATAAATATGAATATTGGCTTTGTAAACCGTGCGGCCGGGGAGGCCGTCGCGGGAGATTCGAGCGAGTTTAATGCCGTCGAGTCACGTGAGATTTCGGATTAGCGATGGACTCTATCTATGGGTTACGGCGTCGAGAGCGTTTTCAACGTTTTGTGGATTATACATTCAACGTATTTGGATCACTTTCGGTATACACGCTGGTCACACGACCTGACTATATTTTACACGTGTAATGATATAGAGGGGGAGGGGGGGGATGTAACGATACAGTTGAGACAACGCGTGGCGGAACGCTCCCCCCCCCCCTCTCAACGCCCCCCCCCCCCCCCCCCCCCCCCGCCCCTCCCTCACGGCTGTCCCGCTCTGTCGTGATTATTAATAAAACCCGCTACAAGACGATAGCCAAGATGGTTTATTTGAATATAA